>VXBU01010197.1:985679-1032531 GCA_013400315.1 Bombycilla garrulus | reverse complement strand
TTTTTTTTTTTTCTTTTTTTGGCGGAGAAAACTACAGAGGGACAGGCCTGGTGGAAGGCATGATTATTTTCCTTCAGGGGAAACACAGAGATTCACAAGGGAAAGATGGAAGAATGGTGCCTGCATGAAGAGAAAGTTAAAATTATANCTTCATTAATACCATGTCATTTATACTTACTATTAATACTCATGTATCCAAAAATCAATAAATTTTACCTCTAGATTATTACTGATCTGTTAGTATTGAGCACTGCTTTAAACATTTGTAAACCTGAATTTGCTCCTTGACTTCTTTTCTTCCATATTTTTTATTATTGCACCACTGCTTTCCTGAATGAACATGCTGAAGAGAGATTGGTATTGTAAGCATAGTACATAAACCCAGCTAGAAGGACAACTAATTTACAGAGACAATACCAAACTCTGGATGTCCCTAAGGCCTCCACACTTTTTACTGAATGTGCAGTGTTTTAAAAAGGGCAGGAGGGAATGGAAGAAATAAAGTGATGGAAATGTATCAACAAATTTATTATCAGAAAGCAACGTAAATAGGAAAGTAGAGCCTCAATAACACCAATACTCCTCCTCTGATTTTCCTTCAGTCCTACATTTTCATATTCAAAAGGGTATTATATGTCCAGAGCAAATAGTTGAAAGACCTGAAAGCTGTTCTCTGATTTCCAGTCGACTAATAGTGAAGTTTTCTCTAAGTTCATTTTGTATCCAAGTGAAATGTAGCTCAAATGCACCTAATTTCATAAAGTACTGAAGACTGAATTTCATGGTAATTGGACTAATTATTATTATAATAATACAGTATTTTCTGATTCTGTTCTTTGCAGCAACTGTTTAAGGGACAAAAATATTAGTGTTTCTCAGGAAAACTGTAAGTATTTTGTAAATTAGTTTTCAAATTGGTTGGAAAGACGAATATAGATTTATTTCTAAGGAGTAAAAAAAATCATAAAAATAGCAGACTAAATATTTTAATCACCAATCTAATTAAACAATAATATTAATAAAAGGAGAGGTACTCAAGCTAGCTTACTAGAGTTAAGACAAAATATTTAACATCTAACATCTAAGGAAAATCTTGATAACCACCCTGCTGTTATAACACACACCCCTGCTCTGCTCTTGTCCCAGACAAGGTGTGTGTTTGAAAGAAGGGAAGATCTGCATCCTCAAAAGTCACCTGGAACAGTCGAACACTCTTCTTCCTGCCTCCAAATTCAAGCGACAGAGGGATCTGAGCAGTTCCCCAATGTTTCGGCGGGCTGCAGGCTAGAGAATCTCGCTTTTGGTGCTTTCACTCTTGTCGGAGAAGGCGCGGCCGGCCGCAGCTCACTAGATGGTGCTAGGCACAGGCAGCTAGCACGGCTCCCGGCTGGCGCCTCTGTCCTGCGGGATGCACGGCAGCGTCCCTGCTCCCCGGCCGCTGGCACTGAAATGTTGGGGGAAAAGGCTTTGGAAAAGTGACTCATGTGAAAAAGAACCGGCGATGTGCATTTGTCAGATCATCCCCGCATTTCGAAGCAGCTTTTCTGTCTGATGATAAATGGTTGCATCAGTATTCTCCTTTTTATGTTACTTTAACACTGTCTTTTGCTCTTCCATTTTTCTTAACTTACGTATCAATTACTTCATTGTTGTCTCTTTTCAGTTCCTCTCTGAGTGACAAACCTATCATCTTGTCAACAGGTTATATTCCTCAGTTGTGGTTCCTGTGTGTAGTTTTACCTCTTTCCTCTCTACCCTGTTAGCTTTCCTCAGGGTCACATGTCCTCTTTCTCACTTCCAGCCCATCAATGCTTGCAGCTGGGCGCCCTCAAAGCCTGACTTCTGAGCTGCATCCTGCCCCAGGCCAGAGACACTGAAGTGTTTCATACCCATGCTGCCCTGGCCCATCAGAGGGTCGATTCCCTGCCTGGGCCATCTGTGGTCCCCCAGGTTTGTGTCTGTCCCTGCAGCTGCCATTTTTCTGATTGCCCCGAGCCTGTTTCACTGCTTTGGGAGACACCTGGAACCACCCTGCAGCCACACCAGCCCTTATCTTGTGGCTGCTGGCTGATGCAACCAGCAGCACCAGAGTCCCATCCACCCCCACCAGCGCTCCCACAGCAGCTCAGCCCCACCCCAACAACTCTTTCCTGGCTGAACTTTTGGAATGTATCCAGACAACACACTTTCAAACAGAATGTGTACAAGTAGCTCAGTCAGTCAGCCCCAGAACCCTACGTTAATCTGATGAGACTGTGTAAATCATAGAGAAAACGTTGGCTTTTACTTTGCAAAGCACACAATGCCACATGTGATTTTAAGCAGACGTGTATTTCTTCCTCTTAACTGATGAAAACAACATTACAGGTACTTGCTACTGGATAACAGGTAAATACAGTAATGTTAGTAGTTATTACTCTGTACTTCAACAGGTCTTTAACTCGATGGTCTTTAGGACAACACATGCAGCTCCGTGTTGAAGGTCACCGGGTGGGGACAGGCAGGTGAGCACAGATTGGTACACAGAATCAGATTTATAACTTAATTTTTCTTTCCAAGCATGACTGCTATGATGACTTTCTCTTAAGTTTGAATAAGTAAAAAAAAGAATGGGAAGTTCCCTTACAAGGTCTGCTTGTCAGAAATAGACTTTTATCAGAATTTTCCAATTATTCACTATGACTTAAAGTAAAAAGAATATGCAAATTGAGACTTAGCATATAAATAAATGTCTATTTAGCTGATTAAAATCATTGAATCAGAGCAAGGACACTTTTGATCTGTAACACTGATGCTGGTATTAGCTAATAGAAATTCTCAGCAGTACAGGTTAGTATACTGGTTTAGATAAATTCTTAGGTTTTAAAAATAATGATTAGCTACAAAAACTGCATAATATGACTATAACATTATTGATTATCTCAATAGCTGGTATTTTGTGTTTGACTTTTGTGTCAACGAAGCCACTTTGGTTTCTAGCTGCTGCATGGTCACATGGACATTTCCGCCTACTGATATAACAGTAATGTAATTTCTTGCATTGGGTAAATAAAGAAGCAACTATCTGATATCAAGAAGAGTTTTTAGCATTTAGCTTGTGGCAGAAGGAAGTGGATTATTGGTTAACACGATGTAGAAGAGGAGATCTTTATGTTCCACAGTTAAAAAGAGTGTAAATTCTGATGATGTACGTGGGTTTTTAATGAAGTTTCCCCAGTTTAGGAGATGTATATTTCAGTTTGGAGAAACTCTTGAAGTTAAATTAAAGCAGCTAACTCTACATGAATTTTTTTTTTTGTTTAAATAAGAGAGGCAAAAAATCCACTCCCAGGCAAGTGGAGCAAATAGCTTCATCTAGAGAGATATGAGGAAATAATAAATATTATCTGTAGAGTGTAAAATACTCAACAAAAATGTCCTGTCAGCCCTGTGTAGATGAAGTAAACTTCTTAAAAACACATTAATTTTGAATTTTCAATGAAAAATGGAAAAAATAAAATACCTGGGTGCATAAATAAAAATAAGAACTGTAATAGGAAGACTTTAAAGAGAATGTAAAATACTTGGGTCAGCTGTCCCCAGAATGAATCAATTCAGTGTTCAAAGATATATATGATAGGATAACAGTAATAACAGTAAAAAAGGCAAGAGGCAACACATATGCTACAGCAGGCATGTGTACCAGAAAACTATGAAGCTGAATTTTTTTTATGAGTGGTCAGAAATTGGAACAGTTCCTCTATAAAGAATTCATAATTTTCATCCATGAAGGCACACTAAACTACTGGACAAAGCCCTCAGCAATCTCTGATTTTGAACTTAGCTGTGCTTTGACTTGGTACAGACAATCTCCAAACGTTTATTCCAACTTCAATTAATCTGGAATTCTGTGATCTTTCTTAAATAATGTAATTGATTTTCTATACTTACTAAATGTGATTGATTTCATTTCCCTGGACATATCACACTTAAAGGGAGTGACAGCAGAAGTTCTTTAATTGTGGTATTTGAGCTATAATTTGGTTTATATGTCTGAAATTCCAGGGCAAGGTGGAAAAGAAGTGTCTGCACAGCTTTCTTAGGCCGGTAGTAATGAGTGGCCTCATTCAGCTGTGGAAGTTTTAGGGAATATTATTTTGAGCTAAACTTAGATGGCATTATCTTTGCATTATCAGCACTTTTTCCCTCTCTAGAAAACACATAATATGCAGCAAGATCTCCTGAAGTTTCTGGCTTGATCTAAATTTTGTAGATTTTAGAAGCATCCCGTGCATTTTAGTATTTTTCTTGAATAATTTTGCTTGTTGTACTGTCAGATTTATTGGCTCCTTCACAACTTGTATTATTTTAGGTTTTAATTATGATGCAGATTCCAGCTTTTGTTGTTTGTTTATAAAGCTGGAACCTCCTTATGTTTCGCCTGTATGGCTGTCTCAATCTGATATCATCTCCACAGCATCAGGAATAAATTTACTAGTGCAGTTTTTTAGCCATGGATATCTCGTATGTTTGATCACTGCAAGCAATTTAGCTCTGATGAATCTTTGCCATAGTACACTTAATTAGATGCTTTTATGCTCTTCTAATATGATTTTCTAGCAAGTCACTTTTACCATTTACTTATACATAATCAGGTAACTTGCATCAAAGTTTTTCATCAAACAATGTTTCAGCAATTTCTATGTCAGTTTTCAGAGTGCTGATCCATTATGTAGTAGTATCAAGTAGAGATCTGACCTTTCAGGTTTTTTGAAATGCCCTTTCAATGCTTTTAACATCATTTCACACAAAACCATAGAGCGTGAATACCAGAAATCAAAAGCAACATGGTTACAATCACAGTCTTTGAGAAAGACTTAAACTCATAATAGTCAACCTGTAAGTCATATCACTGCTGCAGAGGAGACATGACATCTCAGAGCTGTGGGTGAATATCAGGCTTCCACATTTAGTAATTAAATTATTTAATGATGTTATTTATGGAGAGCATTTCAACAGGGTTGAAAAATAGATACATATAATGCCATTATTTCCAGTATTATTACTAGTGTTATTTTCAAACATATGTCAACAGCAAAGTGGTAAGCTACTTTTTTTTTCTGCCTCTCCAACTACTTTACTGGCAGTGTCTCTCTTTTTAACAATATTATGTGCTGATGTTTTTCTTTAGCATTTGTAGACCAGAGAGATTATTCCTTTTTACAGGGCACACTTGCTGAAAGAGACACAGCTCCTTATTCATGTCATCTGGTACCTTTGTGCCAGTAACCCAGAGCCCTTTAAAACTAAGGAAAAAGAAAATCTAGGGCATGATTCATCTAACCTATTTTAGACAGCTACTTCTGGAGATGAGATGAATCCTGTTCTTGAGAGCATTTGTGCTCTCCACTGGCTATAGACAGAGATTAAACAACTAACCCATGGGAAGATCATTATGCTGTGGATTACTGAGTTTGGTCTGATGAATCCTGGTCTTAGCCCCCTGATTTTAGACCTGAAAATAACAGCTTTATTATTATTATTTCTATTGTTGTTTCTTTTATTTTTGTTATTATCATCATCATTAATATTATTTTTACTGAAGTTATATTTAATACAAGGGATTACTTAAAATACAGATGCTCAGAATTGACATCTTGCTGATATATTCATGTATTTCCCTGCCTAGGGAAACTAAAATGAAGTATCATTCTCAAACTGTTTTGTTGTTTAGCAAAATAAAATATCTCATGGTGTGCTGAAGTCACAATGTTCTAGCACCCATCCTAGTTGCACATTTTTATATGTTTAGTTCTGGGTTTTTTCATGCAACTTGGAAGAAGAATTTGGAGGTGACTTAGCTTTTGTGAATTTTCAGTGTAATTTCTAAGCTGACTGCTTAAATTTCAGTAAGTTTCTTTTTGCTGCATATGTTTGAAGTACTATCTAGGTAAAATCAACAGTAAGGGACTTCTGAAGACAATTTGCGATACTGTGAATTTCCTATTAATTATACTATAATAAATGTTAATTTAATCTCTATCTTTGACAATATTTTATTATTGAGGCCTCTTTTAGAGAACAATTTAAAAGTAATAGTAATCCATAATTTTTAATTGTGTTAAAATAGAAATTTATTTAGGGAATGAAGGATTCTTATAAGAACATTTTTAGTCGTGATTATTACCTCAAGGCATATTTGCATGGATGTAAAGTCTTATATAAATGATACAGTACTCAAGATTTATGCAAGGTAAGGTTTATAGCTAATAGTTAATATAGTTAATAAATATATAATATGGTTCATAAATCTTTGGAGTCTTCTTTCAGGTCATGTAAAAATTGTTTTCCAGTTCAAATCCAGCACTAAAACAGTATGGAAGTACATTTTATTAATTTCAAAATGAAGCTATGTGCAGAGAATAAATATTGCCTGGTAATGATATTGCCACTCTGGTAGTTAAGCACTGCTTTAGGTTGTGAGAAGCAGCATGGAACTACAGAATCTTGCTCTCTGAGATTGCCCTCTTTAAATGGAGATTAAATCACCATTTTCTTCTGTTTGCTTCAGAAAAGGGTACTTGTCATAGTAACATAAAAATAAAACAAAGTAAAATTAAGACTCCTTTCTGTGAAGAAATAGATAAAACCTTTTTTTAAACTTCATAGAGGTCTTTGTCTATCCACCAGAGTAGGAGGCATTTCTGATTCAGCTCAGGTTGATATTGACTTGAGTGGCAGCTTAACATAAAGGTCAAAGCTATTTCATAAGGCATTCAAGAATTTGTCTTTCATTTCAATATCATTTAAACATTTGTCTTTTAAATATAAGAACAACAAAGCAATTTGAGATCACTATCAAGAGTTATTGTTATCATTAGGTAAAAAAAACATTTGTCTTAAACATTTGTTGCACATTAAGTAGATGCTTCTGTGCTCAATTTAGAAATCAAAAAGTTTTGTTGGTTTGGGAGGCCCAAAAAAGCAAACTAGATGATCATATTGATCCTTTAATTTCTTAAATATATTTATCTGCTTCTAACAAATAAAATAATGTAAGAATAGTTCAACAAAAATAAATAGAATAGTTNCATTAAAAGACCACCTAGCATTTCCTACTATCAGTGAGGTGATATATATATTATTTTTCTTTTATTTTTCTTTTTATATTTTTGTTTTAAGGATTTAGGTGCTGACAGCATAGATATTTGAATTGTAGGGGACTCAAACCAACTTGGAAGCATGTTTCAGATCTAACAGACTGCAATTATTTTATTTATATGGCTGAACATTTTTTTGATATGAGAAAAAACTATTTGACAAATATTGGAACAAAAATATGACTGTATACAATCTTCAGTGGCATTTACAGATAGCCTAGGCCCATTTATAGTGCTATATTTCTTAGATTTACCCGTTTATTTTGGGGAAAATCTAGACTTTCTCACATAGTGCCCCCATGAACTATGTAGCTTCACTCTCCAAGGAAAAGAAAATAAAGTCTGAAATATTGGAGGAACCAGAGCTACAGAATCTGTGGTGCTGCTTTATGAAAATGTTATGAAATGCCTTCTGGCAAAGGTGATCATGATGCTAAGCTTGGTGGTAGACATTTCGGTTAGTACTCTTTTGCGGTCTTCAAGAAAAAGAGAAGTGAGATTGGAGGAAAAATGTGCTGCATGAAAGACATGTGTTGAGAGAACAAACATTCTCATCTAGTGTTCTGATTCTGTGAACACAGACATCGTGGTTTGGTGTTTCTTTAATCGGACTTTTACTGTTTTCCTGTTTAGGGGAATCTTTTATAGGATAGTAAAACAAGCACAGGAATTTGGGCTGTGTGTTCGCATTTGTCACAAACCTACAGTTTTATGAGAGGATCTGACAGCAAACAGGAGTACTGTAAATTAATCTGAGCTGTATTTTCTATTTCTTTTCAGCCATCTCTCTAAAACTAAGGCAAACAAATGGCTGAGGTCTTCTCTGAAAGATTAAGCACTTCGATATGAACATCTCTCAGGATATAATTTACATGCTACTTGAAGCCTGACTTTTTTTCTGTTGATTGTGTTTTTCTTCCCAAAAATCCTAAAGCATAAAGGAACAAAAGCCATAAGACATAACAATAGCATTTACGTCACAAGCTACTAGTTCCTCTTGTTCTTACCATTACATTAAGTTTATTTAGTTATTATACAAGCACTCATTATAGTTCCTCTTGGTATATTTTTTCATCAGTTCAAAGAAATAATGTGATATTATGATTCCTTAATTTTTAATGTACCTAAGTATGTTTATATGGGTTATAAAAGCCTTAGGGATAGCAGTAGGCTTTTGATAGATTATGCTCTTCATGGCTACTTGCCAGCTGATCAGAGTTGCTGATTCCAGCAATAATGTAAGTTCTTGACTACCGTGATCCTGTAATTTTCTCAATATAGCTACAGATACAGGGGGTGATAGAAGTTGCATAGTCTCTCCTGCAGCATTGCCAGAGAATAGTCTTCCCTCCTAAAACACATAGGGAAGAGAGAGATAGGAGGTTTTTGGGTTCTTTTTCTGTGAAAAAGGAATGCTGAGATATTTCCATTCCTTTTCTAGAAGATAGATTTGATTACTAAGGTGCTATTTTTCACTGATAGTGTAAAAGCCTTTCCAAAATTGATTTACTCATCCAAATTTAATTCTTTGCATCAGCTTAATCGAAAAATTGGTTTGCTATTTGATTTTGTTAGCATAATCCAGTATTTAAATGACTAAAATATGTATGATGTAACCCCTTTGAAGTTGTTCCTGAGGTGGGATATCTAATAAGAACTCAGAATCACAGAACTGGTCTGTACTTTATTCAGTAATGCTGTTCACTCAATAATGCTAGTGACAAGTTTTCCTGCCATACCATATTGTCTTCTGTCTTTCTTTCACTAAAACATTTATTCTCTCCTGGAGAAATTACTGCTAAACACAAGTATTTACTTAGTATTCTTCCTGGGTGGCTGGACTTAGCACAGAAAAACCATGAGAAAACATTTCACAGTTAGGGTATTCAACAAATTTCCAGTGACACTCTCTTTTATTTTTAAACAGTCCATATATTTTCCACTTTTGAATAAAAAACAAAAACAAAAACAAAAAACCAAACCATCAGAGATAATCTGTTTGCATTGAAAAGTGAACACTCTACATGCTGTTCTGATTTATGTGGTAGTAAAATGTTTGACTTATCAATATTGTGTAGATGACATGTGCAACCTGTGATCCACTATAACCTCAAATCTTGGGCTGCTGCCTGCCTGGTCATACTTCACCCTGTGTTTCATTAACTGGGTCGGCTTGCTCGAATAAGTAAACTGAATTATTTACCTACAGAATTCCATAACTATCAAGACTTTTTTTAACTTTTCAATGCAATAAAGTTAGACTTCAGTATATTCCTACAGTATCTTCATAGTTTCCCCCAGAACAAAGCAATCAAAATTATAATAAAGAAACAATAAAAGCTAACAAGTTTTTTTTCCACAATCTCAAGACAGGTTCCCATGCAGTATAGCTTGATACATTTTTCATTATTTGCCAATGAATTACATATAACTGCTCTGCAGCCATGGATATCTATCTAGCTTTACATTCAACTGTAGCACTTTTGTGTTGTTTTCCTTCCTACTTTATGAGCTTTAATGGACTCAAAATAGAACATCTACTCCTTCCCCCCAACTGCAAGGTCTGCTACTGTTATAGAAGACAATTACACTGGTCTGATATGTGCCAGATTCTACTTGTTTTTCCTTTTTTTTTATTCCCCAAGTCATTAAAATATTTTGATTGTCACTCCAGTGTTTTTCTGATTAGCAAAAACAAGCAAGAACTAGAATAATAGCAAAGCAGGTAAAAATTGGTGTGACCTTCAGTTTTACTGAATAAATTGGACTGTAGAGAAATTCAGAGGTTCTCAAGAACTTCTACTGTTCAGACATCTAAATTTTCTAAATAGAGAGGTTGAAGCTGAGGCATTTGCATGAGGAAAATATTTTCCTCAGAGGGTTGTGAGTGCCAAAAAAAAGGTTTTATTCTGGTTTCATTTACACCAGTATTTCAGTAAAGTAAGCAGAGAAAAGCATATAAAAATGGGGTACATGCCATCATTATCAAGCACCACCAAAATCCCTTTTGTTTTGTACCTCTGCAAGTATGCTTCTATTGAAAATAAATGTAAAATAACACAAGGAAGGTCTATGTTTTCTAAAAATTATTTATTGGCGATCTCCTGGACTTACATTTTGAAACTATTTTTTATTTTTCATAAATAACTAAAATTTTTAATAAGTATATATTCTTCTTCACAGGTACAGATGATGGTACTTAGATTGTTTTGGAGAGGGGGTGAGAGATCTTGTGGGAATGGAGGAGCTGTAGGCAAAATGTTGCTTTGTCATTAATTGTGATAATCATGTCTTCCCAAATGCTCATGATGCTTTTAAAAGTTTGTGAAAATTCAGCTGAGAATTTAACTTCTCTGTTGAAGCAGGGTAGGTTTTAGTAATGAGATTATTCTCCCTCTTCTTCAGCTATGCTAAGGCTAGACAACGCATTCAACTTTGATTATAAGCCATTATTGTCAAAACAATGTAGTTTGGAAATTAACAACTAGGTGAAAATATCTTGCTACAGTAATTCCTTCAGGCTTCTCTTGGCTGCCTCAACTTCATCCTATCTGAAAAATGATGTATCATCACCTTGGCAAAGATTTCAGACGCTGTGTTCCCAAAAATAAATGTAGCATTTGCATTCATTTTTGCCTGTTGTTATTGGTTTGCTTTTTATAGTTTTAAATATTTTTATTTACTTTTGATAGCTCTATTCCTTCTTCTCCATCATAAGCAGTAATGAATATATTCATATCTTCTTTTCCATAAACAAAGAAGTGTGTATCAACATTATCAGTGCATAAATGGTTCAAAGGTGCTGAAATTCATGCCAGATGCTTCAGTGACTCAGTACCAAATGGTGAAATGTCTGAAAGCTTAACAAGATATTCATTCTTCTGTTGGAAATCTCTTTTCACAAAGGCTTTTTTCTGTTAAGAGACATCATTGATCACAGTTCCTCAACATGCAGAATCAACAAGCTGAGCAGTCAGCTTACGAAACAGAACAATTTTCTTCTGCTCCTTGTGTTAAACCATGATTTTATAACTGTCATTTTTTAAAAGAAATTTCAGTAAGACAACTGTCAGAAAGATTCTTAAAGAAATAGTGTTAATATGTTTGTTGGGGTTTTTTTCAGCCTTAAGGCAAGTGGCAGTTTGGAATCTGTGATTTTTTTTTATTCATTACGGCTTGATTAAAAATAAAATCAGTTGTTGGGAAAGAGAAAAGGATATGAAAGTTTTTAAATAATAAGTCAAAAACATTTAGGCATCATTCAGTCTGATCAGAGGTTTGGTCAGTCCCTCAGCCTCATACCTGGGACTCTTCTGACTCATTTTTATTTCACTCTTGGCAAGATGGTGACTTATTTCAATCAAATTAATCCAGTAAATGGAGAAGAATTGTGAATTGTAAAATTAATAACCACTCTTTTCCCTGTCTCATCTGGTTTGCCCTCTGATACACAGGGTTTGCCCGAAGAAACACACTCATATTTTGAATGGACTCATGTCCTGAGACAAAATATTGAATACCACCTTGAAGATTATTTTTATTATTCAACATACAGATTGTTTAAGCTGTTTTAGTGTCCCTTAGGACACTTAGATAGTTGAAGCTGACTTATCCTTGATCATTAGTGGTGAGCTGCATGCTGTCTTGATTTAAATGCATTTTCATTTTTAGTATTTTTTGACATGTGAAACTGATCACTAAAGCAAAAAATGTAGTGAGTTGAGAACATAGAGATTTTCTTTTTAATAATTGATAAAATTAAACGCCATAAGGACATTGACATTTTCTCTTTAACATGTGCATAGCCACAGAAGTTACTTAACATTCTAGATTAAAAAAGAATTTATAATGTATAATTTTAATCCATTTATTCTGTAGATAATATTTTCAGTTCCCATGCTAAAAGGAGGAAGTAAAGTGGGTAGAGTCCCATTTCTAAGTAGTCCCACTTAGCTGTCAGGCATAATCACAATGAAGCATTGTTTAGAATATAAATGTTATGAGGAACTGTGGATGAAGAAAAAGTTTTCCATGTATTGACATTTTTTCTCATAAAATTTAATGAAAATGTAATTCTCTGAATTAACAGCTTCATATAAAAGTCATTAAAATAGATGGAAACATCTCCATTCATTTAACAAGTCTTTAGAGCAAGATTTTAAGTAGCTTTTAATGCTCTTTTCTCCAGCCTGATGAGTATTATCTTCATTATACAGATGATGTTGGAAGTCATGGAAAAGTTAAATGTTGATTCCAAGGGCACAAAAATGAGACACTTGGAAATCAAAAAACTAAATAATTATCTCTCTGTACTTCATACTTAAGTTAGTTTTTATCTAAATAGATGAATTGTTAAGGGTAGATTTTTTTAAAGGCAATATATTTTAAAATATTTCTTGATCTTTGTATGATAAAAATTACCATCTGAACACTTTATTTACAACAAAGAATCTATGTGGTTCTAGAGAAACTGTAGTCAAAAATTTTTAGATAGTATTATACATCAAAATGAATAAGTAGCATGTATAGGAAATATTCATATATTGATAAAAAATATGTTTACAGTGGTCCTTGGTAATAACCAAAATAATTTCTTGGGCTTTTTTTCTTAGCTCTGTCTGAGATACTAGTTGAGGTAATAGGAAAACTTGCAGTGGTATTTTGACTGGGTTGCTTAGGTTAATTGTTAAACCTGAGAGGCATGCAAATAATATTATATCTACAGAAAAATTATAATCTGTAGTTAACCATACAAAATGCTGTGAGAAGAGACAAGAAAGGCAACATGGGACCCAAGCACCACAACAGAGTGACAAATTTTCCAAAACTGATGAAAACACAGGAAGATTAGAACTCATTAACTAGTGACTATTTACAAAGGGGTCATATAAACAACCAGTTGTAATGGACTTAAATGAAAATGACACATGAATTTACACATGAGTTAAATGCACAAATTATTTATGTGCTTCTTAAAATGTTCCAAATACGCCCATGTAAGTTATCAGTGCAGTATTACCTATTATTGCAATGCTATTAAATCTTGGACAAGGTGGTTCTGGAGTTTTAGAAGAAAAAATCCCTTTTTCCATGTGCTGCAGCACAGCTTCCATTGTGGGGCTTTCATTCAATCTGATGTGAAGGTGAACACTCCTGGGGCACTTCCCTAAAGCAAGGGAGGAAGAAGAGGCCTCTTCCCCTTCCTCATCATTGCTCAAGCAAAGCCTCCCTGGGCAGAGGCCTTGTGAGTGTCACAGGAACGAAGAGGGTCAGGCCTTACCATATGGAGTTGACCTCAGGGGGCCAGAATACTAATCCTAGAAATCACAGAATTAAAGAATCATTGAATAGTTTGGATTGGGAGTGACTTTAACATCATCTAGTTCCAACTCCCTTTCCACTGGCAGAGACATTTTCCACTAAACCCGATAGATCCAAGCATCATCCAACCTGGCTTTGAACACTTCCAGGGATGGGGGATTCATAACTTTGGCCAGAAAAGTTATCTTGTTTTCTTTCCCAGAAAAAGTATCATGCAGTTTACACTGACTGTTTAAATACACTTAAAGCCTTGACCTTTGGAAAGACATGTTCACTCTCAAGGCTGAAGGTATTTCCCATGTGAACATGGAATATGGATGGATGGAAATATGATCTTGAGAACAGTCCATTAAGATGAACCAAAGATCAAAGTACAAATGCTTTAAGAAAAACTGTAGAAACATTGGAAAGGAGGGGAGGAGGTTAAAAAAAAGTGGCGGAAATTAATTACTCTCAAAAAATTTGGAAGTACTTTGAGACATATGCTTGGTTTTATCTTGCACCAATTAAAGCTTTAATCTCAACCTAACCATGGAATATGTCAAGGTACCTTGCCACAGCTACAATCAAGGTAATAACTGTGGAATTTAGAAGTCAGTTTATAGATATGCTTGTAACTTAAGAGAAATTGATTTTAAAATAAGTGGTACCCACATTGCATATGTATGTAGCTATACATTAGGTAATTTCTCACATTGCCCTCCTGACTTCCAGCATCTGTAGAGAAAATCCAGCTTCTCTGTAAATTGTATCGGTTTTAAAAGACCAAAATATAATCTGTTTAAATTTTCACTCCATTTAGGTGTCCAAAAAAAGCCAGATTTGACTTTTCTTTTCCATAAAACACATGCTGTAGAGCTGAGCTTTCAAAAGGAAGTCCAGAAAGTCCCAAGAATCTCATATAGAAGCATTAATCAATATATTTAGTATAATTTAACTAAACTAATGCCACCAAATTATGTTCAGAATCCCTTTGTCAGTGTCTTGACAAGAAACAGTCAAAAACTCATTGCCTAAGAACTGTCTGAAGAGGAATGAGATGGCAAAAAATTCTCCACTCAGTTTACTCATGTCCTTCACCATCTTCATACAGTACAATGTGTTCACGTTACAAAAATACAAAAGAACATGTATTCCTGGATTAAATAATACAGAGAAAACATATTTTCACAATTGCTTTAAACAACTTTAAATGTCAGGTTATATTTTGAAGGCTTTCCATCCTAAGGAAAAACTTCAAAATCCAGAGGACTTTGTAGAGCAGAAGAAATGGGTTTAAAATCTGAGCTCTGATCTAAAAGCTGAACAGAAGTTCTTAAATCTGTCTGATTAAATCCTGGTTTATTTTTGCTGCTAGTAATTGTTCACATTTTCTCTTTAATTTCTATAATAGAAAAAAGGGATCCTGGGTCCAGAGAGTAGAAAAGGACTCAGGTTTTAAATAACATTATTTAGAAGGGAGAAAAAGGAATTGTGTTGGTTGTAGATCTTTAACACTCATCCCAAGCCAGTATTTGCAAGCAAACTGAATTTGTCCTATTATATTCTAATTTGCATTGATTGTTGGAGGGTTTTTTGTTTTTTGTATGTGTGTATGTGGTGTTTCTGTGGAATTTTTCTGTTTTAGTGGTGGTGGTGAGGCAGGGGGGTTGGTGGGTTTTGTTTGTGGTTTTGTTTTACTTTTTCCCCCTCAGGATCTTTTTTAATTCTACCCTTTCTACCCATCTCTGTATTTTTAACCTTATTTCCATTCTCTGGCATCACATATATTTATTGCTACTGTCAGCCCAAAGGTAGTTTCCATTTCTGCGCTAGAATTATTAGCAGAAAATTCACAGCTAATACTTCTTGAAGAGGGATACGATATGTCCCTGAGGGCTGAGACATCTTTTGATTTGTTTACTTGCATCTTAACTCTAGAAGCAGCAGTTTTGTTTAACACTGCTCGATGGAGTCCAGTACAAATGCATGCTCACCATGAGGAAAGCTCAGACTGTGGCCCCAGAGCTTCCCTTGCTACAGTCACTAATTGCAGCAGAGCACAAGCCTTGCTTTGCAGAGGTAAGGTGCTGAATGGCTGGGAGAAGGAAAGGCATTGCTTCCTGAGCTTCCTTGCTACACAAACAGCAAACTAAGGAAAGTGCTGTTAGACTGATTGGCTGCTTTCTCTTATTTCTATTTAAGCCGCTGTCCCAGAAGACTGGCTTGCTGTCATTTAAAACTGACATTTGATTTTCTGTTGAAGGGAATCCAGACTTTCTCTGATAAATGCTCAGATAATGAATATAATACAAAATTTTCATATCAATTTTGCAGAGACGTTCCTGGGCTAGTAAAGGTCCTGATCATTTTTGGCATGCTGCATACTTAGCTGTTCTTCTTTCCCTTGTCCTGCATACATAGTTCTTCACTATATCTAGTAACTCATCCATTATATTTTTTGGAGTTACAGGAATTCTGCTACTATGAATGTCATATTAATCTTGGACCTGTTTTATTGGAGAAAATATTCTCCATCACCATCCAGGACACAAGGCTTGTGTACACATATTTTGCAGTGGATGTATTCAGCATGGAAGAAGACAATCTCCTTGCCTCACTATTGCATCTGTTGTTCTCTTGAGCAATTTAATTCTGGATATCATGAGTGAGGAGCCTCCTGTGCAGTGACCATACTACACTATGTTGGCCAGGTTATCTGTGAATTTAAAAATTGGGCTTCTGTTAATATTTTCCCATGAACCAAGAGGAGTAAAGCACTACGGTTTGACTTGATCAGAGATATACAAAAGAGCAACATAAATCATTTAATACAGAAAGCTAGACAGTGCCAACAAACAAGCACAGATGTGAAGAGGAAAAGAATTTTACCCTTAAAAAATCCCCACCAAAACACACACAATACACAAGAGCTGACTTGATAAACTTTATGATGTAAATAACATAGATATTCTTTGATTATAACACATTGGCAGGACAGGATATGCTAGTATTCCTGCCTGAAACTTGAAATTCAAAAGATGTGAAAAAACATGATGATTTCTTTTAACCTTCAGAGTTTCTAAACCCTGAGCTATATATTTTTTTCTCTTTTTCTGCAAGGAAATTCACTGAAGTTGAGAATAGAGATCAAAAGATATGTTCCCTTCCTCTTCAGTCTGGCCAGGATTTCTCTCTGTGTTTGTGAATAAAATAAAAAGTTACAGTCTTTATCAATTTGTTTTCCTATTTATATTTCTGATGCCTTATGGTAAAAATTCCCTGCAGGTATAGTGTGATGGCTAGTGCATTCTGCCCTGAAACCATTCTAAATGGCCTGGAAAGAGCAAGGGAGCCTGGGGAGTGGAATATCATGCATGACCAGTCCAGCTGCTAGACATAGCTGTCCTGGGCAGAAGAAGGGCTGCTCAGGGAGATCTGCCTCATGCCATCCATTCTAACAAAGAAAACCATGTGCCTCGGGTATCAATAAAGTTTAGGAAACATTGCCTGTACTACCTGGATTAATCAATAAGTTCTACTAACATGCATTAAAANTCAAGGATCTCTTCTCCTTTAAAAGAAAGTTCAGTGTTATTTTTTTGTTACTCTGTGCGAATGTCTGAGCATGTAAACCTTTCTGATACCATGCAGAAAGCTTGATGTCTTTTTAGAAAGTCTTCTTGACCTCTTCTTATCTAGAATTGGAAGATTTGGGTCAACAAATCTTGACATCTGCATTCAGGTTCTAGTCCTTAGGGATCTGAAGACTTTTGAATAATTGAGTTCCCACTCGGTCTCTGCCAGTGGGAAACTACCAGGTAGAAAACATTTCAGATTAAATACAAATTGGAAAGAGAAGACAACAATTGATCCATAGACTGTCATTAAAAAAAATACCCATTCAAGGCTTTGTCACCCCCACAACAAGCTTGAGATTCTGTAGTTCCACATTATCTTAGCTCATTTACAAAATTGAACTAAGGATTCACTGGTATGAACACATACATCTTCCTGTGAATACTTACACCATTGCTGAAAAACAGCAGTATATAGCACAAGTAAAGGGATATTCCTTCAAAATAATATAATTTAAACAATTTTAAACAAAATTTAAAAATGTGTAGTTCTCAAGAAGTGCTGAGTAAGTGCAAAAGGTTGATTATGTATGACTATATGAATGAAGCCAAGTAAGAATTTAAAAATGCATTAGTTTGCCCAAAAGCTGTAATACCTGAATCTAAGACACAGAGAGTTTGGAAAAAGCATCTTAATCCTAATTGGAACTGGTCATAACATTTTTAAGAGCACAGGTTTACACATTAAACCATCAGCTAAGGCATTAAATATACCATATTATAAATAATCATTCACCATCTTTAAGAGTATTTTTAATGGGAACAGCTGTCACAATTGCTCATAGTTGGGAGAAAAAAATCAGCTGAGGATTGGTAGCAGGATTTTTTCTTTGTGCTCTCAGGCTCTGATGTCTACTTTGTCATGCATCTTAAAATTACTGAAAAAAAAAATCTGAAATCAAGACACTCATAAGCGTAGTAGAAAGAAGAGCTAAAAACTGTAAAGCTCATTTATTTTTCTTAGTTATGCAAGTCTCATTTTCTGTGAAGATCTTATATTCTACTGATGGGCAATTTAGAAAATTCTTAGATCATTTGTCGTCACTAATTGGGAGCATTTAATTTATTTGAGCAGATAAGAAATGTCAATGTGGGAACTGCATACTTTTAAGACAGTCAAGAGCCAAGACAAAGAAGAGGGAGAAGAAAAAAACAAACTAAATTTCCCTATGCCAGCCTGAGACTTTGGTCTGTCAATTAATCTCCTTGTTTTAATTTGTTTTAAATCAGGAATAATTATATTTCTGTAATCTGGAAGGATTCTGAGATTCTAAATTTAGTGGTGCTCATAAAGCCTTTGAGAGGGTTCGCCAGTAGATGTTCTAAATTAGCAATATGTACTTACAAATATCCTGTAATTTTCTTAAAGGTTGATAATTCCTGGCTGTATTCACTCAATATTTTCAAGGGAGAAATGACTAATTAATTTTCTAATGCTGTAGAAGCACACTAAAATTAATAATTCCTGCTTAGCATAAATTATTTAATGCTTAAGTTTTCAATGCTATCAATACATTTGTCATATTATGAATATCTAATTTAGGTTTAAAAAGGATTCTGCATAAAATAACATAAGGCATAATATGGAAAACAGGGAAAATTGATTATACTGTTCATGGAATTATAGGAAGCAGGTGACAGATGGTATTTTCTCTTTTCCTTCCCATCACAACTCCCAGATGTTGCTTCCAGGAAAGAAAAAAAACCAAAACAAGACCAACAAAATTAGAAAAATAAGAAAACCCAAACGATAAAAAAAAAGTATAAACCCCCAACCAAACAAACAAAAGAGCAACCAAACCAAACTGAAAGACAAACAAACAAACAAACAAAAATCCAACAAAAACGGTCAAAAAAAGCACTATAGTTATAGTCCAAACCTGAACAGTAAAGCAACTTCACCATTCTGAAAACCTCCTGCAGCAATGATTGAACAGCTCCTGCCACAAGTGGTTTACTGCAAACTCACTTTTCCTCCTTATTTAGACTCTACAAATCTGCTTTTTTTTGGTAGCCTTTTCATCTTCTCACAGTGTCTCATTTCTTTTGCTTTTTTTTAGCTGACTGGTAGCCTCTCCTAAATAAAATCCCTTACAGCTATCCAGTAATGGATAATTGGTATGTAAAGGAAATACAGATGGGGTTTTTTTATGCCATTCTTATCTTTCCATGTCTTCTGACTTTTCCCTTCCTTTGTACCTGGAAAATTAGCATAATTAGTTGTGGTTTCTAAGGTGAGCTCATCAGAGATTGCAGATTTGATAAAATGAAAGGTGGAGTGAATGTTTTTTCAATAATACATATTTAAAATGTAGCAAACATTCTCAGTCCTGAAAAGACCAGAACTAGCTGGAAAACCATTTAGTCCAGGAAGATATTCTCAGCAGAGAGTAAATTAGGCTTGTAAATGGAGAGATTTAGGAATGATGAACAGAAGTGTCTGCATTTGTGTGCTATGGCAGCACCTCCTCAGATGAGGTGTAAAAACATGGGAGAGAAAGAGAAAACACAGATTTGCAAGAGAGAGGAAGCCCAGATTTCTCATAAGGAATTTCACCAAAGGATGTGGGGAGGGCCCCTGCCCTCGAAACTTGAAGGTTGTTTCTGAAAGGCATTGTTGGGGGGTAGGGTGAACTTAGGTAATTATCTTGGCTTCTACAGCTGATAGAAAACTTCAAGAAATCATAAATATCATCTAAGCCAAGGTGCTGGATAGTAGGATTAAATGACAGGGCATATTTTCTTCTAATATGCTTTTCCTCTGTAACCCCGTCCAGCTGGGCAAGGGAGATAAAGAAGTTGACATAACTTTGCTAAAATAAAAGCCCTTATTTTCATTTTAAGCTTGGCTAGTATATTGTTCTAACGCAGGTAGATAAATTATACACAAAGACCTTATAAAATCGGACCTTGCTATGCTAAGTAATAGCTGACTTGTCACTTCTCAGTGCAAGCTAAGGTGTCTTGCAAGTTCCCATGTGAAAACAATCTTGAGAATGAGGGTTCCTTAGACAAGTATTTCTGGAGGAAAAACAACTGCACCTGCCATAAACAAGAAATCTGTCTCATGAGAACCAGTGAATAAAGTATGTAAACTAACCAAGAATAGAGAGATTTGATGGACAAGTAAAATACCTGTTACTAACCAATGAAGTAATTGGCAAGGAAGAGATTAACCAATTGGAGTTGCGCACGAGGTCTGTGAAAACTGTATAAAAATACATTTTGTAATCAATAAAGTAGCTTCAGTGTAATCATATTGATTTGTTGTTCTGGAGTCCTGATCTTCCACAGTATATAAAGCTGATTTAGGTAATAATGCATTTTATATTGTTCTTATTTCTCCTGAAGAAAAATCTAAATAATTTTATGTTAGCAAGTAAGTTCATTGCATGTCTAAATTCAAGCAGTTCTAAGATCTCAGGCCTGCTGTATTTCTAATTCATCTGTAGAAGGCAGGCTGGTGCCTGACCCCCATAGTGTGTGAAGCCCACTCCTTCACTTACGAGGAGTTCTGCTGAGAAACAGATAGTGAAAGGACAACCTATGGCTCGAGGAGAGCACATTTGCTTTTCAGAGTAATACGTTACTGGTGACAATTTCTGTAGAGAGCAGCAGTGTCCACAGAGTCGTCTCCAAGACAGCTGAAAAATACCTCCTGAGTTTATAGCAATTTCCTTTGCATGTCAGTGGTCTGCATGTAAACCAGTTTCTTTGGCACTTGTGTAAATAGAGGTTATTCTGAACAATCATGTAGTAAAAAAAAATGAAATTACCATCACAATTAGCAAGAAAAGGCCATTGGACTTCCACATAGTACAATTCTGCTTATTTGTTTTTTAAATGTCAACCATACCTTGTTTCCAAAAACTTATGCTTTTCAATAAATAAATTATATCCATTGCAGTCTTATCTAACTAATAAAATTAAATCCTCACAGAGAAGGAACAAAAAATATCCAAGAATAGGCTTTTCTCTTTCTAGAGAAGACAAAAAGATTATATTTGACTCCAGGTGTTTTATTTCCAGAAAGGATTTCAGAACCTTTAATAACAAGGTTATTTAAAAAAAAAAAAATAATTAGAAGATAGAATGTTGGGAGTATAGTAAAAGACCCTGCTTCTGGGTTTTTTGATTTTTTGTTGTTGTTGTTGTTGTTGTTGTTTTGTGTTTTTTGGTTGGTTGGATATTTTTTTTGTTTTTTTAGCACAGTTTTCACACTCTTTTTAAATATTGCAGTTTCCAACAAGAAGTCTTGCATCTTTTGCCTGAAGCCCATTGAAGGACAATAAAAACTATAAGCTATTTGTGACATTGCATGAAAACAGTTTCGGTTTTCCAAAAACAATCTCTTTTTTAATGTGTTATAAATATAAAAAAAATTCTCTGCAGATTTTTCACAAAATTTTACTAGAACCTTTAAATACTCTAATACTGGTGTGGTGCAAAAAAAGTCAAATTTTTTGTTGCTTTCATTTTTTAGTTGATGTTATCTATTATCATTTGATCTTGATTTTCATGCTATTCAACATTTCATTTGAAGTTCCATACCTCATGAAAAATTTGTTGGATCAAGTTCTTAGCTTGTTCATGGGTACTAAGGTTTTAAATAAAATATTGCATATAAAGAGATTCATAATTCTATTAGTTCTCAACATTCTGTCTAGTCCTTTGCCCTTCAGGTTGTGGAGAAAACCCAGGATCATAATTTTTACACATTCATATCAGATGGGAAATAAAAATAATTCAATCTATAAGAGGTCTTAAAATTAATGAGTTCATGAATTCTCTTCTTTTTTTTTTTTTTTTAAGAATCTCAAGATTTATTGTGCCTGGATTTTTGAGTGCCTGGCTTTGACAGCACAGTTAAATATAGAATGTTCATTCATTTTCTTCAATTTTCTTTCTAAAACATAGCTGTCAAAATCTTTCTACCTATACATTCAGGTTGCCATTTAACTATCTGAACCCTTTTCAGAAAAACAATCAACATTTTACTTAGCACAAAGCTATAACTTAATTGTTATAAGTGTTTTGTTTTGTTATAATAATAGTTTTCAATACTTTTTGAAAAACAATTATTTTTATTTTTCTGTGTTGCCTTCATGAAATTTTATGCTTTTCTTGAAATCTTAATCAAACACCTACTAAGGCATTTTATACTTCAGTATCCCATTATTGCTGAAACTATTGAGTGAAGAAAATGGAAAAACTTGGGTTTAAAAGTGAAAAGTATATAGATCTGCTAGGCTGGTGAGCAACAGGAAAGGCTGCTTATGGGCACTGATAAATATTTGTAGAGAAAAAAAATGTAGTATTAGTATCATTCAGAGGATAGCAGAGTTTAGACAGATGAAACAGAATTAGTTTTTTAAATTCACATTTTATTATCTGATCCTGTAAGTATTCATCTTAATTGTAAAATGTTAAAAATGTCCAAGGGGAAATAAACAAGCTTACTGCTGAATTGAAGTTAAAAATTTAGCCAAGCACAGTGGGCAGTGAGATTCATCTACCTCTTCCTCTGCATGTGAAAGGGCTTTCTAATCTCTATAATCTTTCTCTGTTTATTAATATAATATTTGATTTTGAAACTCTTCATGTCTGTGCTGGCAGTATAAGTATCCTATTCTTTATTCTAGTAGAGGAAATGGAGTTTGTCCCTTACTCTGATCAGAGAGACACAGCCATACCTTTACCCTTCATTGATCTCATATATAATCTACCCAGCACACAGCCGAGGTGCATCAGTAGAATCAATCGTGCAGCTCAGGGAGGGGAAGGGCAAAGTTCTGCACCTGGGGAGGAACAACCACTGGTGCTTGCTGGGGCCTATCAGAGGGGACACAGCTTTGAAGAAAATGGATCTGGGGGTCCTGCTGGACATCTAGTTGAACATAAACCAGCATGTACCCTTGCAGAAAAAGTGGCTAATGAAGTGTTGCTCCCAGGCTGAGGGGTGATCCTTCCCCTTTATTCACTGTTAGTGAGGCCACAGCTGGAGTCCTGTGTCCAGTTCTGGGCTCCCCAGTACTAGAGACACAGGGACAGACTGGACAGAGTTCAGTGAAGGGTCACAAATATGGTTTAGAGTATTACTTGTATGAAAAAAGTCCAAGTGAGCTGGAACTGTTCAGGACAAAAGGCTTAGGGGGATCTTACTAATGTATAGAAATGCCTGAATGGAGAGCACAGAGAAGAAGGAGTCACACTCCTTTCACTGGTGCCCAGGGACAGGACAAGAGGCAGTGGGCACAAATAGAAATGCTGAAGGCTCAGTCTGAACATCACGAAACAATTTTTTACTGTAAGGGTGACCAAAGACAGGAACAAGTTGCCTTGAGTTGAGAAGTTTAAAACTCTGGAGATGTTAACACGTGGTCCTGGTCAGCTCTAGCTCTAGCTTACCTTGTGACAGTAGACATTGGACTAAATGATGCCAGAGATCACTTCCAACCTTATCAGACCGTGCTTCTGTGAATTACTATTTCCAAAATTTCTTTTTCAATTGAGTCTTAGTTTGGGAATTATATCCCACTAAATTTGAACAGAACTTGGAAAAAGAATGATGAAAATCAACAATCTATGCCTCAGTATCTGAACTAAGTAAGAGTGAAATAACATTAAAATGTTCTTACAGTTGGCTTTGATTATAGTTAGATCCAATTCTATTTGAGTAAAGTAAATACTAAATTTTTTTCTTTGAATTGATGATATTCCTTAATAGTTGTCGCAGTCCCTCCATTCATGTACTTTTTGAAAACAGATCACTTACTAGAATGCTTAGACACATGATCAAAGATAACTTTTTTGTTACTTTGTGTTAATATAAATATCAGTGCCAGTATCTCTAATGTTCTGTTGATTTATGGTCCTCTGAACAATTTTGCTGTCTTGCCAATAATTCATTCCTAGTATGTGTTTTAGGGGAAAGTGTTTTAAAACATAACAGTTTAGATTAAAAACATCAATTAAATGAAGTGAATGTGCTGTAATTACAACAGAGATACATGCACAGGTCTCAGAGAAGATTAACTTAAAAGGTAACTATGAACATTTAAATGTCAGTTGAATTATTAATTTAAAATGTACTGTTTGTCACAGAGGATTAAATACACCTCCTAGATAGTAGTTATTCCTATGCAAATTGGAAGGTGCTGCATATCTTGCTTTTTGAAATCCTCCTGATTATGTACGTAGTCTACCCCAGTGAAAAGTTTTTCTAAAGCTGGCTGGTCAGTCTTTATGCAATTTAATGTGTGGCATGCCTGCTTTGAGTGTCATGACATAAACAATTGTTCCTGTTCAAGCAGAAACTCGTGCTATGGATGTTTCCATGGAAATGTATCAACCTTTAAATGTCGTATATTCAGGTCAAAAATATTCATGTTTATGTTTCATAAGCATTAGATCTCAGCATTTGAACATGAGCATACTAATATTAGGTCTGTATTTGTTGTGCATGACAAGGTTTTGGTAGACAGGAGTTACAGGGTACACAGGAGTTTTGTGAGAAGCTGCCAGAAGCTTCCCCCATGTTCAACAAAGCCAGAGACACCCAGGCCCGAATCAGACCCACTGCTGGCCAAGCCTAAGCCCTTCTGTGATGGTGGCAGTGGCGAAGTTACTGTGCAGGAGAAATTGCAGCAGGAGAGAGTAGTGGGAATATGTGGGAAGCAGCCTTGCAGACACAAGAGCCAGCAGAAGGAAGGGCAGGAGGTGCTCCAGCAGCAGAGAGATTCCTCTCTAGCCCACGGGGAAGACCGTGGTGGGACAGCTGAGCCTCCTTTCCGCTGCCCCTGGAGGACATCAGAGGAGGTGGGGGTCGAGGAGGCTGTGTCCTTGTAGAAGGCCACACTGGAGGCAAGCTCCTGGCACGACCTGTGGACCCCTTAAGAAAGTAGCCCATGCTGGAGCAATTTTGCAGGCAAGGCTTGTGCCTTGAAGGACTGCATAAAATTTGCTCGTGTCAACACTGTCCTGTAGATTCTTGCCTTCAGTGTGCTTGCTTTTCTGTTGCAAGGGCATACAATCATATCCCTTTTTCAGCCTCCATTATACCAGAGTTTAAAGAACTGCACTCATTTAATACCAACTCCTAAAACAGGCTTTATGGTACTCTTGGTTGAATTTTTTATCTCTTTTACTTCAAGTTATTTTCTCTTGAACCAGAAGTACCACACTTGGTATAACCAGTATTGCAGAGGGAGTAAGAACTTAAGGTCTTTCATAGTGACATTAAATTTTTTCTTTCTTTACTGAAAATACAAAGCCTGAAACAGTTTTAAGTTGTCTTGACTGCTTTTCAGAACTTTCTCGCATCAATGATTTCTAGTAATCTTGTAACAGATATATTTACCCATGTTCTTTTCCTCTCTTATTTCAGATTCACCTTCTGCAATGTGGCATCAAACCCTGTTGTTTAGCTTGAAGTTCACAAGCTATTGAGTTTCACTTCATTTGTATTATTTACATCCTCAAGGTCATCCAATTTTTCCTATATGGAAGAGAATTTTCAATTCTTTTCTGTAAAGATGATGACTCCAATTCTTTTTAATCAGACAATCTCATTAACCCACTCTTCCACTTTGTGCCAAGGACATCAGATAGCATATTAAAAAGATTAACCTCATGACCAGTTCTCAAAAAATCTACTAGTAAGCCTTCCCCCAGCTTGTTATGCTCTTTACTGTGCTTTTCTATATTTCTTTCTTTCAGTTCTCCAGAAACCCAAATATCTCAATCTTATCCAATTTTCACCAGTGTGGCACTATCTCAGATATTTCACTGATGCCCAGATAGGTAAGATGCACCCAGCCTCTAAGGAAAATGAAAATTCAGTCTCTTATCTATAGAAAATTTAGGTTAATGTAGACCAGTAAGCTCGTTCTTTCTCATATACTTCTACGTCAATATATCAAGATAAACACCTCCTTTTTTTCAGTATGAACATTTATACGAGCAAAAAGGTTCTGGAATGGTAAAGTAATTTGACAAATGAAAACTTGGAGTGTTACCTTGCTTTCTTTCCTCTTGACAGTGAAATGTGTGGGGGACATGTAAAAGGAAATGCATGTCTGGTTTTGTGTACAGAGAGGTAAAAACTAGTGACCTGAAAGAAAAGTCTTCTGTTAGTAACCTAAAATATGACAACCACAACATATTTCTGTGTCCTTTACAATGGTGGTCATCTCCTCTTTTCAATCCCAGGTTAAAGAAAAAAATCTTTGATACATTCCCAACTTTTCCCCTTTCCACACTTCCGTTTTTATTCCTCTGCTCTCTAGGGGCTAGCCTGAGAAGAAACTGAAACCACTAGTGGTTAGGCATCTAACTTGCTACATCTTAGAAAATGTATTTCTTGCCTACTGACATATAGAGGTGCTCATATAGTGTAAAAGACGTGGCCCCTGGTAATTTATGGATAAAAGAAATACCTAGTCATAGCTAGCTAAACACATGCAAAAGGTCATTCCCTTGATTCTCTTGTTCAAAACAATTTAACCATTCTGTACCGTGTGCTTGACTAGAAAAGAAAAATGAAAGAAAAAAGTAAACAAGAGACAAAACCTCAAACCTTTCTCAGAAATTACGACTTGTTCTGCTGAGGCGTTAGCATTAAGTTTAGCTTAGCTCTGGCCTTTTATGAACCTTTGACTGCTTCTTACTAGAAGCAATAAATCATTACCACTGCAAACTTTTATTCTCCAATATTAGATACAAGGAAACTAGACTTGAAAAGCACATTGGCAGACCAAAAAGCAAAGGCAATGTTTTCAATCCAAAGGCAAGTAATTTCAACCAGAGTCATGTAATTTGCTGGTTTTGACTTCTGCTCTTCACTTACCCTATAATTTTCTCTGTGCGTAATATACTTTGCATCTCTTTCTGAAGATCTGGCCTTTTCCTCCCTCCCTCCCTCCCCAACTTGCATTATTAAAATTATTTAAAATCATCTTCTAACTACACCTCTCAGCAATAAGAACAGTGTTGGATGTCATTCTTGTTCTGTGAATTACCAGAAAGAATAGGAACCCACGTAGGAAAAAGTCAACTTCTATATTAGATTCTTTTAAGATGGCATTAATTGTTTGGGTTGTAAGGGGTGTAAAATTTCCTTTATCTGCTGTACTAAAATTATACTTTTCACTGATGTTGACATCTGTGTGCTTATGGACTTTCCTCTGAATACTTAAGACATTAGTCTGCCTGTGCATAAGCAACAGTAGGATTTAGAGAACTTTCTCAAGAAACTTTGCATGACTGTCCATTTATCATATGCAATGCCTTAACTTTGTAAAACTAAATAAAGGAATAGTTATGTGAACAGTTATGTTGCAGTGAAAACTGCACAAACTCTCTATCTAATGCAGCCATTGTGACCTCTGTCAGCACCTCTGTGCCCTGCAATAGAACACAGCTCAAGGGAAAAGCACGGCAATATCAGAGAAGAAGCCCTGGCACAAGGTGACTGTAATCTCAGTAATTTCTTTAGATAATGAAAATTGCTGCAAGGGGTTGTTTGTCTTGAACTGTAAAGGACAAGGTAAATAATTAATTACAGCTGTAAAGTACCTGCAAGAAAAACTCTTTATGATAAATAAAAAGAATCTTATGATTTTTTTCCTTCTGTCTGCATTTTACACTTGTATCATTAGATTATTGATGTTAAATATTTTTGACCTTTGAGTGGAATTTGGAAAAGGCAACTTAAATGTGCTTTTAAAAGACCTTTTTTCTCCTCCTGATGCTCCCTGAAGACCTCATTTTCCCTCTTCCACACTAACAGTGTTTATTATATAGCAGATTGATGTTCTTATGAAAACAGTGGTACATTTGGTGTCCTTTTTAGAAAGCTGTATAACTATAAGCCATATTTCCAGTAATTACAGTTCAGTTGGAGGAAAGGTTGAAAAACATGGCAAAGTGTATACAGAAAGGGATGTAACAACAATCAAACAGACAAAAATATTTTCTGAATACAGTGAACTTTTGAGACCCAGTAAAATCTATGCTCTTTTTGAAAGGGTATGGCTTGTTTATCATTATTTTTCTCATCAGTGTTATGGAACTGAACCTGCTGTTCTCACAGATGACCACACAGCCCTAGAAATAGCATTACTATTCCTGTCACTTATAACTACAAGACAATTAACAGCTATGAGTTTGGGAACTCATCTATCTCCACAGCTGAAGAAAGTAATGTATTTTCTCCAGAACTTGCCAGAAAAATCTCTGAGTCCTGTCTAGGAATATTCAATGTATTTTACCACAGTTTGGGACAAAATAAAACCTTTAATTTCTTGCTTCTAATTGTATCGTAAAATTAGGGGAACTATGCAAGAAACGGTGCCAATCCTAACTGAGATTAACTCAGGGTATACTTTTATAGAAGGCATATTGAATTTGACCATCACAGGTAAAATAACTTGACTAAAGTTTTAGGAACAAGGTAATAACCTGCATTTACAGAAATTTTTTCCACTATAAGAAAACTTCCATCAAAGCTATATTTCAATAAGTCATAAATATGTTCTCACTTTTGGGAAGAGAGAATGGAATCTTTTAAATTAGTTTGTTAATTAGGAGCTAAAATGTTTGAAGAAAGGAAAAGAATTTGTACCAAGAGCATAAGCAGTTGTTTTGTCTTGCTTCTGTTTATGCCTCTGGAAATGTCTAGCAAGCTTGCAGGCAATGGAAGGAAACATGATTTATAATAGATATAAAAGGCAAAGTTCCACCTTCAAGCTTGAGGGCAGGAAATAGGATTGTGGCTGAGCATAAATGTGCTTCACAGTTGGAGCTTCATTTCTTCTGATGCAGTCCCATGGCATCAATGTGTTGTAATCTATGGTGGAAGTTACCTCCTACCTAATTCCTTCAAATTGTGTGATTTCATTTAGGGCTGAGGTTATAAGGTTGCTGGACAGATCCCAGTGTGCTTCAGAGGAAAAAGTAATCATTTACTCTGTACCAGAATTACCTGATGTTTTATCACTCTATAGATTATAACTCCTTGCACAGACTGAGGGCATGGTGGTTGCTGGGCTCTGTACCAGGGCTCACAAATCACAACCGTGTTCAGACAGTGCAAGTCTTGATGCAGGACCAAAGGGAGTCAGTGGGACCTTTCACTGATCAATGATTTGCAGTTGCAGACTTCTATCGAATCCAAAAGCCACCTGCTGGTGTGTCTCTTCGGGGAAGATGTCAATCCAATTAACTGTTAAGAGGTTCAGTGCATGAGAAATAAATGTGTTTAATCAGCCTTATTTTACTAGCACATACAGCGTCTGTGTTTTCTATTTTTGCCATTAATTAGGAAGCATTTGGTGATACAGGGTACGCACCATTCAAATTTGCAGCGATGTCTGTTGGCATTTTTCTGATTTTTAAACTCAAATATTGAGAATATAATAAGGATAAAACTACAGATGGATGTTTAAAGACAAATAATGATGACTTTACAATTCTGAATTATTTGCAAAAAGTCGTGTCTATAGGCTGAATGGATGCTTGAAATACAGAAATAACCAGTTAGAAAGGTATAAACTACAATACTTTTTTTCTGAAAGTTCTTCAAAGTTTAGATTAATAACATGTGTATTATGCTTATATAATTACATACTTCCTACCTTAAATAAGCAGAAGGATGATTAAAATGAGGAGGCAATAGAAAAAATACTGCATGCTCATAAATTAATGATAAAAAAGACTAATTTCAACAGGATAATAATTTCTTTGTTTTAGAAACTCAATGGATGTATGATAGTCAGTCTTGCTGAATTAAGAATAAAAATGGAAAATTGGTATTTAGACTAAAAATATATGACACTTAAAGACATTAAGGTGGTTGAAGTGTGAAACTTTATTTCACGTGTTCTGATTATCAAAATTCTGAAATGTTTTGACCTGCTTTATTGCTTCCTATGTTGGCAAGGAGATACCACACTTTAAATGTCAAGCTATATTCTTAACTGAGATATCTTTAGAAGAGATTATCAATGAATGCTATTTTTTTAATATGCTGTTTGGAACATCACGAAGAAGAAGCATTGATCAGGAAAGATACTCATTAGTAGAAAGAGGCTTTTGCTTTTATGCATATTGCAAAGAGAAATAACACCTTCTGTTCCTCAGAGAGACCTTACATCAGTTTTCTGCAGTTTTCTGCAGAAGTCATATAACAATTTTATCACAGACAACCTTAAAACACTAAAGGTTATTCTAGAAAGCTGTTTCTGCCAAATGACCCCCCTACTTTTCAGGAAGAAAAAAACACCTCTTTACAAAATCACTCTAGCACAGAAGAGTAAGAAAATGTCAGCTGAGGGAACATACATGAGATGGAAATGGAGGTGGTTACTGAGATTTTCTCTAGTTCAAGTGCAAGGATAATCACTGTTTCTCATGACGGTGGAGCAATAGTTACCTTGGGTTGGAAAGGATTTTTTAAACATTGAGGCAGAAAAGTAGCAGTTGCTTCTAACCTTGTATTCTCTCTCCATCTGTTTCCAGAGACATTACTTTGCAGAAAGGTTAAGACAAACACTGAGATAATGCGGAACAACTTTTGCATACAGAGAATTTCTGCCCATATTTCTATCAGTAACAGAAAACTTGTATTCAGATACCAGATACCTGACATATCTTCCTGCTTGCTTTCATCATTGATATTAGAGCTGAAATGTATAAGTAAATATATATATATATATATAAAAATCATAATTTATATAATTATAAAATGAACTGCCTGATAACCCCATAGATCCTTCAGGAAAAATTACCCAGTGTGGGAGCAGTAATGACAGCACCAGCCAAATTCTTGTCATGAGCCTGTTTCAGTGTAGGTCCTTCCTTTAGGGAATATTCACTGGTTCCATTGCGGGGTCCTCCATGGGATGCAGTGAAGATATCTGCTCTGGCACTATCCCGTCTTTGGACTGCCATGAAGGCCTGCTCAGGTGGCTGGAGGTCCCCTTGCCTGACCCCTGATCTGTTTGCACTTCTGCTGTTCATCCCACACAGGTGTGTATGGCATTGAAAATAAACTAAGCAATTCCATTTAAAAATATTATTTACATTTGTAGTTATAGTTATATTTTTAAAGGAAAATAAATGTCTGTAAGATGTGGGGGAAGAAACTGGTCTTTTAGAACTGATGGTAATAGTCTAAAAAGTGAGGATATAGCTCTAAATATGATGTACTCTAAATAACAGTAAGCTTCATAGTAACAGAATTCAGCATTTTCTGTTTAGTCCTGTTTTCTTCCATATTTTAATGAGCAGATATGTTAATTTTTAAGTTAAAGTTCTCAGACAAAATTGCACTGACCATACGGTGATTCTGAAATACTTGCTTCAGAAGTTTGAAGAATTTTGCACAATTAACATTTCTGAATGGCACCCTTCCACTGTTCATATACAATAGAAGCACATGGGAATTGAAAATTTTCTACAAAGGGTCTGAGCTGAAGACAGAAACTTAATTTTTCAGTTCTTGGTTTCTTAATTTGGGAGTTTCTTTTCCTATTTGTCTTATGAGTTTATTACAGCTGTTACAGTGAAAAGAGAGACTTGAAGAAAATTGCAAAACGTAACAGACTATCGCTACCACAGCGAATCAGAAAGTTTCAAGGTGGCAATTCCCTCACACTGAACTCTGCTATTGATCCAGACCCGAGTCAAGGAAAATGCATAAACCCCCTTACACAAACTCCAGTGACAGGCAATCAGCAGATCCTGAAAACCAATTCAAAGTTACTAGCTTCAGCATAAAGCTCAGAAACTGGCCAGCAGACTACTGAGGTGAAAACATGTCACCTGAAGTTTCAGCTTTTCAATCCACAGTTGATAGCTTTAGTCACTGGAGACAACTAATCAATTACCAGGCGTGAATAATGATGGACTATCAGAAATTTTCTTCAAACTATTACTGAGTTGCTGAACTGTGTTGAAACATGACATTGATAATGAGCTCAGTGTCGTGATTTGGAAGAACTGTTGCTTGCAAACAGCAAGGACATTTCCCTTGCCCAATATACATAAATTTTAGCATAATTCATTTTGTATGTGACTGTGGAATACACAGGTCACTGCGGGAGTTAAAGAAAACCAGAAGTAGAAGTACAGCATCGTAATATTTAGACCATCACTTCAACCATGTGATTATGAGATCAGGGAAAATACAACAGATTTTACAGGAATTTTCACAATATTTAAATGGGGTTTTTAATATATTAACAGATAGTTTACTTGCAGTGCAGAGCAAGTTTTTATTTTCTACAGGTATACATATATATGTGTGTATTAGAGCATAGTATAAGGCAGGGTGAGACTTTAAAGGTATTTCAGAGGTAGGCAGCTGTGTCTGAAGGATTAGAGACTGGTCATGTGGACAGTTTTGTGTCACAGTGGAAACAGAAGACACCTCATTTGAGTCTTATCTTAGGGACTTTCATTCCAGTACTGTCTGTTTTTCTGCCTGCAGGAGCTTCTTAAGACCTGTCTAGAACAGGTCATGTCTGTTACGGATGTGCACGAGGGCAGCTGGTAGAAGTAAACAAATAGCTGTGACACTAATTTTCATTCCATTTAAAACATGAAGTAGCAAATGCACAGATGAAACTACAAATGTGAAGAGACATTGAATGAGCCCACCCAAATGTTCAATTTACAGTAGAGCAAAAAACAATGTGAACTCATCATGGACATTCACAGAATCAGCAAAGTAATCTTAATCTATAATCCTTGTGTGATGTAATCTGCTTTGGTCCACTGGCAGAAATCATGCTATGTCAGCTCATTCCAGTTATGCTTTGGGTTTTTTCTTTTCAATTCTACTAACAGAATTAAGGGGAAAAAAGAAATGGGTAAGAAGTATTAGACTGTGAAAATTAAAAATCTTTACACTTTTGATATATTTAAGAATTTGTAGAAATTAGCAAGTAATTTGGGGAAGTTATTGTGAAGAAAACAAACAGATTTTACTAGTTGTATAGCCATTAAAATATCTTTTTTTTTTAAAAAATACACTGATAAAAAGCCACCTGCACAAATATGGTTCTAACTAAATGAGAAATCCCACCTTGCCCATTAGTTTGCCTGCGAAATGGTGGTTATCAGTGGTAAGACCCAAGCTCAGACAGGAAGACTAAGTGTGAACTTGGCAGCTGTTCAGAGTTGGGTTTGTGCGTGTGTGAGAGTAAGGCACACGGCAAATGGGTTTTGGATCAGGACTGGGTAGGGTTTGAATCTTTTTTATTCACTGCTGCCTATAATTTAATTAATTATATTACTGACAGCTTTCTAAATTAAAAAGGACTAATTGAAAAAAATGTATAATGAAGTAAGGTATAACACTGATATACTCCTGCCCTGAAAATAATGGGATTCTAAATAAAAAAATGTCTTGGATAAGCTAAACCTTATATAAGATGGTTTTGTTATAAAACAGTATGCGGAATTGAATTATTCTCCTGCTATGAGTTGGAATCACTGATTTTGCAGTCTGTGTTCAGTATTAAGGGCTACACAAAATACTCAGCTGTGCCAGGGAGGATATGAAGAGATTAGAGAGACTAATATATCACAGACTAACCTCTTTGCTCTGGACATTCACAGGGACACAGGCAATTCTCATTCTGCTGCTTTACGGAGCCACAAGATATCAAAACAAACAAAAAGAAATCAAGACTATAAGGAAAGCTAAAGTTCAAGGTAAGCAACTCTTTCATTAGTTATAATTTTCCATGTTGGGTTGATTTTCCATACTGTGAATTTAAGTACCAGCTATAATTTTTTAGAAAATAAAAAGGAACATCACTGGTTTACTAGCAGCAACTAACTCACCTTTTGTTTTAAATCTCGTTAGTGGAATTCCTGAATGATAATACTGTTGATCTCAACTTTTTTTGAATTTTGATATTAAAGGTACTTCCAGCTAAGTGGTAAAAATTAGGGTATTATTAGGAGTTGTTTATTCCTTGAAAAAATATCAAAAGTCTCTATCAGTACATAAAAATCACATGCTAGAAAACAGGTGAGCCACAGAAATAATTTCTATTTTCATAGAATCATATATTATGTTAAAGGGAAATGTAGTCTTATATAACATAATCTTTTATCATAATTCATTTTTTATAAAATAGGTTAATAGTAGATAAGAAATTCTAATTAAACAACACTTGTACGGCTTTCTCCCTAGTCCCACTGGGAGAGATAATCTAGTTTATTTTCTTAGTATTTTAGAAACACATACTAAACTGCTAGGGTTATGCTAAAATTTCTGATTCTTGTGTGGATTACCCTTTTCTGGCTGTGTTCCCTATCAGTGGTATCAGGAGTCCTGTGAGGAGCTTTAGAACATCATGAATACAACTTATAAACAGTTAAACAGCAATTCCACGCTATGGAGACTGTGGTGTTTCCTAGAGGTGTTCACAAACAGTGAAATAATTGAATTTCCGATGTCTACTTGAGGGAGGGAAAAGAGAAAGAGGGAACAATTACCAAAGATGGGAGTAAAAGCTGAAGAATAACAACTTCAATCCAGCTATTGCTGTCTTAACTGTTGTGTAACACTCTGTGTAAGTGCAGAGAGAAGGGAACAATCAAATTACTCATATTTCTAAATGATCCTGTTTTGCATTGTTAAATCTCCATGTACATACGAAAAATGGTCCTAAATATAGTTTCAAGTAAGTTATTTTGATCTTTTTGGAAAGTACTGTGAGCCTCTTTACTGAAGATATTTACTAATTATGGAAATTTCTCTGTCTTAAAAATATCTGGTGAAGAGGTACTTCACTTGCCATTTATGAATTTAAGTAGTAAATGTGAGTCAAAAATTTTTTGACAAAAGTTTATTGAATGCATGAAGCTTTATACTACTCATAGTAATTTACAGAATTATAGATATAAAATAAGAATTCTCATAGAGATCAATAGAGGCCAAGTGACAAGCAGGAGTTTAAAACTGAGCAGGACTTTGAAACTCTTATTTTAATGGTGCATATGAGCCTGTTCAGTCTGTAAAGGAAATTTTATGCCTAAACCTACAGGGTTTTGTCCAATATTACTAATTTTTAGCAACTGTGCTTTTGTGTTTAAATATTTTTTTTTTCTTTTAATGAGAATAAATAACTCCTCACATGATGTCCTAGGCATTTTAGGGCAAAAATACAACAAATAAGGAAAGATGGCAGTCCTCTGGTGTTTGTGTGGTCCTCATGGTAGCAGAAAAAAACATCTCTACCAGCTGAATAATTCAGCACTTCATAGATTTACCAAAGACAAGTAAGTGAGTCAGGAACTTCTAGTGAGGAGTTAGGAAGGGACTTAACTGGAAAAGGATTTGAAAAACTAAAATAAATTTTTAAAATGGAGCTGGTCCTTAGAGAGGAACTGAGTTAGGATTATGGAAAGATAAGGATACAGAAATAGCTATAAGTTCAAACCTGAGACTGTTGGCAGTTATTAAAACCTGGCCTTTTAAAATCTTTGATTTATTGCTCTTGAGTTTTTTCTGGAATTAGATATCTTCGATGAGTGGGAATTTTGGCTGTGTTGTAGATTTCCTTAATTTAATTTTATTTTGTGGATCTTTAGGTACAGGGAGCATAGTCAGCAGCATACATTGCTGTACTAGAATTTGTCTATGAAATTTTGGTTTGCAAATTATATCGGGGGGAGTTACCGCTCACAGAGGAAAACATTTGAATTTATAGAACCCTTCTTCCATATTTTGCTGCAGGCAAACTCAGAAAGTAAACCAGTGAAAGGCCTAAAAAGCATCTAGATCATACTTTACAAAGATGAATCTTAGATTTCAAAGTCACTTTTCTAGTTCAAGAGAAAGAATATAAAGGAGAAAAGAGAATATCCATTTATTTAGCATAGATCTATAGATGCATATTTCCTTTTAATCTTTGCATAAATCCATTCTTTTAATGATAAAATATGTGGTTTTTTTTCTTCTCTACAGTCATAAGACTATCAAAGACACAGTGGAACTGGGCAAAGTTGAGAACTTGGTTAGGTCATACCCCACCACTCCCATCAGAACCCGTAGGGAGTGCTCAGCTGCTCTTTGATTCTCTTTGTGTGCCTTCTGAGTTAGAGCTGATTATTTTTACTTTTATTTTTGTAAATGTAGTACAGGGGAATTACAGACAGACAAAATGATGACTTGAAGATACCTCAGGGCAGGGGAAGAGGAAAGATGAGATGAAAGAAGGGAGAGGATCCATGTGGGAGGGAATATTTGCTTGTTTTAGCTGAAATTGTAGATTCATCTGTCTTCGTGTCCTCAGAATTTCCTTGTGTGAATTAGTCCAAAGCAAGTCAGGAAATGTTAAGTAACTTCATTAAATCTGCAACAGCTCTCCGTATCTCTGTGGTTTATAACTGAATTCAGTTAAAGTGGAAATTTCTTTTCAGAGCTAGTGAGAGTTAATCTGAGATGTTAAAATCAATGGATGCAATCCCAAATGGGTAAGGTTTATTTTAAGCTGAATGAGTTCAAAATAGTAATTTAAAACTCTTTATGACTTGTTCTTTAACCTAGGCACTATACTTTATTTAACAGTACAGCTGCTAAGAGAAATGGGCTGGGTATTTACATTCATTTACATTCATTCAGTGTACTTGCTGCTGTTCTACAGTCTCTAAAGTGACTGTATTCTGTTGGTTGTGCTGCTTTGGGAAACCCAGTAGCTGAATTAGATCACAGGCGTATTTGTAATTCTGGTGCTATATTATTGCAAACCAACAAGCTTTTTAGCAGTATTCTATTGAGTTAGAGAAATGCAGTGGAGTCTCCACCCTTAGATGTATTCAAAAGTTGTCTGTACATGTTCCTGGGCAATGAGCTGTATGTGGCCCTGCATGAGTACAGGACTAGAATGGGATTGTCCAGCAGTTCCTTCCAACCTCAGCCAGTCTGTCATTATATGAACATGCAGACATTCGGCCAAATCTGTAAAAGTATACTTCTTCAGGCCTACAAAATGCCATTTTTCAGAATGGCATTTGAAGCTGTTCTCATACTCCTCTTCCTCCATGCCTCAAGCTGTTACAAAGACTTTTCTTTGAGGCTTAGAAACTGTTCTTGATCTTAACTGCAGGTGTTATTTGCACTGGATTTGTCAGCCAGGGACTTGTACTATAAAGGAAGGGACTTTTAGGGAAGGCTTATAAACTTTACCTTTCCTGTATACACTAAAACTGAGATTCAGCTGAAGACATGGGGACATCTAAATTTCAAGAACCTGGCTCTGGCTTCCCACAAAGCTGTCTAACTTTATGAGGTATGCACTGCTCTCTTAAGTTATGTGCCCACAGGTAGGTATGTAATGCCATTTAATGTGCCTTATGGTAGGGCTGGCAGATATAACTGAGGATTTATAAAATAAATTATAGATCTTAAAAAAGATTTCTTTCTCTCTGCTGCACTGGCAGCTGAAGTCTTAAGTAGCATATAACATGTTTATGCAATTGCATCCCATCTGTTACTCACCTGATTCCCCCTTAATGGTTTATGGACTGGCTCTCATCCAACTGAAATGGGAGTCTGAACACTCAGCTCACATGTAGAATTTGTTTGTGGTTACTTGAATGTAGGCATCCTTTTAACTTAGTTAAATTCTGCTCTAGAATTAATTGCTTAGTGTGAAAATGATGGTAAGGTCTCTGCAAATTGGAATACTTATTTACAGAATGCAAATAAGGAGCAGTGGACCTTGGGACACAGGGGAGTTTTTTTGCCATGCCACTTGAAATAAACTGCTGTGATTCTCAGTTTAAAGTCCACCAGTTACAAGGCCAACCACATGTCATCAGTGCACACACACATGCACACTCAGTTGTTCCCTGAGTAAAGGCACAGCGAGCAGATGAAATTGTGAACTGCAAATCATAGGAAATCATGAGATGCTTCTTTGCACCTCATGACTACAGTATGTGAGTTTTTAAATTCTTAAAACCATTAATTACCACTTACAGAGTAAGATGTGTCAGTGTTCCCATATAATAGATAAGAAAGCCTCCTACACAGTGTACACAGTTACTCACTAGAAGTGATTAACTTCTAGTGGCTACCTACAGGTATAAAAAATCTCTTTAACAACAGGAAGTCTTGGTTTCTTAAGCTGTGGATCATCTTTTAAGTTTAGCAACTTGTTGAGGAAAAAGAGACTGCTACATTGCCTGATGATACAAGCCTGCAATGTGTCTAATTATCTGAAGAAAGTGGTATTAAGAAAGTGGTATTGGAAGAGTTAGAAAAGTGTACTGACTATACTAAACTTGGGGGGTTAGGACTATACCGAGTTTTTTCATTGTTTATTTCATTATAGTAAAACTTTGGCACATAGGCAACAAATTGTAAGGGTTTTTTTTTTTGTTTACAAAAGCCCTAGATGTTTAAGAGAAGCTCTCCATCTAAAATGGAGATTATGCCATGTGGAATTGTACTGCTGCAGAAGTTGTAAGAGGCTAATGAAAGTTGCACACAGCAGTGATAAGTATTGCATAACCAATGATAATTTATATCTTCAGGTACTGGATACTATGGAGGGTGTCCTGTGTGAAATTACAATTATGATAAATGAGAGAAATATAGTATGCATTCCTGGGTGCTCATCCACATGGGCAAGAATGACACTGCCAGGGTAGACCCTGAGGCAAGCAAGAGAGACTAGAGGGCTCTGGAGGCAATGGTGAACAGCATTGGAGTCCAAGTTTTATTTTCAACCCTCCTGGTGAAGAGGAAAGGCTTGGGCAGGAGTAGATGTGCATTTCACAAGATCCCAGGTATGTCTGAGGTTTAGTGAGGTCCCTTGCGTGCCTGCTGTGCTGTGATGGATGGAAAGAATGTCTTTAAAAAAGACAGAGTTAAAGAGAAGGGGAATTGCTGCTGATGTAAAGGAGCAGCTGTTCTGTGGTATGGGAAACAGTGTAGTTGAGAGCTTGCATGTCAGGGCCAGAAGAGATGCCAGTAAACATGACATTGTGGCAAGAGCATGTCACAGACACTCTGAATGTGAGTGAAGAAGTAGTCAGCCTTCCTTATACAGTTGACTAAAATCTCTGTGTTACAGACTCTGCTTCTCATAGGGTATTTAAGCCTCCCTGACACCTGCCAAAAGGGCAGTACAGCAGGACAGATCCCCAGAAAATTCTGGAGGTTGCCATGTACGACTTCATAATACAAACGTGCGTGACAAGCAGAGGTGATGTTTTCCTGGACATTCATGGCCTTTGACGAGCTTGTTGGGGATATGACAATCAAAAAAAAAGTGTGGTCAGTGATGGTAAAATTGCAGACCTCAAAATCCTGAGGGGATTCCCAAGGAAGGCAAGAAACAGAACCTAGACCCTGAATTTCAAGAATGTAGATTTCAGCTTAGTCAGAGAACTGTGAAGTAAAATCCGGCGGGAAACAGTATTGAAGGGCAAAGGAGCTCATGAAAGTTAGTAGATCTTTAAGATCAGTCTCCTTGAAACAAAGCAATGATCCATCCCAGTACTCACAAAAATTAGTATATATATCAGGAGTCTCTCTTGGTTAAACAAGGACCTGGCTGGAGTCCAGTGCAAAAAGAACATTTATATATGTGAGAGCTGGCTAAGGAGGAATTGAGAAACATTGCTTGGCTAGGTACAGATGGTGTTAGGTAGGTCAAATTGTGGAAGATGATAGAGTCAGTGATCTGAGTAAACCAAATATATACAGATCCACAGGACTATAAGGGATGCATCTGTGAGTACTCAGAGATTTGGCCAATGTCATATGAGGTAAGTCTTAGGTGTCCTTGAAAGGTTGTGGAGACTGGGGGAGTTCCCTGATGACCGGGGAAAGGAAAATGCTACAACTATCTTCAGACAAATGAAGAGGAACGTTGTGAAGGAAAATATCCAATATAGATGTACAACATGTAGGTAATGCTTTGGTCAATTGGATTGCCCTTATCCTGTTTAATAAGTTTATCAGTGATCTGGAGGAGGAGAAGGACCCTCAAGTTTGTGCATGATTCCAAGCTGGCAGATGAGGTCAATGTGCTCTGTGGTAGGGCTGGCATCCAAGGAGATGCAGACAGACTGGAGGCATGGGTAGGCATGAACCCATTGAAATTCAGGAAGGGATTTATGCAAAGACCTTCACTTTAGATGGTCAACAGGATATTGGGCTGTATTGTAGCCAAGAAATGGTGGGAACTGATTAATTCTTTGTACTCAGCATTTGTAATATTGCGTCTGGAGTGTGGTGGCCAGGTTTGGATTCCTCTGCATAAGAAAGAGATTGACAAACTGGAAAAAGTCCAGTGTAGGGTTGCCGAAACGGTTAGGAAATTGGAGTAACTGTCCTCTGAGGAGAGGCTGAGAGAAAGGTTTTTCAGCTTTATGTAGAGAAGGGTCATGATGAATTCAATCACCATCTTCAGGTTCCTAGTGGAAGGAGACAGAGAAACCTTACTCTACCCCAAGCTGCACAGTGAAAGGATGAGAGGTAATTGAGACAAGTTGCAACAAAAGAAATTCTGATTAGATTTAAGGCTGCTCAGGGAGAGTTAAACCTCTGTTATTCGAAATACTAAATTTGACTGAAATTTCCTCTGAGTAACCTAATATATGTTGGCCTTGTTTTGAGAAGCTGGCTGGTCTGGGTGACCTCCAAAGGTTACTTCTTGCCCATTCTAAAATTGGTTTTGAACTAAAATGAAAATCGAGGTCTTTGAGATATATGACTGATTTTGTGCCATTATGAATGAGGAGCTATTTCTCATGTCAAGAGTGTAAAACCTCTAAGTACATATCTGAAGAGAAGGGTAAACTTTCTTAGTCCTGAATAGATATACTTTCAGGGATAAAGACTGTTGTTTACCTGAAACTAGCAGTATTCAGAGACCATCTAAGGGCTATAGATCCAAGATATTTTTTTATATTTTTCTCTTTAATTCCATCACAGAGACAGTAGGTAGCTCATGCCAGAAAACCTAGTTAGTGTTTTTAACATGGTCTACAACATGTCACTCAATATGTGGTAAGCAATGGGCAGTACCCACTAGAATTGTGTGCTCTGGATTCTTGTTATCATTCTACTAGTGAGCTCCTACAGAAGGACACGGTTAAGCTCTTATCCTTGGAAATGGTAACCTTGGCCAATATTTAGGGGTTTTAGCTAAAATCCATGTAATACAAAAGAGTTATATTTGATAGCCCTAATGAATCTTAATATACACTCCTCTGTACCCCCTACCACNNCCACACCCCCCCCCAATACTGGATTGATTTAGAAGGAAAAAAATATGTAACATTATGTTTAAAATAAACCTGTTCTCTGTGGCATAGTGAGGACCTGAACACATAATCTAAATATGCACCTCACTAGCAAGACTTTCCTCTGTTTAAGCTATGAAGTTTTTCCTACTGTGTTCTCGGCATGAGATAACTGCTAGGGGTATTAGAACTTTCAACACTCTTATATTTCCAATTAAAATCCTAAGAGAAAGATCCTAAGAATCTCACTATTATGCTTGCTGGTGCAAACCCAATTATTTATTTTAATGGGATTTATCAGAACTTGTTGCTAATGATAGGTCAAACCTTTCCCTAGGTTTTTCCTTGGTTTTGCTCTTGAAGTGTAATAATAACACATATGACTCACCATATAAGCAAATAAAAAATGAATTCTTTGTGGTGGTATCTGTACCACTATTAGTTGGACTCAACTGCTGCAAATGAAGAAACTCATATTAAAGAAAGCAACAGGAGAGCAAGACAGAACAACCATACTGCTGTTGCATGTTTTTTTAGGACAAAGTCTTTGAGAATGGTAGCTATTTTGTCCCATTCTTCACTTTAAGATTCAAATCCCTATTTCTGTAGTAAAAATACTAATTGCAAATAACGTTTAACATTGTGACTAATCTATAATATTGTGAGCATATCAGCATTCATGTGCTGTACTCAGTTGCCAGATCTTGTTTTGTTGAAGTAAGAAAATGTGGTTGTGAGACTGTTGGGAAAATTTAGCCAGGTGTCCATGCACTGGCTATTCAGGAGGGTAAAGTGCATCTACTAATCCTGTTTCATTTAGACTAATGATAATGAGGCTAAATATCTACAGAGGCTTCTCAAAAGTGATTTGTTTAATCTAAAAAAGGATGCTATAACATTAATGTTATTATATCAGAGGGCCTGGTATCCCAAAACCCCAGACATTCAGGTACTCTGGAATACTGCAAATAATTCTGCCCAGGATATTTTATAATACCTGGGCCTTTTATGCTGTATTCAGTTTTGGGTTAGGTCGGTTGCTTTCCGTTAAACAGGTGAGTTTTGGAGGATTTTTGGAACAGAGTTGATCACTATTCTACTGGTTTCTCAGCCTGCATTTACAAAGTAATAGAACAGAGAATTCTATGCATAAAGAGTTAGATATATTGAATAGAAGAGCAAAAACTCACAATGCTTTGCAAGCTGCCTTGTTATCATCATTTAAGTGTTGTTTTGGTGGCTAGTAATTCAGATGGGACTGGAGAGTAGTCATAATCTTGAAGAACGTGTGCAGTGCAGTATTTAGCCAAACTTTGGTTGGTATGTAGATGAGTGCAGTTTTGACACAGAATTAGAACTTGTGAGAAAAGCCTTGCTGGTGAGAGCTATCATTATAAGGCATTGCTCATTCTGTATAGCAGATGGACTTAACTGCTGGATGAATCTTAGCCATCTCTTTTAAACTCCACACTCTCTGTATCTCTGAAATGAGGGAGATAAATTGATGGGGCACTGCAACATTTAGCTAAGTATTTGTATGAGTTAGAGTATAAAATTATTAATGTGTAGAGTTTTATAAACATGTTTATGCAAATTCTAGCTTCTCTTATAGCTTCCTCTATCTTCTTTTGTGGTACTGATCAGTACAGTCCCTGGTAATTGCTAACAATTAATACAACTCTACCCTTTTCACTTTTGTCTGGGCACAGTACCAGGCAAATATTATTAAGATACAAAAGTTTCTCATATTTTGCTAGTTCATGCCAAGGTGTTACTGACCTCTTCCTTTCTTCTGATGATCTTTGCATTACTTCTCCAACTTCTATGCACTAAATGGCTTTTTCATAACAAAAGTGTAAAGAGCACATCTATACTAAGTAGCCTGCTGAGAAAACTGGATGTCTTCAATGTTGTTAATCAGCAAATTAACTTCAAGCACTCATTTTAGTGCTGCAGATAGATTCTTAACTGAGATTCCCTTGCCCCAGATCAGATTCAGCACCAAAAAAAGATGAACTAGTGTCCTTGTGCTGCCTCTGCATACTCAGCTCTTACTTGGACTGGCTCCTTTGGAGATTTGATGCATCTAGCTTGCATGCCAAACTGGCCAGGTCCTGATGACAGTACTGCATTACTGACAAAGCACAGTGTTTAGTCTGAATGAAGTTACATCACTTCAAATATATGGTGCCTTTGTTTTGCAGGGATAAAGATGCCATGTATGGTTTACATGCAAAATATATAAATGTTTGTGATTGTGCTGGTCTATTTTGGATTCAAACAGATACAAGGAAGATTCTACAAAAACTGTGCACAGGTCCTCAAAGGGTAGTTTGATTTGCCTCTATTCATGATTATCCTTTTTATATTACCTAGTATCAAAGGAAAGGCAACTTGTTTCTGTATCTCTGCCTCTAAATTTGCAGAAAGAACTTTAATTTGCATGCACTTTAAAAAAACCTGTTTTATCTCTGAAAGGGTTTTAATCATATTTTTCTGTGCTGGAGATTAAGCAATTCTTTTATTTTTAAATTTTTTTAATATATATAAGGGTTTTTATCCTGGCACCAATGAGCAGTTTCTTGCAAGCTAGATATTACAATTTTTGAGAAATGGGTTGATTCATTTGATAACCTTTTTTTTTCCCTTGCTACAACAGAATCTTATGACTCATTAGTTTGTGAGTTTCATTGGTAACACCAAAAGGAGAGAATTCTTGTCACTTTCGGACAGACCAAAAAGTACATAGGGAAAAAAATATGGAAACAATAGGTTGTAGGGAAAACAGGTCTGCAGTAGGACTTCTGGAACAGATAACTATTGATTTCATGCTGTTTCAAAAGAAAAGGTAAATGTCACAGATCTGTGAAAAGAGATAGTTTCCACAAAAATCCCTAAGATATTTGAAATCATAATAATTTTTAAAGTGAAATCCTTGGCTCCAGTAAAGCCAATAATGAACTTCCCACTGAAGGTAATTTCTCATCCTTTACCTCTTTTTGCGCTCATCTTACTTCCTTAGGCCTTAATGTCTCTTTCTCCTATTTTCTATCTCAGGACAGGTTAACAGTGAAACAGAAAGAGTGTTTAGTTTTAAACACTAAGCATCAGCAAAACTCTTGTTTCCCCACTTTTAACTGTTTTATTGAGTAAATTTATTGTGTTTTGATCTTGCTTGTTTTGCCTGTGTCTATACTCAACATATGCCATCTGATTTTAAACATAAGACAACTTCTTGGTCTGAGTCAGAAGCACTAGTCACTTATTTGGCTTTGAATAAAGAAATACAGGGAGGTTGTTGGTTTGAAGACTTTAATTTGGGAACATTATAAACTTTCTGACTACCCAACTGAAAGATAGAAATACCACCCTCCACAAAATATTCAATATTTAAGAGTATTATGAATACTCACTTTAGCAAGTATCAGAAAATCAAATGTTTTCACTGATTAAATCCCTCTTTCCCCACCTTTTTTTGCACTTTTCTCTTCTTCCATACAGTAGCACTTTGCACACCTATTCATGATTACAGATATGATGTTCACTTGTGCAAAATGATGTGGGAATGCGTATTTGTTTCCTTCTAACTCCCTTAACTCAATTTTGTCTTTCCTTCACATGTCAAGGGAATGCACCTTTCTTCAGGTGTGACTGCATTGTGTGTTGACTCTTCCACAAGCCTTTCTGATGAATAGAGATTTACCTAGACGATGAACCTTCTGATTTACCTAGAACACCATGTGAAGAGGCAATCACTTACACTCATGCCATGTTACTTCACTAAGTTTTACCTCTGTGCTCTATCATGTTCTCTGCTGAGCTGTTCTTTTGACATGTGACTTATAACCACTCAAGAGAAAAGTAGAAAGCCCCCAACTGCTACTAGTTTCATCACTTACTGTGAACCAGTACTGGAAAAATGGTCCCTGATTGTTACACTACAAAAACACTATAAATATTTGTACAACATCCTTATGTAGGTCATTTTGGGCATCTGCATACAGCTGTGTCAGAAGCAGAATGGAGCTAAAGGAGACAAGCAAGTGTACCAAATGCTGGCACATTCTCCTTGCTAAAACAAATTATATTTGTGAAAATATAGTTGCTTAACAAACACATTTGAATATGCAAAATGCAGCCACAATTTAGTAAGATCTCTGGGAAGGATTTGGTAAAAAACTTGGCTCTGATCAATGAATCAGGAAAGCTAGTGGCAAAGACATAGAAAGGCCAAGGCACTTAGTGGCTTTTATGGATTGGGTTTTTCCTATCGTCTCCCAGGTATCTGAGTGAAAGCATGAGCTGCAGTAGAGAGACAGAGACTAGCTGTAGTCGAGAGAACGTAAACCAGTTGGATATGCAGAAGCTTATGGCACTAAATGGGATGGATCAAAAAGTAATGAGGGAGCTGATGCTACTGAAAAGTCACTCATCTTCAGAAAGTCACTGGGAAAGTTTCCTTATAACCAGAAAAAAAAAAGCAAGCACTGTACCCATCTTCAAAAAGGAGATACAGAAGAGAACTACCAAGCAGTTAGACAAATGTGGCCAGTATCCTTCCTGGGAAAGTTACGAAGCAAGTCCTCTTAGAAGCCATGTCCAAGCAGACAAAACAGAGGAAGGTTATTAAAAACAGACAGCATGTGCTTAACTCCAGGCAAATCACTTCATCAGGCTTTCAGCTTGATCAACTATAACATCCTTATAGCCAAATTAAGGAGACAAATTGAGTAGAGTAGACAAAAAATACTGTAGAGTGGACAAAAACCAGACTGAACTACTGGGGTCAAACCGGCTGTGGTTATTTGCATCACGTTCACCTGTTGGTGTGTTACTATTTGTATCTTTCTGACTAGTGGCATGTAATGTCTTTCCTACTGGTGTGAGCAAGGCATGGAATACAAGCCCTGCAAATCTCAGCTTGGAGAACAGTAGATACACTAAAGAGCAGGGCCACTCTGCTCCATCCAGGTGGGAGGATGGGCTAGAAGGAACATCTTGAAGAATCGCAAACAGAAAGTCCTGGGAAGGAGTAACTCTGTGCACCAAGATAGGTTGTCCCAAAAGCATCTTTGCAGCAAACATCTGGATGAAACACATTCCAGCAGTATTTGGTTGTGATGAAGAATGCCGGAGACGGTCCTCTATTACCTCAAATGTGGCCAAAGGTTAGACAAGGTGATTCTTCTCAATATTTTCAGTAGCTGTGAAACTGCATTAGGAGTACAGTGCCCAATTTGGGGTTGACTGTTCCTGGAATGACACTGATATGGTGGAGACAGTCATCACGATGGTAATCCGGTACTGAAACAGAGATCCAGAGAAGCTGTAAAATCTCCATTCACAGCGACATTCAAAACTCTGCTGTTCAGGGCACGGAGCAATCTGACTTTACTGACTCCACTCTGAAGGGGTTGTCCTCCACACGTATCTTCCAGTCCCTCTTTCTTCTTGCTTTGGGCGAGCGAGGCTTCTTCAAGGTTTAACGGCTCGCGA
>VXBU01010197.1:898827-985515 GCA_013400315.1 Bombycilla garrulus | reverse complement strand
GAGCCGCGGCGGCCATGGGCAACGAAGCGAGCCTGGAAGGAGGCGAAGGGCTGGGCGCCTTCCCCGGAGGGGCGGCAGCCGGGGATGGCGGCGGCCCCGCGGCCCCCTTGCAGAGCCTGGTCCCGGCCGGGGTGGAGGCGGACCTGAGCCAGCTGAGCGAGGAGGAGAGGAGGCAGATCGCCGCTGTCATGTCAAGGGCGCAGGGGCTGCCCAGAGGGAACCTCGCCGGCGCGGAGCCGCCTCCCATGCAAAGGCATGCACGGAAAATCTCCCTTCTCCCGCTCCTCCCTTCCCCCTTCTCCGTCTCCTCGCGGTGGGGCGGTGGGCGAGTCGCAATACGATCTGGGCCCGCTGCACCCTTAGCCGGTTTTCCATTTTGCTGGCAGAGGGAGGGAAGGGGTGGCTGCACGGGCGCCGGCACCAGGACGGAGCCTGCACCCTCTCTCTGGCTTTTCCCACTAAGCTGTCTCCGATGGTAACGGCGGTCCCCGTTTCCGTGGGCTGCGCCCTCCTTTCCTCCCTTGCACCGATCTGGAGCACGGGCAGTTTCTGTGTCGGGGCGGGGAGAGATGTGCAGACACCGTTCTGGTTTTCCGTGTGCGGGTGTGTGCTTTACGGGGCTGGATGCCCCACAGCGCTGGTAGTAGCCAGGGAAGCTCTCCCCGGGGCGGATGGGTTCTGCAAGCATCTGGAGAGAGAATCGTATTGAATCTTCCAAAGCTTTTGGGCGTAATACCTTTGCTGGCCGTTACTCTGCCAATTTTGAACCTATACAACTATCATTTGGCTTCATTAAATAGTCATGGATGGAGGAGGTCTGTTTCAGCCTATTTTTTCACCCTTATTTTTCTTCTCCCCCCCCTTTCTTTTATTCTTTTTATTTTTTTTCCCTTTATCAGTTGGAAGGGGAGAGGCCAAATTGTAGATTAAATTGATTGCCATGGCATTCAGTGTTCTGGAGAGTCATGACTTTACCTTACTGTGCTTCTGCGAAGGCTGGGGTAATTTTCTTCCCCGTTCTTTCCCTGCCCCCCCGGCGAATTCCGAGCCCGGCGTGCAACAGGCCCGCTCCCCGCCCGACTCCGCGGCGCTGTCCGTGGTGCTGGAGCAGCGGCCCCGTGTCGCTGTCCTCGGTCCCGGACCCCCTCCCGCCTCGGCCCGGCATCCGAGGCCGGCTCCTCTGTTGCTCTCCGTTTCCGGGGCTGGGTGTGTTGTTTGCCTTGAAGGAGGAAGCTGAAAGAAGCCTTCTCGACTGTTTCACGGTGCATTGGCCTCACCCCACATAAAAGCATATTCCGTTTATATAATATCAGGTTTATATAAGTGAATTCTAGAAGAGAGGCAAGGAGGGTGGGACTAAATTAATACTTGAGCAAATTACTGGAGTCACTGAGATTATACCTGAGATTATGGTCTCCATTTTCTAAAACTGGAAGTCAAATCTTCCTATTTCATGTCTTGCTTAATTATTGATCAGGCATTAGCACTGTGTGTAAAATAAAATTTTCCATTCAATTCAGGTCTCTGCACAGCTTCTATAGATGTTAATGAGGAAAAGAAATGTTCCTAAGTTCCATGAAACTAAGCTGAAAATCCCCTTTTGTATAGCTGTCTATTAACAAAGACACAAGTACTTTGAAACTTACTTTTTACTGGAACATTAGCATGAAGAAATAAAGATAAATGTTCTTGGAAGCCTTTAGAATAGGCTGAACTCATTTCAGTGTGAATATCTCTGCCTTTATAAATGGCTGCTTTCCCACAAACATATTTATATCGGAAGCTACTTTGATCTTGTTAGCATACCCTCTATTTAAAGTAAAGGGAATCTAAATTTGTGTATTACAGCCTTTTACCTTGCGTCAGAATGTTAGCTTTGACTATTATAGCAGTTCCCATCATAGTATCTTTGTGCCTGTCCCACTGTCATGAAGTTACTACTGGTCTTGCCTCTTGGTTTGTGGCTTTATTTGCTCCTCCTGTTTTCTTTGCTGTTGAGAGCTACCAAGAATGTTGGCAGTAATTATCAAGAACCTTATCCAAACAAAACCCTTGGAATAAGACTCTTCTAAGGATTGGAAGATCACCCTCTTTCAGACTAAAACTGGAGCTAGGCTTTTTTTTTTTCTTTCCAGTCCAAATACTAAATGACAGTGTGTGATCAAAAGAGGAATTCTGCCTTTCAGTCCATATAGCTGTGCATTTTGGCAGTGTCCTGATTGTAGTGTCTGTTAGTTTTTAACATATTAAATGGATTTTTCTTTGATTTCCATTATAAGATTAGATTCTAATAATTATTTTCTATTCTAAATGCTGTCATTCCTGCTCCCAAAATAACCCTGAAGTGTACAAATTGTGATTGATGGTATCCTGAGGTAACAATTTTTGCAAATACAGACTTTTTAATAGTAAGTAATATATGTGCCAAGTAACATAGTAGCACCTTTACCAACTTAAAATGAATGCTGTACTTTCTATAATTTCTGTAGGCTTTGAGCTTTTAATTCCTGTGAATTTTTATATAAGCATTTATATCTGGAGCATCTGAAGTGAACTGTCTAGTTAATATGTCCCTACTGATTTATTTTTTTTTTAATATTTAATGAAAGTTTCAGTCTCAAGGTTCCAGTGAGATGCTTAGGATCTGTGGAAATCTTTCGATCCTATTTCAGTTGCCTGTCTTCAGAAAATTCATGGTTGGGAAATTTATCTGAAACAAACAACAGTCAATTTGTAAGCAAGTTCCATTTGTTCTAGCTTCATCAAATGTCTCTGTAACTGTGCCAATGTTCACTTCCTAAGGAATTATTTTATATCTGAAAGGATTACATGGCCATCTGAATATATGACCATCTAATACAGCTACTTGGATTTTTCGTTTGTTTTGGGTTTTTTCCTCAGTTCTAAAAGTTGATTACAATAGATATCAATAAAAAAACATTTTGATATGAAATGCTAAGAATTCTTGCTGTGTCATACTTCTGAAGTGTATTTATGGTGTATTTTCCAGAAGAAATACATATTTTTAAAAAAAATTAATCACTGGATTATGCATAGGTTCATACATAGCTTGTCTATAAATATGAAAAGATCTAGCTACCTTTGAGATGCATTGTTACTGTGCTTGTCTTTGAAACTATTAACTAGACCAGTAGTCTTTTTCTTAAATCTCTGCTTGCTCCAAAGTAAGCTTTGATTTGGCTGTAATATGTAAATGAGTACAGATGAGTTCATGAATCGAGACCAAAGTGAGAGGAAGGATAGCAGCACAAGGAAAAGCATTATGTGAGGAAGAACTAAATAATTTTCTATGTTGGGTCTGGTTTGAAGGCTTTAAAACAATTGTGGGTTTTTCATGATTCAAAATATTTGAAAGCTAGAAAACTCTTGTCAAATAAATACAAGATTTAGTTTGAGGTTTTTGATTCTCCAGTTCAATTAAAAAATTTCAGTATCAGTCTGTAGTTGGTTGTAAAATGGTTGTAGAAAAAAAGACTTCAACTCTCAGGTACCTCAAAGTAAATGGAGCAAGTCCCGGCTTTTGACAGAAGTAACATTTCTCAAGAAGCTTTTCTTTTCAAGGCTTTTTCCTCCACTAGTTAACCATGCTCTGTCTCCATTGCTTAGAAACATTGTTATGTTCAAAGGCAAGACAAGTCAGGTCTTCAGAATATGCCAGTAGCATTGAAGAGAATCACCTGAGTTTATTTCCTGGATTCGTGAGTTTTAAACTAATTTCGGAGCCAGGTATCTGATCAGGTGGAAATTTGTGGAACACATTATTTGATAAAAATGCAAGCTGGGGCAAAATTCTACTCCAACCCACAGTTATTTCTCTTGCTAATTTCCAAGCTAAATTTTTGGAAACAGTTGGGGGTTTTTTGCTTGTTTTTTTTGTTTGGGGCTCCCCCTTGGCCCCCTTCTATTCCACCTTCGCATTGTAAGGTTTGGACATGGGCATGGTACCCTATTTCTGGACCTGAATTTCAACAGCACAATGGTTTTTGTTTGTTTTTTTTTCCCTCCCTTTTTACTCTTATCATTGTTGAATGAAGCCTTCCAAGAGTTTGAACATTTACAAATATGAATGCTGGAAGTGTACCAGGCTGCTGCTAATAGACTAGTTGAAATGTTTTCATATGGTAAGCAGTGCCTCTTCAGATAAGCCTAGAGTGCTTATCTAAATAACAAGAAATGGAACTGCAGGTAGACCTACCTTGTTGCTAATCAGAGTATAAAATTGCCCTTTTAATATGCAAAAATGCCTAATATTTGGAAGAATTAGATTATCATAGGGCTTTTCTAAACTATCCTTTTTATGAGTTAGTCAATGTGCACTGATGCCACTGGAAAAACACCTACTCACTTCAGTGGGTTGCACAGTAAGGTCATAAATGTCCAAATATTATGGTCAATACATACAGAAGCATGGGAAAGGATAAGTGGAATTGTGGAAGGCTAGAAATAGTTTGTCCTTAACAAGTATTACTTGAGGAAACTTTTAATGAGCAGAAAAAGTCAGATACAAGATTATGAGAAATCCCATGTTGTGAGAATTACACACACAGAAATGTCTGCCACTTAGCTTTGTCCTTTTTTATTGCCATTGCTAGCCTTGTAATGGAAACTAAATACTAATCAGAAATACTGCTAAACTCACGGTGACATTAGCAATGTGAAATACATCTTTTAATGTCACTACTGTAGATGGTTCTGCAGACTTTGAAAAATGCTTAAAATTGTACATTATTTATCTATTTATTAGTCAAGGAATACAGTTAAATCTAATAAATGATTGTTTATTTTGCACATGAATACCCAAGAAGAAATGTAATGTCTGGCAAACTAAGATCACAGCTAACTGGTTCTCTCAAAGTGAAAAGTGAAAATTTTATATTTGCAACATTGCCATGCCACTGAAGAGAACAGTATATCTTCCAGCAGAAGCCCACTGATAGCACTGAATACAATATTTTATTACATCCCTGAGCATTAGAAAATACAATATTATTTCTCTTGCTAGAGCCAAGTATAGCTACAAGTACTGTGCCACATATGAAGCCATGGTCTTGATTTGGGTTCCTACATTCTTAGTTGCATTTTCTCCTGTACAAATATATAGTAAAATATTGTTGCATGGGTTTTTCCTAATTCTCTAGTGTGGTGGGGTTTATTTTAGTACTGATCAGTGAGAATTGCTGAGATGATGCTGAGATGGAATATGGTGGCTATTTGCAAAGAAGAAAAAAGGGTTCAGGGCTAACTGTGGACTGAAATCTGTCCTATTTAATGAAGAACTCATTTGATTTGAGTAGATGGGTGCCAAAAGAAATACTTTACAAAGAAGCATATACTCCTTAACATGTATGAATTTTAGGAGTTTAAATCCCTGCTGCATAATGAATTGTGAATATATCCAAATTTTGTACAAGTATACAGAACACAGGTACAGAAGCATTTTTGCATTGTGCAATTTTTTTTTTTTTTTTAAATTTGGTATGGCTGTACTTTGATCTGCTAATTTTGACACCTCTGTTTCTTTCAGTCTTCTGTCTCCCTGTTTTTATATCCTGAGGAGTAGGGTGGAGAATTAATAATTTGGATATAGATATAATAGAAAGTTCTAGCTTTAATTTGGATATAGATATAATAGAAAGTTCTAGCTTTGATCTCTTCAGAATTCTGAAAAAAAAGGTATCTGAATAATTGTTGTTGTATTGGATTATTTTCTAAATAATAAAGCAATCTATGACTGAGTACTGGTATAAGCCTTTAAAGAATAATATTTACTTAAATACTTTTTACATGTACCATGTTATAAGCCTTGGTCTTGAAAATGCTTAAGCACTGAGAAACTTCATAGCACTTCAAGTGCACTTCCAGGGTTACTGATACATCTTATCTAATTTTTCTCATATTATGCATTATTTTAATTCTATTGCATTTTCTCTCTGCAGACATCCTGACCTTGATACAAGCCGCCATCCCAGACAACCAGGTAAGCCTCCAGATCCAGGACCGCCAGGTTTAAGTAAAAGCAGAACAGTAGATGTGCTGAAGACAGAACAGCGGGCACCTGGACGGAGCCCTTCTACTCTTAGTCTACGAGAATCAAAGTCCAGGACTGATTTTAAAGAAGATCAGAAGCCAAGTATGATGCCCAGTTTTCTCTCAGAAGCCAATCCGTTGAGTGCAGTCACTTCAGTTGTGAACAAATTCAATCCTTTTGATTTGATATCAGATTCAGATACAACTCATGAAGAAGCCGGTAGAAAACAAAAAGCTGCCCCTAAAGAGCAAGGGAAACCTGAGGAGCGGAGGAGCCCTGCGAAACATCCAACTCAACCACAGTCTCCAAAGCCAGCTGTTCAACAACAAGGACCTGTCAGACCTACTGTCCAACAAACTGAGTCTTCCAAGCCAGTGCCTCAGCAGCAGCAGCCTGAGGAACCAAAGCAAGTTCAGAGACCAGGCCATGGCCAACCAGCAGATGCTAAGCAAGAGCAAGTGAAACAACCACCCCAGCCAAGAGGACCACAAAAATCTCAGCCACAACCATCAGAACCAACAAAACCTGTTCAACAACAAACTTCTGCAAAACCTTCATCGGGCCCAGCAAAACCATCCCCACAGCAACCAGACAGCGCTAAAACGATGTCCCAAACGCCACCTCCCGCAAAACCATCATCACAGCAGCCAGGACCTGCAAAACAACCATCGCAACAGCCTGCACGGCAAGGAGGTCCTGTAAGGCCATCTTCCCAGCAGACAGGGCCTCCAAAACAGCCTTCTCAGCAGCCTGGACCTGAAAAGCCATCTGCTCAGCAAACAGGACCTGCAAAACAACCACCTCAGCCTGGATCTGGGAAGCCACCTCCGCAGCAAACAGGGCTTGTAAAACAAGTGCCACCTCAGGCAGGTCCTATGAAACCACCCGCTCAGACTGCAGGGCCCACAAAAGCCCCGGCACAAGCAGCAGGACCTACAAAACCGCCCGGCCAGCAACCGGGGCCTGAAAAAACCCCACAGCAAAAGCAAGCTGGTGCAAGTCAATCCACTGAGACTGTCCCAAAGAAAACCTTCTGCCCTCTTTGTACAACCACCGAGCTGCTGCTGCACACTCCTGAAAAGCCCAATTACAACACATGCACCCAGTGTCACACCGTAGTCTGCAGCCTATGTGGATTCAATCCTAATCCTCATATCACAGAGGTGAGTAATTTTCAAACTGATGTTCACTACCAGAGCAGAGAATTCAGTTTGCCTTTGTTATCTTGAAACGTCAGATGTACTACAGTATATCATCATTATAATTTAACAAGTTCAGGAAAAAAATAATGCTATTTCAGAAAACTGCTTATGAGTAAAACGGGGTGAAACTGGAGAAAAAAGAAGGTAATGGTTCTCTGCTCATATGGATTTAGAAATGTGTTCTTATCTCATCATATAAAAAGAGGAGAAACCCCATTGTGACTTTTGTCTCATTTTGATTGATTTTAATCACCTGCTGTCTGTGATGTGCAAATATATTTATAAATAGTATTTTCTGCTGTAAGAACTAACTAAGAAAAAAACCCAATCAAACAAAAAACGACAGTTTTCATGGCTCCAGTGTGTGACGTAGGAAAGGATGTGGAGTGGATTTGCTTTACAATCGTGTCAGTGTTCAGTTGTGTTAGTTGAAAGCCTGAGTCATGAGTTTGGCTTGGTGCTACATGGGTTATTTAATTCTTGTGGGACGTTAAGATCTCTGTGGACTATTTCTAACCTTGATTACCATTCCATATTGCAATTCTATAACATGAAAATGGAATAGAAAGAATTTACCTGATATTTGTGGTAGCTTGATTTATTGCTTATACATATCCTTTATTGCTCTTCATGGGAATAAGGCTGCATGTGACTGTTTGATCAGCTTCTGGTACATCCTGATATGCTACTTTTAAATTTGCAAAGTAATTGGAGTTTGTCTTCAATACAGACACTTTTATCAATTTATGGAAATTCAGCCACAGTAGACCTGGTACCAAAGGCTAACTAATGATAATCAGAAGGGATATTTGGAATTTTTTTTGTTTTTTTTTTTCTTGCTGTGTTATTAATTTAGTTGTTTGAGATGCACACAGGAAGAAAGGAAGAAGTACAGACTACTACTGGATTTTGAACCTGATAAATACTACCTGTATATTTAAAATTGAATCAAAGAATTTCTGAAGCTGAAAAGGTGCTCTGGATATGGTGTAGTCTAAACTTCTGCTCAAAGTAGTGTCACTTAATGCAGGTTTAGCCAGTGTTAAATAACTTTAAGGATGGAGGCCTGACAGCCTATCTGGACAACCTGTGTACTCAGTACCACAGTGATTTAAGGACATTGCTAGCTGCTGGTTTTCTTTCCAGCACACGTTTATTTGTGCTTATCTGGTAACAAGTGGTAGGCTTTTAGCATCCAGAAATATGATCTTATGATTTTTTTTGTTAAAATTGCAAATTTAAGCCTCAAAGACTAATTGCAGTAACCACTGGTAGCACTTTGCTTGGTTTAGGAGTGTAATGTCTTCTTTGAGTTTAGTGAAATTGAGGATTGAGATAGCTGGCATTGAACCTTGGACTGGAAAAGGAGTGACTTGAACATCTGTGTGCAGAAACTTCAGAGCATCTGCAACCAGCCAGGTGTCAATATTTTAGGGTCTACATGAGGAAAGGTAAACTGCTAGTGACAAAAAAAAAAAAGATGTATAACAAGCAAGAAATGTGATGTATTGATATTAAATTCAATGAGGAAGTTTTATTGCAAACCTATGCCTTGAAATTCTGCCAGTGTTTTTAGGCCAGAACTTCTTACACTTATTTGTGAGTGCTGAATTGTTCATGTCTGTAGTGTGCTCCTGGAGTCTCTTGAAGCCCCAAGTTTGTCTTCCTTTAAAAGCTTTAGATTTCCTATGGAATTGGTCAACAAATTTAGTGTTTTCAAATGAACCAGGTTCTGAGAGAGATTTTTGTAAGATTTCCAAGTATTTGGAAATTCTGTGAATTACTACTAGTTTTTGAAGCGGGTACTCTGTAAGTGTGAAATTCCGGACTTTCAGACAATAAATACAGCTGCATTTAAGACTGATTGCATACATATGTAAAAGCGGATTTGAATTTCATATTACACATTGAAATAAACACAGGATATGCATTTATTTCATGATGAAATCATTTCAGAAAATGAAGGTATTGGACATCTAATTTATTCAGCTATTAGTTCCAATCTCCTGACTCCCACTCAGGCTTTTCTCATTTGTTCAGCTTTGCACCACCAGCTGTCTTGCTGAAACTTCATTGTGGGTGTCCTGCTCCACACTGCCATGGAAGTGTGACAGAAATCACATCTGACTTTATTACTGAACATTGGGATCAAAGTTAATAGAACCTGCTCTGGCACATACAAAAAAATCACTTATTTTTGCTTCCGAGTTCTCACTTGAGTTATTACCAAAATTTCCTTCTACTTTCTGTTTCCTTTAAGTATTTAGCTTATTAGCAAAAGTTTCTGAATCCTTTTTTTTCAATACTTTATCAATTTATTCCCATCTATCAGGAAGATCATGGTTTGTGACTTGGTTGTCAGTTTTCTTGCATATGATACAATTATTTTCTTTTGTCTTCTTGTATTTTAATTTGTCCTGAAGTGTTAGTGACCAAAAATCTGGGTCTTACCTATGCACTTACTGATTTTACTGTTGTACTTTAGCTTTCCCTGCTAATTTTTTTTGTCATGTTTCATGAGTCTGGAATCCTGCATTGTGTTTTTCCCATGTTCTTTATAACTACTGATTTTATTGCTTATGGGGAAGCAATAATTTCAAATTGGGTGTGCAGAGTGGAAAGCATTTATTTAGAAAAATAATTGACTTTTTTTTTCTCTAAAATGTTCCCTTTGTGCAACTGCTGGAATTGCTTTCCTAAGACAATCTCCTTACAAGTTTCTTACAAGGTAGATCATTCTCCAAAACTAATAGAGTGAATAATTTTTCCAATGTAGATATTTCTAAATTTCTCTGTTCTATATTTCTAGCTGATCCTAGAAAGAATTTAACGAGATTTAAAAACTGGCTTAGGAAGTAGATTGCATACATTGTAAAGCCATTATAAAATGCAGATTTAAAAAAATTAATTAATTTTATTCATGTAGACCTCTATTTAAAATTCATTAGTACATGCACTCTGTCTGTTTTAACTCACTAGAGAGAACTCTGTAACTAAGAGCAGAAAGTGATACCTGCATTGCCACAAGGTCAGACCCCTTGAACTGTTTCCCTGAACCATCTGACATTGCAGTTCCCAAGAGGGGAAGAAGGATAGGTGGTGTCTTGCTTTTGTACAGCAGTCTGGAGAGAAAACACTCTGTACATAAGTGTTCAGTAACATATGTCTCTCTAATCTGTCTAGGTATTCATACTCCACTCATCCCCATGGCACATGACTGCCTAGAAACAGTTGCATAAAGTAATGGAAAAAAAATATATAAGCAGGTTTGAGGACTGGTACTCTATTCCATTTTCCTTTCTTGTACATCAGAACCTTGTAGGAAGTGTATCTTTTATTATGTAGCGACTTATTTTTCTAATTTTTTTACCATTTTATTTTCCCAGACCTACTCCAATGAGCAACAGAAACTGGCACTTCCCAAAAAAAGATCCAGCCCATTAGAACGTTCAAATAGGAATAGGCTTTCTGAAAATGAGCAAAGGTGTCGTGAGGAAAAAAGGCGAGAAGCATGAACTGCTATAGTTAAATTTAATGATAAGTGCAGATGCTCAATAGCTAGAGTAAATTTTCATTCCCTGTGCACAAGTTATTGGAAGATATGTACAACACAGACTGAGCAAGAGTTAAAAGTGTAATGACAAAGTCGTTACATTCTTTATGATGGTCATCAAGTAGAGTGTTAAAGCTGTTAGTGTTGGACACTTGGCTGTGTGTGGGCTCTGTGTGTTCCTGGAGCCCACCTGTGATGAGTACCTGTGCAAATGTGGATGCCTGACTTCTAGGTGTTTTTTGAGGAGGGGTTATTCTGCATGAGTCTTGCCTGCATTAGATCATATTTCATCTGTTGTTTTGGTGTTCTTTTAAGAGGCCATTTAAAATTCATCTTGAGGCCAGGTATAATTTTATACTTAGATACTTAATGAAAATTGTACATTCAAAAAATGTGAAGCTATGTGTATTGATATAGGATTTGTTTACTTGCCAAAAGCCAAAACCTCTTCTGGGTGGAGATAATTCTTAAAAATATTTTATTGTTTCTGATTTTTTTTCAAACAGTTTTGCCTGTACCAAAGCTGATTTAATTGTAATGGAAGAAAGAGGAGGGATAAAAATTCTAAGAGGAAGGATAAGAAACCCCTAACAGTTGATTACCTCAAAGTGCAATGTATGGTTTCTGATCAAGTAGATTGCGCATTTATTTTTCAATTCAACATGAAAAATTTTTTACTCAGTCTGAAATATTTTCTTCTTTTGTTGTTATTGTAATTTTATGTATAGAAGGGGATGTCTTTTTTTTAACTTTTTTTTGGTATGTCTATAAATTTTTCATATCAATTGCACTACATATTGTTGCCTTGATTTTTTTTTGCTTTCTTTCTGTTTTTCTTTTTAGTTACACTCATATTACAACATTTGATTTAAAAATACAATATTTTAGTTCAAATCTTTATAATTATATTTTGTATTTGTATACACATGTATATAAACAGACTTGGGCATGAAGTAGGATCCAGTAACTAGTCAGAAAGACATTAATTTTCTTCTGTTATTTTCATTATTATTTGGTTGTATAGGGAGAGCAGTAGATAATAATTTAAAATAAGGAAGATGACTGTAATTCTTGTGGTGAATCCAGGTAAGTTTTGCTTATACTTATAATAAAATTAATAGAAATTACTCTGTTAAATCTTTGTTGATTACATGACAGCAAAGGAAGCTGTTGTCTGGAATATTCCCTGTGGTTTACCGTCTAGACCCTGCTGTGTTGAAGTAGTACATAGGAACCAGAATGCAACTTGGACTGGAAATGATATATAAACAAGAATAAAACTGTCATCACTGTGGGTAGTGATATGCGACAAAATCTTCAGTTTTTTAATATCAGCGAAAATAGCTTTGAATCTGTACACCCTATGTGAACTTGGTTTGGGGACATGTCAGAGTTATTTAAGGAAAGCAGAAAAAAATAGAAAAAAAATATCAAGGACCTAACTCTGATTATCAGCTGTTATAATCATCATAAGTTGCATAGAAATGAGTTGAAAAAAACCTCCAAAAAATCCCAAGACTTTTATGAATTTTTCAAAGTATTAATTTAAATACCAGCTCTTAACTGTGCTGAAATAAAGCAAGAAGAGTTCTGTAAAACTGGTGGACTTTAGTCTGAGTTCAAACTGATCAGAGAGTGGATGCAAACAAGACTTGTTTAGTTGTCATTTAAAAGCCATTAAAGTGTAAAATATTTGCTTTAGTGCAAAGAGTACTTGGGGTGTTCCAGTGTTACTAACATTGCAATTTCTATGCAAATCAGGATGATTCACAATTTTTGTGATGAAATTAAGTTAGTATAATTCCTGTGGTTCTTCCCCTAGCCACAACTGCCGCATGGACATTTGGGAAAATTGTAAAGATCCTCAAGAAGAAGGGTTATGGAGTACAGGATACTGTTTCTCTCCAGGGAATATTCTTAAACAAACTCCCACATTGTTTCTGTCTTAGAGGAAGACTGTGTGCCTACAGTTCTTCTTTACTTTAGGGATTAGATGTAGAAATAGCAGTGTTGCCCTGTGTTTTTTTTTTCCTTTTTCTTTTCCTCTTTTACATAAGGGGCAGAACATAGAGGCAAAACCCCTTTGCATGGGGAATAGTGTCCCAGTAATTTAATTGAGCAATATTCTACAAGATGTTGGAGTGCTTTCTCATTAGTCCAGAGAGCTGGCCTGTCCAGTTTTTAACACAAGTAAATAATAAATTAATCTGCATAGCTAAAGATGTCAACTGCAGTCAGCCATCTGCGCCGGTATTGCTGTTGCTCAGCAACTGTAATTTACTACTATGTGAGGCCATGTGATGTGGGTTGGGGTTTGCTGGGCAGTCACTGGGCAGGCAGCACTGCCCATCCCTGCTCTCACCAGATAGTTTAATCCTCTCCATGATTCACTCAGTGCAGCACAGATGAACTTTGTTAACCTTTTCTTTGCCACATTCTTGATTTGCAGTTAGATTTTTGTGTTACTGGCATATTAAATCTCAATGCAGTTGATGAACACCATGAGCATTTGTTGAGTTACTGCATGATGCAATGCACTGAGCTGTGTTTAAAAGTAATTTTCCTTGCCAAGTGCATGAGGCAGCTTAATCATATCTTTGGCTATAAAAATCTAGGTTTTAGATACCCTGAGACACTGAATTAAAAACAAAAAAAATCAAAAGATTATGTTCATTATTTTGCTTTATGATTCTAATTATATAAGCTATGAAATAATAGTTCCCCAAACATTCATAGTTCATATGCAAACTATAGATTTTTGTATTGGTAATTTACGCAGAGTAGTGGAGTATGTATTAAGATTGCGATAACTACATAATATAATTCCTTCAGTAGTGTATAGTAGCTTTAGAACAGCTAAGTAACATTTAAAAATAGTTTTTTTCAATAGGTCTATATAAAAAGTTTGCACTAGCATTGGTTTCACACCAAGCAACAGAGATTGTAACCATTGGTGTGGTTTGTGGAGGGGATATTCATGGACCATGCTGCTGACTAGAATTTAGTGTTATGTTTGTGAGCATCTTGAGTCAGTGTTCCCTGGCAAAGTCATCATATACCTGAGAGGAAGGTAAATATGTAATTTGTAGTGATGATGTATTTGCCTGAAATGAGGATCAGTTGTATACTGTGTACAATTGTTAAATGTTTGTTTTGGTGTAATTACTTTAAACAGCTAAGAACTTATTCATGGAAGGATGGGGTAGAAAAAAACCTTTGTCTCTAGTATAGCACAAGCTTCTTTAGAAGATATTTTAACTAATATGTTGATGCACCAATTCAATATGGTTTGTGATAGGTGGAACAGGATTTTCTGATTTAGTTTCTTGTCTCAGAGTATTCTACCACTCTACATGAAGATACAAAAAATCATGTGCTTGAGCACTTTATTTTTCATGTTTCTCTCATCATCTTGGCAAAAATGTCTGCTGAGAGCCAAATCTGGATTTGTCACTGCTCTTTGAAATTGTCAGGGACCAAATAAATTACTGTCTTTTCAAACTAGAAACTGATTTTGTCAATAAAGCTTTGGAGCTGAGCAGTGCCAACAAAGTCTATTTACATATCTCTGGTAATGTAAAGGGATGTTAATATTTTATGTATATTTTAAGTTCCATTTTATAGGAGCAAATGACTGTTCTAAATGAGAATGAGGCCCATTCACTTGGACTGCAGCTCTGCACTGCAAAAGGACTGCTAACCATGGCTTCTGAGAGCCACATTCATATTGTGTGCCAGTAATTTTTGTATGAAATATGTTGAAATGGCAAGTCAAAATTTATTTCTCATGTACTCCTGGAATCATAGAATCAAGATAGATTCTCTTCCTCCCCTACATCATCTGTGGGGATAGAAATTAAGCATGCCAGGCAATGCACTTGCTGACAGCTTTCCTGTTGCTTTTGATGGGTTGTTAGAACAAATCTCAACTGTTTTTGAAGGAAGGAATAGATACTGGATTGCCTTCAACTGTGTTGCCTTGTTTGGGATAGGGAGAAGGACTGAACTATAGTTGCTGTTTGTTATTGGTGTCAATGGTTAGCTTGCCTTTCTTTATGCATTCATAATTATGCAATGTTGTGTTATAATTTTCTTCAGAGTTATTCTCCATGAATGTTATTAGTAGAATACCAAATAAATTGGTTCGGTGCTTCAAACTAGAAGAGTTGATGCTATGGTTGATGAATACATAAAATACATTTTAGTTACTTTTTTGTTGTTCTGAGGGCATATAGTTTCTACAACAGTTAGAAAACGAAGCAGCAATTTTCTTTCCTCAGGAGTTGAAATCTGAACAAAAGTGCTCTATGAAATTTTTCAAGTTTACTGTCCTAGTTATGGCACTTATTGTCATGGGTCTCAGAATAAAGAAAATCACTAACAGATTTCTTCTAGAAATAAGAACGAGCTGCCATCCTTATATACTGGTATAAAAAACAGTGTGGGTTTCTCAGCATCAAAGAGAAATCTCCTTCACAGACAGGAACTGCTAAAGCTGATACGTTCCTCTGGAAACTTTCACTTTTTAATCCCACATAAAGATATTAGAACTGTGGAGAGAGAAACTGGGAGGTCACAGAACTGCTACCTGCCCAGAAACACATTTAAGGATAGAGAAACATTTGTATTTAAGGTATCTGCAGCAGCAGTAAGTTTTACTTTATCTGAAATAATGTGTAAGAATATCTGTATTTAATGGAAGCCTGTTCCTGTTAAAATTTGTGGAAAATCTCATTCTGGTAGAACAAACAGGCAAATGTTTGATAGAAAACTATATCAATAACACATTTCATTTTGAACTCCTGCTGTTCCAATCACAGGACTATAGTTTGTGCAATTTTTTAGTTGTTTGAAGATGTGTGTAACCTATAATGACTTGAGTGTTTTGGAGCTTCATTCCTCCCACTAAAATGCGTGGGAGGAATTTTGTGTTTAATCCAGAAATATTTAAAAAATAATACAGTCAAGTGAAGCTTTGTACATTTTCCATTTTGAAGTTCAGCTGTAGGAGTAGCAAATTTGGTTTTGGAGGCTTCAGTTTCATATCAAGAATGCATGTATAAGTATACATTTTTTTAATAATAATAAGGAAAAATTGGTGGTTGAGAGTTAAGGTTTTTTCTTCTGCACAAGGTTGTTTTGAACTCTATAGCATAGAAGTAATGCTTGTTTGGTAGTAGGTAGTAGAATCAGACTGGACAGCCTGCAGGCCGAAGACAAACTTAAATGCTTATAAATGCGTTGGCATCTGGACATCTTAAATGTAAGAATTATTCAAAGTACTAATTTTATAGCCTTACCAACACTACAGATACTTCATTTGAGGCCTTAAAATTGTCATTGTAACTCTAAATTTAGATTTTCTGGAAACTGAATGAGAGCAGAGAGGCACCTATTATTGGCATCGTGTCAAAAAGAAGCAGAAGTGAATCCCTACAGAAAGCAAATTTACCAAATATCTGTAAGAATCCTTTGGATAGGGGAAAAAAAGCCATTCCTTGCTTAGGTCCATTAAAAAATCCTCACAGAATCTTGTATTTCTCTGCTGTAGAGCAGACCCTACCTCCCTAATATAAGAGATCTTAGTTACTTTGCCAAAGCCAGACAACTGTGACAGCCTGGTCTTTGATTACACTGAAGTCCTAGAAAACCCTTAAGGATTCATCCAGAAATGGTATTTGTATGTAATTAAATTATATTACTAATATCTAAAATCAGGTAAGGGAAGTGATCAGTAAGCAAACAAGATGGGAGTTAAGCTAAATGTAATCTTTGCTCAAGTCTTCTGTACAGGTCTGAACTTAATTCCTTTCACAATTCAAAGCAGAGTTTAAACATGCGTTGCAGGCTTTTTTCAGCTGTTTTCCCTTTTTAACAGTCATTTCCTATATGGTTTGCAAGTAGAACAGAGAATTGTTTAAACAATCAAAAAAAATTGCACTGAAAATGAAAGGTAAGAGCAACCTTATTATGAACGAAACTTTATAGATGAGGCCAAAATTTGTCATTGCTTTGTGAAGCTGTTAGTAATAGTCAATTTACATTCCAGAGTATGTGTTTATACCATGTTTATCAGAACAATTGGTATAACTGCTTTAGGGAGCTGCATCCAACTCTTAATTTTTGCTGCTGCAAAAATACGAGGCTGGCAAGGCACAACAAAGTAATGAATTAATTGCCTCAGTCCATGACATCAGAACTCTTTCCTTCCAGTGAGTTCCAATATTATGCAGACAAAATCTTTCTTTGCATGTAGCACCTCTAGATTTGTTCCATGGTGTATAGTAGAGATTTCATAGCATCACAGAATCATTTATGCTGTAAAAGATCTCTAAGACCTTGAGTGAGAAGCAGCATCCAGGAATCTTCACCTTTTAAGGGAAAAGAGACTTGTGTGTTCTCCTACTTGGGGTTCCCTCTGCGCAGTGGTATGTGCAAATGCTGTACCCTGCATTTCCCACAGAGACTAAAGAATAGGAGAGGAGCTACAGGTGACCTGCTTAAGTATCTACTTGCAGGTAGAGGCCCATGGGACTCTGTACCATATTGAAAGGCATTTTTGCTGCCTATAATGTTTCTGCTAGTGATGGAAAGTGTGGAAAGAGGCACGTGACCACATGCTTTAGGCAATTTGATCCTTTCTCAGATGGTGAAGCTGGACTTTTCTGTCTTATCAGAAAGATGGTTTCCCTCTCATGTAATACTACTTGGGAATGATAAAAAAAGAAATGTTTTAAAGTTGTGAGGTACTATACTTGATGAGAAACATGAGTAAATACATTATTTGCATTATTACTTCTTCTCTGTGTAAAAAGAGGGGTCTGTTGTATACAGAGGTACAGTCATTACCCTAGAAACTTCTAATAAAAAAAGGAGTTTTGGGAAACCTAATTATAGCTCTTGAAATACCATCAAGGCTTAGGCAAAGCTCCTCACTGATTTTGGATGAACACTTGCCCCCTGAAATTGGTGGTAATTCATAAGTCTGTGTTATATATGATGCTCGTTTACATGCCTCTGTGGCTAGTTCATTGGATGCATATGTACTGCCAATACCTGTGCTCTGTAATTTAAACCATTACCAAAAGCATAAGCTGCATTAAGAGCTTGAGAGATGTATGCTTAAAGATAATTATGCATTTACTATGTTTTAATTCTGATTATTGTTTTCTGACAGCAGACTTGATGTGTTAAACTATTTTAGCAGTATTTGTCATTATTCTGGCAAATCATTGCTGTAAATGAATCACTGGGTCCCATGAAATTCCAATGCATTTTTTTCATTCTGCTGGGTTTTTATCCTCCAATATTCAGCTGTGTGTAAACTGAATGTGAAGCCATTAGAATCATGGGATCAGTCATAGCTTGACTCACAGCAATGTGGAGAAGAATTAAAATAATCAGCTGTGCATGTTAATTGCAAAACATTGTTAGTGATATTTTTCCCTTTTTACACAGAAGTTAAAAATATTGGAACAAGTCTTATATTAGAATAACTTATTGTTATGTTTATTTTGTTAACTTTGTCTTATCTTAATTCCAATTGCCTTTATATTTTTTAGATCAGCGAATGGCTCTGTTTAAACTGCCAGATGCAAAGAACATTAGGAGGTGACCTAGCACCAGGTCATGGTCCTGGGCCACAGCCACCTGCACCCAAACAGAAAACACCCATTCCACCTTCAACAGCCAAACCATCTCCCCAGCCACAGCCTATTCAAAAGAAAGATGTAACTCCAAAACCTGATCCTTCACAGTTAGCAGATTCAAAGAAACCTCCGCCACAGAAAAAGCAAACACCCTTGCCTGGGTCTCCTCCTGTAAAATCAAAACAACCTCGTGCAGAGCCCACTGAGACATCCCAGCAAATAGATGCCACTCCAAAATCTGATCAGGTCAAGCCAACACAAGCTGAAGATAAGCAAAAACAGCCCAGTGTACAGAAGCCTACAGCAGACATTGTATCTACCTCTGTAGCACCAGAGCAGAAGCAGGATTTGGCAGGCCCCAGACCACCAACTCAGCAGAAAGTGACAGACTCCTCAAAGTCTGAGCTTGCAAAGCCACCACAGGACACGCATCCAGCCGGGGATAAACCAGATTCCAAACCTGTTCCACAAGTGTCCCGGCAGAAGTCAGACCCCAAGATTGCGTCTCAGCCTGGGGCTAGACCAGATGCTAAAGCTCAAAAGCCTGTTGAGCCAATGCAAACAAAAGATGATCCTAAAAAGTTACCAACAAAACCAGCCCCAAAGCCTGACCCAAAACCAGCTCCCAAGGGCCCACAAGCAGGGGCAGGACCCAAGCCAGTGCCAGCACAGCCGGCACCTCAGCCCCAGCCCCCTCAGAAAACTCCGGAGCAATCAAGGCGTTTCAGCCTTAACCTGGGAGGCATCACTGATGCCCCTAAGCCTCAGCCTACAACACCACAAGAAACAGTTACTGGGAAACTCTTTGGATTTGGAGCTTCATTCTTCAGCCAGGCCTCAAATTTAATTTCCACAGCGGGTCAGACAGGGTCTCAGACATCGGGCCCCCCTCCGCCTGGTCCTGCAGCGAAGCAGCCCCAGCCTCCACCACAGCCTCCAGCTGCTCAAACAGCCCCCAAAGAGGCTGGTCAGGCTCAGCCTTCTCCAAAAGCTGTTCCTGTAAAGAAAGAAGCCAAGCCTTTAACAACTGAAAAACCAGAGCCATCTAAAGTGGATAGTGTTTTAACTAAAGGATCTGATTTAGAAAAGAAACCTAGTTTGGCTAAAGATAGCAAGCCTCAGGCTGCTGAAGCCAAGAAACCTGATGGGCTGTTGGAACCAGAGAAAGCTAGCCAACCTGAAATGTCTTGTCCCCTTTGTAAAACTGGACTAAATATTGGTTCTAAGGATCCCCCCAACTTTAATACCTGTACCGAGTGCAAGAAGGTTGTGTGCAATCTCTGTGGATTTAACCCGATGCCACACATAGCTGAGGTAAGGCGATGGAGTCTGTATTCACCCTGTATTCCTACCTACAGGCTCCCTGTGCTGTGGAGACATAAATAGCTGGTTTTTAGCTATTGAATTGTTAAGAAATTTTCTTGAGCATTTCATCATCTGAAGTCTTTCAAAATTAAGTATCTGTGTTGTATGAAACTTAGTCACCTGTCAGATAGTACTTCTGGTGAATTTTTGACGTATTAAGGAGGTCTGGTAGAGGTGGTTTCTAGGGCTTTGGTTATGAACTCCACCAAACTACTATACTTTCAGTCTGTTATAAGCTTTTTTTCATACTTCAGCCTTGTCTCCTAATGTGTGCTTCTTTAATCAGTGCCTCTGATTCAAAAAGCTACTGAATGAAGAAATGTGTTAATGCTTAGTTATTGCCCTTCCCTCCTGTATAATATATCCCTAAATTTACTCCGTTAATCTCATTCTGGCTCTGGAGTCTTTGCATATGCTGATGCATTCATCAGGAAGGTTGAAGTTTGAGTGATACCTGTGTGGTGAAAGATGTAATTTTTTTGGCAAGAACAATAGAAGGCTCACAAAGTTACTTCATTCATTAAAGGCTGTCACTTTAAAAGTGCTTTTTCTATGATTGCCTGAGACGGCTACTCATATTTAAAAGAATTACACAACTTGTTTTCAACAGTTTCCTCACTTTTTATCTGCTTCCTTTCTCTATGTAAATTTTTTTGACAAGAGGATTGGAAACTTTACACTAGCTTAATGCAAAGGTGGGGGCACATCTTATTTGCCCTATGAATTTGGCAAGTTTAATTCAACAGAAGCAGACCACCTGGAAATACTTGTATGCAGTTGAAATGTTGAAGTTGGTCTGTGCAGCACATGAGGACTGTGGCAGTTGGTGTTCTGCCTTTGAAATCTGAATGAAAAAATGACAAATGACTGCCAGGGTTAAAGGATATCACATCTCTGTCTTAAGATGCAAATAAATGTATTAAAAATAGCATATTTCAGGGAAAATATTGCTTATGATGTTTGCATATGCTTTTCTTTGTATATTATTTTCTGGAATATACTATCATTTGAGATGTCTTTTTCCTCATATGAGAAGCACATTTTGTCCAACACATGAATATGTTGTATAATGTATTTGTGGTCATTTAGGTCAGAAAGAAATGTCTGAAAATGCAGGAAGATTGACCAATGATTGAAAATTGAGAATCAATTGATTTTTAACATTGTTTATACACTGCATACCATCAACCACACACACCCCATCATTGTCCAACTCTAGGTATACACACACACTTATATGGACTTGACTGTGAAAACTGTTTATGACTTTCTTCAGGGGCACTCAAGTATGTGTACACAGAGTACCATGGAAACAAGATGTGTCAGTTCTGGTGAAACATTGCTCAAATGGCAGCTACACTAGTCCCAGTGCATGACTTGTCTTCTTCAGAGCTGACTTTATTGTGATGGTGTGAGAATGCCTTGTGGTGTGCAGACATGTTACCTTGATTACTTCTGGTTAAGATGAGGAGGCTGGTACTCTCTGTTTTTTACATAATTTTTTTTTTAGAAGATTGCCTCTGTTTCTGCTCTTTAGAATATTTGGAGGTTGAAATACAAATTATTTTCTTTAGTCTGACTTCCTCATGCCTTTATTTGTTTCTCTTTTGACTCCTGCTTTTACATTCTTCTTTCTTTTACTATACATTTCCATTTATGTCCACATTTTCCGTCTTTCCTTCTTTTTTTCCATTCAGTTTTGCTAGAAAGTGGCAATGTACTTTTCCTTCACAATAGGATATGGTTTTCTTGGCTGAGAGCATCTAGACTTTCCTTTTCATGAAGATTGGACAGATACAACAGGTAGCTCATCATTTCATCTCCCAAATGTGCTATGTAAATAATGTATTTATGGTCAGATAACAATTCTGTCCCTGGAAGCACAGTATATAGTATATACCTTTAACATGACAGAAACATGAGTGAGCTAGTAGTTTATGCTCACTTGCATACTCTTTTTGTCCACCAAAATCTTCTAATGTGTTCAGTACTGTCTTGGAGGTTTTATTTACTTGTCTCTTTCTTTGAAGGTTAGGAGAAGAAATAGAAATGGTCTTGAAAATTCGTCTTTCTGGTAGTTTCTACCTAATTCATTTATTCCTATACTGTGCATTCAGATAAAAAGTGTAATTCCAGAAGCTATGAACCTTCTTGAACCCAGAAGTGATTTTGGATGGACAAAAATATTTCATCTTAAACATAATCTTTGCTTTTCTTTGTCCTGCATCTGTATCACAATTATTCTGACAGTTGCTTATGTGTTGTCTATGATTTGTTCCTTCAGTAATAGATGAAAATGAGTGGAGTTTTATTGACTGAGTGATGGCTGAACACTTGTTGCCAACAAAGCTTGTATTAGGCTACATGATAAGAATCAGTCCAATGGAACAGGGAAACCAGTGTTTCATTGCCAAATGCAGAGGAGCATCTAAACCCCATGGGCACTTCTACCTTAAGAACTCTCAGCAGGGAATTTTTTCCAGCTGCTGTACTTCAGACAGGGCTGAGAGTACTTTTAAGGGAAGAAAGTGCTTTCTTTCAGTGGCAGTTGTTTGTTCTTGCCTGTATGTGACAGAAATAACTTTCAAAAAAGTCTTTAAGCTGTTGCAGTCAGTCAGTCTTCTAATAACCCCTTTCCTGCAGAAGATATAACTAGGCTCTTACCTAGTCAAAATCCACAATATACTATTTACTTTAGTGAAATTGTTTTGATTTGTGCAAGCAGAGAATTAGGCTAGAATACTTATTCTTAAAGTGAGCTGATTGTTCTTTTTCTTCCTGATTTGTTGATATAACAGTCAAATAGTTATTTACTTAAATGGTAATTTATCCATGATGCAAACAGCCACAAATGATTAAATAAATGACACTTGATAGATTTCAGAGACCCACAGGACCATAGGAGCCCTAGTGCATTAGCAGACTCCTTATTCTGCCATTTGCTCAATGGGGAGGAGAACTGTTTACCAGCTCTGTAATTAGCTTTCCAGCTCAGGTAGTTGGAAGCAGCTCTATTTTTAGTAACAAAGCACAAGATCACAGCTGCTGAATCCAGAAATGAAATGTGTGACAACGACCATTTTGTGCATTTAAAACTCGGTGTACTGTTCAGAATATTGAGCAGGAGCGGAGATGGTTGTCTGTAATGTAATTAAGTATGTTGAGGTCAGGAATGTAGAACCTGTGATAAATTAATGCAGTAATGAAATGTTAAAAAAAAAAAGATGTTTTAAAAGCTGAACTAAGGAAAAATAAGATAATCCAGATTTTTAGGTTCTATGTGGGCAATATGAAGGATTCCATCTCAATAGAGTCATGTTATGAGCAGAAAGAGCTGAAAATGTGAAGTGTGTATATGTGACCATGCTAATGGATTTAATCTGATAAAACTGCCAGGAGAGCAACAGAAGCACTTTTTAGATAGCTATGAAATTACCTGGAAAGGCACTGGGAAGTAAAGAATGCTTCATGTGTAAAATAAATTACTGGGGCTACAGAAAGGAAGGAAACGTTTTGAATAATGGAGGACAAGGAGAACAGGGGAAGGGCAGAAGAAACATTATCTTGGTAAGGATTTGTTGTTAGAAAAAGATGAAATCTGTTAGAGATATGGTCAGAATACATAATATAAACAATTTTAGAGTGATATTTCTTAATAGATTTATTATGGCACATGTAGTCTGTATGAAATAGTTTGGCATTGGTGGATATGATGACAGGAATCTATAAAGCTTGATGGTTTTTGTCCAATCTATATTCTTATATATAGTTTTTCTTTTAAATAGGTATATAACTTGCCAAAAGAGTTTACATGTTTTTCTGATAACTCATCTTACCACTTCTACTTATTAGACCTAAGTCAATAATTTTTTTCTTGTCCTCACATACTATGGAGATAAGGAAAAGCAAAAATATAAATGATTTTTTTTTTTAAGAAAGCACAGTGCTGTTATTAAACTCCATATTATAACCAGGTGAAAAATTGGTACCTTGCTCTTCTAGGATGAACTTTTAGAAGTAGCAGTAAATAGCATTTTGGAACTGATATAAGCCTGTCTGGAGATGAAGGGAGCGATTTTGTGTTGGCATGGTGTCATATATCTTGATGCATCTTGGGTTTTTCTACCTCCTCCCAAAATCCTGCAGAAAGGGTGTTGGCATGGATCAGTGAGCACCCAGTGAAAATAATTCTGCTAGATTCTGTTTTTTCTAGACTTCACTGATATTCAAAATGGGGGCCTGAGCAAGTGTGCCCTTATACTCAAGCTTCAAAAGTAGGCTTTAAAAAATTATTTCAAAAAGTCACCAAACCTGAACTAAGTGAATCAAACTCTGTCATTGAATGCCCAAATGTGCCTTGGACTTCTTAAAACAAGTGTGCAGCAACAGTATAAAGTAATAATTAACATATTATTCTAATGAATATCCCTAAAATAGTGTACTGCACTACCTGACGTGATACCCATAGCCTGTCTTTAATTATTAACAACTCTGTACTGTCATGTATTTCCTGCTTGAAAAAGCTCAGGCTGCTCTGCAAACTGGCAGGTTCAGCTCCTGTAAGAAACTCCTATCTTCTCTCTTATGTTTGGTGATGAGTTGTTTTGGAAACAGATGGTGTCTGGGAAACACAGGGAAGAAGAATTTGCACTAAAGAAACCAAGAACAATCACTCCTTTCAGTTGCATAATTTATCTTCTCTGCTTCTTCCCTCTCCCTTTAAAGAACCTTTTAAAATTTTGATTGTAAGAAAGTGAACGCTATTACTGTTTAATAAAGTAACTAAATAATACAGAACATAATAGGCTAACACAATGTACTGCTAACATTTATGGAAATTTTATCCACTAAATGATAATTCTTTATAATTGAGAAAATATTAAAACTACTGCTAATTATTACTTTGAAAGATAAAATCTGGCACTGAAAAACAGAGTGCATGTTAGATGATAAAAACCCCACTATATTTCTTGACTGTCAGCATTAATCTTGCTCCAAATTAGGTATCTTACTTTTCTGTTTAACTTATTCAATATGCATTGCAGACAAAACAATATTAAAGTGGAAATATTTTTCATAGCAGAATGACTCACCTCTTCCTCTTTTCTTATAATGCACATATGTTGTGTATATACAGAATAGAAGGGCCAATATGGAATGACTCTTTGGTGGATGATTTAGTCAAAATAGAACGCAGATAAATATTTTTAAAAAATTTAATGCCTGAATTCACTTTGTAAATAAGGTTGAAGAGTTTAAGCTTTGTCAACAAAGTTATATTGCTGTGTTTCACATTTGCAGAGGTATTGAAAAGCTTAAAGAGAGACATACTTGTAAAGATGTTAGAAGCTCATGTCCTTCTCTGATGCCTCAGCTAAACCTGTTCCGTAAACCCAGCTTTGACCTGATGATTTTACAGAGGCCTGAACTTCTGTCTTCTGCACATGGCTTGAACTGTTCCTTTTGAGCAGTGTCTAGCTTCTCTTTAAACCCCTTTGAAGCCCAGACATGGGAACCTCTTGTGGGGTCTGATTTTGGTGTGCCTTTGAGGATAGTTCAACCAGAGGCAGTACTGCTTGGCATTAAGGATACCAGCTAGAGATGCTTTAATAATTGATAACAATATTAAAGCCTGCTCATGGTAAAATATGATGTGGTGGTTTGCCAAGTTTATTTCTTCTTCAATGGTATTATATGCAAAATACAGATCTGCAAATAGATGTGTGACTTCAGGACTCTCAACCTCATCTCAGGCCTGTTGCTGCTGTGGTAAAGCCAAGCTTCTTGTCTCCCAGTTTCCTCCAAGACCCCACGAGTCTGCATTCAAGTTTCAACAAAGTGAACCACTGTATCCAGATCATCTATTTAGTAGATGTCCTGTGATGGTTTTGTTTGAATTCTCCATCACTGTAGAGCGAAATTAGGACATCCTTACTTTCTCACAGTTTTCTCTGATCAGGTGTCTTGCAGTTCAGTAGGACTGTTTGGTACAGAGCAAATTATACACTTAATGCAGTTTCACTTTTTGGCAGTCAGGTTTTGATTATTTTTGAATGTAGTCTTGGGACGATATTTGAAAACAAGGCATCTTAGATCTCTGTGGTTATTAGTCATGGCACGAGTTACAAGATTGCATTCTTGTTGATTTTTTCTTTTCAGTATTTATGACCGTAAAATTAGGTTTTGTTTTTTTCCCCTGAATTAAATTCAAGGAGTGAAGATTGGTCTCATTGCTCAAAGTAATAGTGTGACCTTTGGAAGGACTATTACCATGATTAATTGCCTATTTGTTTCTTTTATTCTAGTCTCTAAAAGTTTCCAAATTGCCTCTCTGAACAAAGAACTCCATTGAAACCAACAATGAGATATAGACATAAAGCCATGTAAGGCCAGATGGCTTTTATTAGTGTTGGTAATGGCCGCTGATGGTGTGAAATCCAAAGGGATGTCTACAGCAGCACTACTGCTGGCACACAAAGCCCCTGTCTATCTGGCTATTTTTCATCCATTTGGAATTAATTTGCAATAAGTTCATACATACATTTATTCCATATTAGATGCCTTTGAATTTTTGAAAGATAAAATGCGTAGGTCAGTGATTAATGCAGAGCTTTCAGTGTTGATTTTTGTGTGTTTGGTTTATTTTTCTAGTTTATAGACCAGTGTATTACAGACAGTCAAGCTGGAGTCACAAATCTAAAACAGATTATCAGGAAAATTACTGACCTGGCCTTCAGCCAGGTGATTTTCTTCTCTGTTACTTCATTAGAAATTTGGTCGGTATCCCATTATTGAATGAGGAAGAGGTCTTTTTAAAGCTAAGATAGTGTTAACTGTTTGAATACTTCTACTCAACTTTGAAATAGTAATTTAATGAGATTTATTTATGGAGATAAATGTACTTCATGTTTTTCTTTTCCATTACAATGTAACACATTTTTGTTCATGCTTTATTGAGAAACAAAAATGCTTACTTTGGAGACTTTAAATACTGCTGTGAGTTTTAGTTAATGTCAGTATAAGACCAGTGATCCACTTCCAGATTTTCTTAAGTAAACAGACAAAATCTACTGTACGTTAAGTGCCTTAATTGTTTGGGTTTTTTGGTGCCCAGGTAAGACATTACATGATATCTGATCACATTAATGATATGTGGAGACACCGTTATAAATTGTGGGACCATAAAAATATAAAGCATTTAGCTTTTTTTAAGAACCCTCACATAGTCTTGGTGTTCTGATAGATTCCCTAATAGGGGGGAGCTTCAAATGAAATTTCTTTTATATTCCAGGAATATGAAGAGCTGATGCTCTTCCAAGGAATAAATGCTATGATAGCATTTTGAAAAATATCTGAGGATTTTATATATCTGAAAATAGCATATTTTTTCCCTGAATATTTGTCACTGTGATTGACTATAGTAGGACCAATAGATATTGTGCTATTTAATAAACTTCTGAGAAGACAATATACTGTCATTTAAATATTTGCATACATTTTGTGGTCTCATTTCTTGAAGGACAAGGCTATTTATGTAAAAGAAGTTAAGTTCCTATTCCTGCATGTGTTAAAAATTTCATGTCATGTTTCTGTTGACCAAAAGCCAAATGCCATGACAGCATATTGGTAAAGAAAGGTCAACATTTCACACAGGTAAATTCTAGAAGATCCCTTGTTTGCCATACTGCAGGGTGATTTTAAACTTAGTGGGATAGCATGAGAGTAATCAAAGTAATTTTGCAACTAATTTTAACTGTTTCCAAGAAGTGTGACCATCTGTAAAATAAAAATTCAGATGTAAAGGAAAAGACGAAATGAGCAAAAGGAGGCATTTACCTGATTTCTGTTTGTATTCTACACATTAATATTTCTCCCTGAATAATGAAAAGATTGTGTCATAAGAGACAGTGGTCAGTAATTATTTTTAGTTATGCTGAAATGCATATAGTTCAGTGGACCAGAAGAAGAACAAATGTGACTTTAGATTTAATGTTACTTATCTATTAAATTGATTTCTGCAGTATTACTAGGAGTAAGGTTGGAGGCTGAAGGGAACCTAAGCCATTCTATAGTAGTGGAAAGGCGATTAAATTCCTGCCAGTAAGCTGCTGGAGATGCTGTCTAGCAGCATTTGAAACAGGAGGTCACAGACTGATGCTGAAGAGGGGGATTAGCTGCTGCTGAACTATTCTGGCTGAATTTTGCACAAAATGCTGTTGATTTGGGGGGAAGGGGAGAAATATATATTTTTGCATCACTAGGGGAAAAAGAAAAATGTAAGAGTCAGTAGCCTGTATCAGACCAGAACACTCACTGAGAAGAATGTTGAGGTGTATTAGTTTTCCATCTGTGTTTTGGAGGTTAATGAAATTACTCAGAGAGTGAGGTAACTTAGGCTTCTAAGGACAAGACTGAAAGACCATCTGGTGGTCTTCTGTTTTTAGTATTTCTAGGTTAGTAAATTTCTTTGTTTTTGTTGAGTTTTTTTTTTGTTTTTCCTCTTTGTGTCCTTAGCAAACAGTCTTCACATTGGAAATGGTCCAGCTGTCATGTACAGAGATTAGAAATGGAACATATGAAATCTTGTCCTTATGTATACTATTTTAATGCATGTATTTACTTTTCCAGTTAATTTTTTTAGTTACTTAATTTTTAGTTACTTCAATAATTGTGCTAAAGACTCCAGATGTAGTTATAATATTTTAATTTTTTGGAGGGATTTCTTACCACTTTCCTGACGTCTGAAAGGATTATATTGTTGTGATTTTTTTTGGTTGGTTTTGCTATGGCATTCTCATAATTGCTGAAGATGTTGACACAAGTCTGATCCTACTAATTGTTTGTAAATAAAAATGTCTGATTTTTTTTGAAGTGTCATTTCTTTAATTGCTCTTAAGTTTTGTATCTTCCCTTTTCTATGAGAAAAAAGAGATGTATTTCATTCTGCTTGCTGACTAACTCTTAGCTATTCTCTTCAGGATACCAGTTGGTACCTATATTTTTGTACATTTAGAGTATGATATTAGGTCTTTTACTGTCTAGGTAAGCTGTCAGATAAGCCTGTTCCTCACCCTCCCCCAAACCAACACACCAACTCTTAAATGTCTACATAAATATTCTCCCACAGCTATTCCTTGGGAATTCTCACTGAAACATTGAACTCTGACATAGTACAAGAGAACCAGCCTGGGCACATACCCAACATCAGATGCTCTCTTCTTGCTTTTCAATTACAGCAGGAAAAAGACTGGAATGTTTGCAATACCTGTTATTTCTTAAATATTTTTCTTTTGAAATATGCACTAGATATTTTGTTTGCTCAAAAGTCAGTCTGACACTGAAAATTAGCTAAAACAGTAAAGTTTAAACATACTTCCCTTCTGGCTCTTGTGTTTTGGTGTTTCATAAGAGAGATTTCTATTTTTCTTTTAAAGTCAGAAATGGACACTGGATTAATGTTTCAGCACTATCTCTAAAAGTGTTTGGATTTTTGTAAAGTTTAACTGTAGAAAGGCAAAAACTCAGAATAAAACCAAACTGCTTAGATTTCTTTTTTAAGGCACAATTTATTTTCTACTTAATGTGGCTCAAGGTTGATGTCATGATATGGCATTTGTAAAACTGAGAAAGTGTAGGCTTTGTACTCATTACAGAACGAATTAAATGGGACTAACACTTTCATGGGCTCGGTACATGCACCTTTGTGCTGACCTACAATGCACTTCTGTTTGTTCCTTGTCGTAGCCAAGAACCACTTGTATTGTGAATTCACTTGTGCAGTGAGTTTTTAAAGTCATGTTCCCAGTATATCTGGGACTCAACTACAGTTATACCAGACCTCTAAAGAGAAAGAGTGCTGCCATTTTTCTTCTGTATCACCTATCAGAAAAAGGAACTCCTGATCAAAACATGATCTCTCATTTGATTCTGAATCCTTTTAGGTACTTTAGCTGTGCTGCTTCTTCTCCAGACCTATAAAAATTGTGTTAGTGCTCTGTCACCCTTCAAATGACAAATCTGGTCAATGTTTCTTTCATGATGTGCAATAAGTGCACATCGTAGCTAAAGGAACTTATGTTTGAATCCATAATGTTTTACAATTAGTTACAGACATAATTAGAGACTTCAATGAAATTCATACTCATCCCTCACCTTGCTTTCTTCTCTATGCTATTGGTAACTGAAATCAATAATGGTTCAGCTTTAATATGGTGAATTGCCTGTTCAGGGCAACTGTTGTTTTAAGGTGTGATGCACTTTCCCTCATAAATTCCTTAAGCATATTTGAGTTTGGTCCTTGTCTTTCCAGGATAAAATGAAGATGTATTTGATGCTGTAAGGATCCTAATGTCTTTAGTACCCGTAAAGAGCAAGGTGAAACTCCCTCTACTTACAAATCAGAGTAGTTCATCCTGTCCAAATCCCAGCCCAAAGCAGGGTCAGTTGGAGCAGGTTTCCTGGGGCCAGTTAGGGTTTGATTGATTTCAGACTTGGAGACTCCACAACCTCTTTATACAACCATTGGCCACCTTCCCTTTTTTTTTTTAAAGTATTTTCTTAAAAGAAAATTTATTTGAATGAATTGAATTCAAATCAACTTAAATGAGTAAATTAAATGCTTGGTACTTGAATTTATGTTAATTTGAATTTTTTTCTGTTCATTGGATACCATTGTAGATAATTTCTTTATCTTTTTTTCACTCTCCATTTAGCTATTTGCACACATTGAGGCAACCTACTCTTCAGGCTCTGTTTTTTTTCCATTTTCAGTTCTCTCAGCTTCTCCTTATATGATTGATACTCCAGACTCTTAATCATCTTCAAGACCCTTTACTGGACCTGTTCCAGTATTTCCATTTTCCAGTCTCTATTTTACTGGGAAGCCAAGAACTAGACAAAGAACTTTCTCACCAGTACAGAGTACAGGGGAATAATCACCTCCCTAGACCTGCTATCTGTGCTCCTAACTAAGACAACCCAGCATGTTGGAAGTATTTAAGCATGCCTTTTGCTCACTGCCTCCCCTTATTTTCGTACCATGGTCAAGGGCCCAGAATACGTGGGTTGTGTCTTCTAGCACCATGGCTGCAGGGTGAAGTGAAGCCCTTTGCTGTAAACACAATTTATACACATTATGGAAAGTTTTGTGGTCCAGAGGAAGGAATCAGTCCATGGTCAGTCCATGCTAAGGAATACTAACTTTAAACTGGTCATTAGTCTCTGTACATCAGTGACCTTCACACAGACAATAATTCTTTGAAGTGTGAATTTTGGGTTACTGTGATATGGCTACAAAACGTGTCCTGGCAGATCTTCTCCATGGCAGGTGTATATTGACATCTCCAAGTTATATTAACAGGTTCAATAGTAAAAGGTATAGATACAGCTTTGGAGGAAAGGAATGGTTAGGACAGAATCCAAGTTAAAATTTCATAGTATATTCCAAGAGTTGAACTTTTAACCTGATCTGTATGTTTGGAATATTTATACCTGAATCAGTTTAGTTAAATGTCATTTTCTACTTTCTCCTCTTCCTAAATCAACTTCCTTTCCATACATGCTTATTTGTATTTCAAATTATTATTTTCTTCTCTTACCTATGGGTGTCCTTTGTCTTGTCATCTTTTACATTAATGATTTTCATTTTTAAGTGTCTCTCTTTGCTCCAAGCAGTGGAGGAGAAAAAAAATGCAGGGTTAATGGGGTAACTTCAGTATTTAGTAACTGGTTTTCCAGGTGCAGAACTACTGTTATTGCATCTTGAATCAATATATGCATTTTTTAAAGTGTAAGGCTTTAAAAATACCCTGTAATTTACAGAGCTTTAAAGCGTGCTGCAATGAAAATTGGTTCAGTAATGATCTATTTTCTGAACCTCTATGCGTGTGAAAACAGTTAATCCCTATGTTCCAATAGGATTTATGAGATGTTTCATGCTCTCTAAATTTTTGTTTGGACAACTTGTCCATATAGAATTAATAATTCTTTACGAGCACGCAATCTATATTTTTTGATCTTAACTTGCTATTCAAAAATAAGTCATTATTTTCCTTTTAGATCCAGGGATATGACATAAGAAGTGATGTGCTATCACTAAGCTGGAATTTTACTACAGCTGGAATTCTACATAATTAGTAGCAAACAATTACTGATATATGATAATTATAAAAGAAATCAGGGTGAAATGTTTGGGTCTTCATCAGCATGCAGGATATAATTTTCAGAGTATGTCAAGGAAAATTTACTCTAATTTTTTTCCTGAGTCTGAAGCTATGGTAGTGAATGCATTTCTTGGATGGCTTTTTCGCCTCAGTTTGCTTTATTTTAATTCATATGTTCTGCCCTTACGATTTGGATTAATTCTGTGTGCATTGCAGGGCATTAATATCCCTTTTAATTAGTTTACTATTGCTCACATAGTCTATATAAAAAGGGACTTCATAGTCTGTGAGAAATCATTGAACAGTGCATGGGAAAGCATTTAGTTCCTTTCAGTACTAAAGTTTTGATATCTGTGGTAGAAAACAGGAGAAATCAAGGTGTCTTTGCAATGGCAATTCCGTTTCCTCTGCACAGGTTCCTCTCTTTATGCGTTGGAATCTTATTTACGCAACTCAGGAAAAAGAATGCCAGTAGATTGACACTGTTTTAAGAGAGTCATACTTTGAATTTTTAAGTACAAAATATGTACTTACTGATAAACTAGGGTCAGATACTAGTTAGAAACTAGTTATTCCCCTAAGACCTTTCACACTTTTGAACGTATGTTATGTGTGCAGTTTCTGTTCACAAAAAAATATTTATTTCTGCTGACAGGTGTCATCTGCTTTTTCCTTGGCATCATTTATTTCTCAACACTTGACTTCAAGTCTGTTGTACAAAATCTGTCTGAGAAGAGATACCTCTTGAATTTCATGTTTGTAAAACTAGCACTGCTGTAGTATCATTCTCTTCTTTCCACCTTTTTTTTCCAGCCATTTAAAGCAGTCATTCTTATTGCCTGTTTCTCATGTGATAGTGAAGTTAAACGTGTGAATGTCACATTTAACTACCAAAAAGTAAGATCCATTTTTTAAAACATTAAGAGAAATTAAACAAGGCAAGTGGAAAGAAGGTTCTGACAAAGACAACAATTATTTGTAAGTTAGCGCAATAAAAACTAGTAAGTCCAGTTAACAAAAGTGTGTTTCCTTGCAGTTATATTCCTTATACCTCCTGAATGTACCAAACCAGAAGCCAGTGCTTCAGTGTGGAAGAATATGGCAGCTGGGATAATTTCTATGCAAATATTAAAAAGAGGGGCTCTACATTAACTCTGTCATAATTTAGTTTTGGGCTTCAGTCCCTATGCTGCCTATTATTAGCATCATAAAACATAATGGAAGTATGTAGAGATTTAAATGCATACATTCATGCTGGATTTCACTTCCTTGTGTATCTGCAGATGGTGTGTATACTTTTGCATATTGGATTTTATGGTGGTTAGAATACACTTGATGGGATAAATGTAGAGGAGTGCAAAGATTCATAGCAAGTGATTCATTCAAAGACTTATATGTATCTTTTGTAAGCCATTTGGTTTCCAGTGGAGACTCTGAATCATTATCTTAGTTTATCATCACTTCTTTTTAACTTTGATGAAACTTCTCTTTGTTCAGCCAAAAAGGCTGGGAGTCTGATCTATTAAATGCTTGGATGCTTGATGCTAAAGGGTTTATCTATACATGAGTAGAATAAAATCAAGCAAGGCCTTGTGGTGCACAGAAAGAGAATCCAGGAGGTCCATTTTTCTAAGGATTTTGATTCAGACCCTGTAGGAGCACTCCAGTGTAATTCTAAGTGAGGCAAGTGAAAGCGATGTATGTTTGAATTATGCACAATCTGCAAATATAAAGACAGAAAGTCATGGAGTTTCAGTGACAGGAATGGATTTTAATGAACAGTTACAAGTTGATCAGTTCTTTTAATTTTTTTTTTTTTCCCCTGGACTCAGTGGGGTTTAAAAGCTATGAAGTTCCCAGACTCAGCTCTTGAGGACAGGCTTTCCTCACACTATGCAGTTCTTAGAATTTCTTCACACAGAAAGCTACTAAAAGAGAAAGATTAGTCTGTAAGTACTGTACGGAGGGTGCTCTCCAGGAGAATTGTCTTAACTTTTGCAGTGGCTTTCATTCTTCACCGCAGGTGGAAAATTTATGGAACCAACAGCTTGTTATTATGGAGTGTGTATGAATGGAAAGCGAATGCACAGGACAAGTAATTTCTTCTCCATTTGTTGTTTCACGAGAAGGAGATGCCCTTTGCCTGTGCTGGAGTTGCACAGCTCCTACTCTCATGACAAGCTGTCTGTCAGCATAGTCCTGTGGAGCTGACTGAAGTAATTTGTAGGCTGAGATAAGGGAAGGAGTTACAAGACAGTGATGTCTTTTAGAAGAAAGGAGTCTCAAAATTAATCAAATGGGTAACATAAATGTAATTTTCCTTCATGTATTTCTCAAGAGTGGATGGAAATGGCTGAATTCAGAGAGCTTGGCATTGCTCAATCAGTACCATGTAGCAGCTGTTCAAATCAATAGAAGTATGTTTCCTGGTTTTAGCAAATACTGTTGTCTGACAGGATGTGACTAAAATAAGTCAGTCTTAAGAACTAACAGAAGCAGAACTACATATCAGTTTCAGTGCTTGCTTTCTGTCTGTGGGGATATATTTTCATAGTGGCATTTAGGATTTTAGAACATCATCTTCTAAACTGATTAGCCAAGTGAGAAACTTTGGCTCTCATTAGTAGTTATTTCCAGTTATGTTCAAAGGTATGGTACTAGAACCCTAAATATTACTTCACCAGGCTTAGAAGGATTTTCAGGAAATAATCAGAAACTTGCAGGTCAAGCCTTAGTCTTGCCAGTAAAAAGCTTTCAGATGAGTAATCTGATCTACTTAAGCCTTCTGGTCATGATTAGGGTGCTGCTGTGTCCCACTCCTTTGAAGGAGTGACTTATTCTATAAGGAGTTCCATTTATTTTACTGAACTTTTCAAAAAGAGAAAGCTTGTTAAGAAAATAGGTGACAAATTTTGTTCTTCCTGAGTAAAGACCATTATGTTGTATGAAATCTTTTAAGAAGGTGACTAATGTGGAACAATCACTTAAAGGGATGCGTGCTGGTTTTTCATGGTACTGCTCTGTTTCTATGTGCGTAGATGTAGAAGCTTTGAAAACATGTAATTGGTTTGTGATTAGAAACTTTAGTCACATCCCTGTAATTGCTACGGTGAAATCCAAAAAATGTATCCTAGGCAGTTGTAGATGATTCCTCAGTAGTTTTTAAGTCTTGTCTCAGGCTTTTCTAAATGGACAATTATTTTATTTGAGGAGAGGGCGAGTTTTTTTTTAAGACAACAGAGCATGTTTCATATAAGCGAATATATTAAAAGTGTTTTTAGTTTTTAGTCTATGCATATTATTGCAAGGAGGAGAAAAATACTAGAATTTGGAGGAGAAATTTGAGGGAATGGCATCTTTAAATCTACATTTAAAGAGCATACTGAAGGCATAAACCTCGAAGTTGCACTTTGAAGAGCACTTGTGTCTCTATAGATTGTTGAACCTGAATAGAGCAACAAGATAACCGAGATTCTGAGTCAGTGCTAATATACATTTATCATTTATGCTTCCGTTTACATTACTGGTGATGCTACTGAATCCTTTGCTGTCAATTCTGTCAGCCAACATGACCACGGTCTGTAAATAAGGGTGTTGAGGGCGACAGCAAGACCTCATTGATGAGGTGTGCACTACAACACTGAACAGGGCAAGCGGAACAGGTGGGACATGGGATGTTAGATAACTCACACAAACATTTAAACTGCAGACGCAGAATAACAGAGGTTAGAAAGTACATCAGTAGGTTATCTAGTCCAACCTCCTGTCCAAACTAGGGTCTACAAACCGTACCAGGTTGCTCAGGGCTTTGACACCTATTTTTGAAAGCCTCCATGAATAAAGGCTGCATAAAATCCATGGACAGCTTCTTCCAATCCTTCGAATTCCTCAGGGTGAAAAAAGTTCTCCATATATTCAGTTTAAATGTCTATCTGCAGTTTCTTGTCCTCTCAGTGGGCATCACTTTGAAGTGCCTGGATCTGTCTTCACAATGGTCTTCTCCTTAGGTTTCTGTTAGTTTCCTGAAGCAGACTTCTGCATGCTCTTTCTTTCATCTTCTTACAAGGAAGCTTTTCTATCCTCTAACCATCTTTGTTGCCTTTTACTGAGCTTTCTGCAGTATGTCACTCTTTTTTTTAGTACTGGGAGAAGGATACAGGATGCAGTGTGTTAGATGCAATCTAATGACTAATGGGCTCACTTATATCTACTGGCTATGGACCTTTTAAAACAGCCTGAGGTGCTCAGTTGTTCTTTGTGGCAACTGTGCCATTATCCACTGTGTTTAGCCGTGGGCCCATGTTTTTATTGTCCAGAGCCTTTCCTGCATATTTAGCATAGAAACTATTCTTGTTGCCCTTGATGTCCCTTGCCAGTTTCAATCCTAGCTAAGCTTTGCTTTTCCTGGACAGATGGCTGTGCAGTGTTTCTAAATTCCTTCTTTGTAGCCTAATTAGAATGCTGGTTCTGGAGTAGAGGCAGCATTCAGAGGGCCAGGTATCCTGTCCCATGTGTGTAGCTGGTTGCTCCAATGGCATAATCTTACTGCAAGCACTAGATGCAGGAATATTTTGGAAGACAGATAGCAAGTGCAAAGAACTACAGAAATATGCCCTTTACAGTGCTGTTTGTGGTTTAATGTTTACATATATTAATGAAAACCATTTTGACAGTCTCCTGGTCCAGGCATAAGATGTGTCTGTTATGGCAGTTTATATTTCTGATAGCCATAACAAACCATCTCAGCTTCTCAAAGACAATAAAGTTATTGCCACTGTGAGTGAAATTTACTTGAAAGTTAATGCAGTTATCCATCTAAACTTTATGATAATGTCTTGTTCTTCTGCGCTGAGCTACTTGGCACCATTGTATCTGTCACGTTTAATAAAGATACATTCATCTTCAACTTTATCTCATATAGTAATTGCCAAACTTAGTATATCAACACATCGCATTGTATCATTGCCATGAGATCGGGTTGGTTTGCCATAGCAAAGAGTTTGTCCTTCAATAATAAGAATAGTAAGTGTGAGTTTTGTTTATCACTACTCAAAACAATACTTGATTTCCTATTATATATATTATTAAAATTCTGACAGATATTTCAAGGTTGCCTGACAGAGGTGTTACTAGCTGTTACTATTTTAAATGACTGCTTATTTGCATTTGTTCTGTCATTATCTCTAATAGATGATGACATAGCATAGTGAGGGGAAAAAATTATGTTAAACCAATGTTGTGAAAGAGACAGTTTTAATGTGGTAAACACAAAATTATCTTGACAAGCCAAAGAGACTCTCTATCTCATTTTTAGGAAAGGAAAAAAAAATCTTCTTCAAACCCTAATACCTTGGTGTTTAGTGAAGTTTTAATTGTTGCTTAAATAGAAGGAAGCATTTATGTATTACTGGTCTATAGGAATAGTTTGAATAGAAGTTGCTATTTCTGTGTGGATTGAGTGCATATTTTTATTTTGAGGTTTAAATCCCAGATTAGAAATCAGTCTTGGGGGTTGGATTGTGTGTAACAGCCAGTAGCAGTGACATCCATGTTCTTTTCCATAAAAGTCTGTGACCAGTCCAGCTCCACTTGGCTGAAGCTACTGACTCAGAGTAGAAATGAAATATTTGATTAGGCTCGAAAGTGTCTTCCCCTGCACCAGGGCACAGCCAAGCACCATAATGCCACTTTTGCTACAGCTCAGCTGGAGGAAGGGCAGGAACTAAAGGCATATTTCCCACCAAGTCTGGTCCCAGGATTAGATTTCCAAATTGCCTTGGCCACAGTTAACCATCCTTCATTTATAAAAGGCAAGACCACTCTGAATACTTTAGAGTACCAGGCACTGAGAAGTTAGTCAACAGGTATGATGAGGTTCCCCAAATCTGTGTCCACCCAGTAAGTTTTCCTGTTATGTCATCAGATAATTTTTTCTTGAGCAAGAAGAGGATTGTTAGAGTTATTATAGAAAAGATATGTAACATTTCTGTTACATTCTCTGAGCTGTAAAAGTCAGACAGCAGATTACAGCCCTCATTTGCTCTCATTTAAATCACTAGCAATCGGAAGTAGCCGCACTGAAAGAGTAGAATTTCCCTCAGATGCACAAGTGTATCTGAGAATGGAATTCAACTTTAAATCATTAAATTAAGGTAAGCCATCTTTTTCATCTAAGTGGATGTCTGCAGCCATAGGAACTCATAACATTAGCCGTAGGTGGACCTGAACTGGATTTTTTGAGCTCTTGATTCTAAAATTGACCATCCATGGGCAATTTTTTTCATTTTCTCTTTCCAGTCATTGACTTGATTGTTTGGTCTGCCAGCTCTGTTTGCTTTCCATTTTGCTCAGCACAATCCTAGATGTGCTTTTAAATGATAATGAAATAAAATAATGACAAGAGTTTTTAAAATAGGAATTATTAAACTAAATTCTAGAAAGCCTCTATCAGCTTGTATATCAGTATACAGAATATTTGCTGCCCAATACCTCATGTTCAGTAGAGAGAACCATGTTTGATTGTTTCCATACATCCTGCTCTGACCCAACTAGGAATGTAAATCATCAGAAATTATGAGGCATCTGTCTTTGGGAGATTACTACCTCTATTCTGTAGAGCCAAGATGTCTGTATATTGTCAGAAAGGTTCATTTCAGAATTTCATTATGTGTGTTTATCTGAAATGAATGTGCAGATCAGTTTTGTTTGTTTATTCCCATTGGTGGATATTATAATGCTTTTGCATAAACAGGTGCTGTATGATAAATAGCTTGCTAGCAAAGGAAGAGCATGATTTTATGGTCAAAAAGAGGAGTTTAAATTAGTTGAACATTACTGTGCTGCAAACATGAATTCTAGCACACTCTCTAGGACAGGAAATAGTGGGCATATGAATCCTAGATTAGCTAGAATTCTGGTGTGCTGTAATGCCATAGTGATGGACTGAAAGGCCAAGAAGTCTTTGGCAATTTATTCTTGTTTTACACAAAACATATGTTTTTGTGTCTGTATTTCAAAAAAAGGCTGATATGTGGGAAGGGCTCCCAAGAAGCTTTAACAATTACTTTCTATGTAAACAGAGAGAAGGACCTCCAGAAATAAAGATATTTTCTGTCTGAGATTCTGTGAGTATCCATTGAACATAAATAGCACAGAGCTCTTGATGTAAACAATTCTCATTGCAAAGTGAACATAGTCAATTTTAGACAATCAGAAGAGGTGCAGGATTGAGCACAGCTGGGTGTTACAACAAAATACTGAGAATTGGTGATAATATGCTGTTTATCAGTTGTATGACATGAGTAACTACTATCAGAAATGCCATGGAAACCAAGGAAAAAATAGGTGCAGTTTATGTAATAGAGGTTGTGTTAGGTTGGGTAAGACTATGGTTTCTGCTACATGCTGCGTTAGACTGATTGAAAAAAGTGATTTATCTTGCCTATGAACAGTGTAATTGAAGATGACCTCTTGGTTTAAATCTTCTCTGACACATGGCTGAGCAAAGGGCAAAGTGCCATCACCAGCAGAGTAAGGACTGTCAGATTCAAGAGCAAACCACTTTCTCTTTTACTGTTCTGTAGATTCATGTGCCACCAAATATTGATTGGTGACACTGTTGTTTGGGTTTCTTGTTTTGTTGGGTGTTTTTTTGTGTTTTTGTTTGTTTGTTTGTTTTTTCTTTTTTCTTTTTTTTTTTTTCCTCATTAATAGTAGGCAAAGCATTTATTTCCATTCTTTTACCTACTAATTTTCGCATAGTCAAAGAAAAAGATTCTTATTTAAATCTCTTTGTTTAAGATTTAGTCTAGCTTCAGAGTGATCTGGGAAATGAAGAGAAAGTGGTAACTGTGAAAAACAGAACTCAAGGTTTCTGCAGCTGACCACTGATCATTTTCAACACTATGTGTAGCACTCATCCTAGTACCATATAAAGTAAAACATCTTGGAAGGCAGAAGGGGTTTCCATTGAATCAGGAAATCAAGAATTAGTTGGAAAAAACTCCGTTTCTTAATATTACCTCTTCCATAGGTTGTTGCAAAGTCTTGTCATTGCCTTTTTTCTGACACAATATATGACAAGACTAGGCTGTAGAAGGAGGAAATTTGCACTCCAGGTGTTAAGGTCAAATAAAATTAATCACTTGCAGAGTGGGTCTTTAGTTAGATCACTAGATCTGAACCCTTCTGTTTTTTTTTAAAGTTCACCTGTAGAGTGAGATGTAAGCTTTGTGCTTCCTCTTTTTATGTGGTTGTGGAGACATTACAAAGGTTTCTTTCACTAATCTGCTTTCACTTTGTATATTGTTTTTCTAACATGGAGAAGGAAAAGGTATCTTCAGGTTTATTACTTTCTCCTCTAATTTAGCTAATGTTGAGATTACAGCTGGATGAAAGCATTCCTATGCTAATAGCTACACTTATTGCACTTCTATGCATTAGCAATGGTAAATAATTGCCCCAAGACAACATCTGTTCTCATTTGTCTAGTTTCATTTATGTTAATGTATAAACTGAGCTTTTGATAATCACTTACCCACTTTAAAACTTACTTCTGTGTGTTGTACTACTGGTTTTGGTTGCCAGATTATATATCTAGCTAAGGATCATTACCTTCCAGATCAGCAACAAACTCAAGTCTCAGAAGAAAGTTCTCGAAATAACTCTGCTCTGTCTGTGCTGTGTCTGTCACTGCACTGTATTCCAGCACAGGATATATTCAGTCTGTTTTATCACATTTCTTGTAGCTACTGTTACATTCTGTCAAATCTTGGTTTCACACTAGCAATTTTCCAATTTCTTATGTATTAACTTTTTGCTTCTTTTAATTAAAACCACTGGCTCTTCAGAGGAATATTCTTTCATGCAAGTGCTTTTTTTTGCCTGCATATGTGTGTGGGGCTGAATTGAGTATCTCAGGGACTGTTCAGGTGTAGTTTTAGTTTATATCCTGCTTGCTGTTCTGCCAATGTGTCTTAACTCCAGGAAAGTTCAGTGTGGGAGTGGATACTTTTCTCATTTCTTTTGTTTGCTGAGGAGACTCCTAAACGATATCAACTGCCTGTGCCTTTGACCGTGTTCCTGGCTCTAGGACTGGAGTTTTACCTCAGATTACCAAACAGCCTTTGCAAAGTATCTCATCTTTTGTGATACTTCTGATGCGTGGTGGGATGGGACCACAACAATTTATACCTTGTTTTACCAGTGTAGCTATAAAAATTATCTCTTTTATTGCAACTGAATTGTAAGGAAATACGATCTTCAAGTTCAGCCATCTTGTTAGCCAATGTGGCAAGAGTGGCTTTGGTCCAAGAAAAACACTATGAAGTTATATCCTTGACAGATGCTTCAGCATAATCAGAGTGACTAATCTTCATTTAAACTTAGCCTTATGCCAATACAGCTCCACTAATAATTATGTAATTGTGAATATGAAGCAAGACTTATATTTAGAGAGAACTGAACCCACCTAAATGCATTTTTTATATTTTCCATGCAGCTGAAGTTCTGACAAGTGGACTATTAACCTTCAGTGTCCTTAGGGGAACAGTGTGGTTCATGGCAATTTCAGAGATCCTGAGCGTCTTGTCTGTGTTTGCTTCCCTGTCTTCCTTCCCCTTGTTTTAATCATCTGAAACACATTGACCACAGCCTATCTTCTGTGTACATGAAACAACCAGAAAAATATGAAGATAGCATTTCTCTCAGAAAAGTAGTCTTCACATGAATTTTTCAATGTATGCTTTTTTTGGAATGTTTCATTTTTTGCTTCATTCTCACTTCAAATGTGGCAAGTGTTAATAACACCTTAAAAATAGTGTTCTATAATTTGTCCCAGTTTCTTTAAAGCTAGTTTTGTCTCTTCATGAACATTTTCCTATTCTTTATCATTTGACTGGTCTTGTTTTTAAGTCTAATAGAGTCTCAATTCTTACTCTATCTGAATTTTTCTGTGCTCCGTTTCTGTGAATCAAATTGTATTGCTCTTCTGGGTTGCATATAGGGAGGACTGGCTATTCCTGCTGCTGCCAGCTTTTACACAGCATTTTGTACCCTTTTAGCTAAGAATTAGTGTGAAATTAAATGTAATAGGTTTAGCACTATCCTATTTATAGTTATTAACCTGTAGCAGATGGGTAAATTCCCCACCTGTTCTTAATGCTGTATCCAGGTGTTTCAGTGATAAATATTATTTATCAATATAGGAGTAAGTCACAGACAAACACAAAAGTATAAAAGCCATTTTGGTTTGGATTAAGGGAAGAATAAAGGAAATCAAAGATGTCCTGAAGTTCCCCATCAGGGTATTTTCCACTTGAAGTATCTCTTCATATGATCTGTGATTTTGAAATCAAGACAGAGATTTGGCTTTTATTAGCAGTTTCTGCAGGTTTCTACTGTGAGAGTAGGCAGCTGAGCTAAGCCAGCATTGCTGAGAGCTTTGAGTGTCTGAACAAGGTCAGTGCTTCTTCCCTCTGTTTCCCACTTCCTGTATTATTGTGGCTTCTTGCAGCTTGTAGAAGTGATGATGTGATACCTGCTTCATCTCCATATTCCATCTCTATTTTCTCCATCTACATTTCACACTAATCTTGAGTTTTGATATTGGAAGCGTCAAAGAGGTCAATCTGGGGAGATTTTTTTCTCTGTACTATAAAAATGTATGGGTCTTATGTGTGGAAATAAAATTTTTATGAGCCTGCCTAGGGCTCTGGGATAGTGCCTGTTCTCCTTCCTATTACCCTTTGTCTCCAACTCAGAACGCAGTAAGTACTATGTGTCTTTTTTTCTTACTTAGTGCTAACAGCAGTATCTCACCATTGCTGGATTAAATACATTCTTCTATGAATCACTGAGTTTAGAAAGACAAAATAGCTGAAATACTGTGTGTTGCTTTGGAAGATGTGTGAAGGACATAGGCTTGCAATTGAAGCTTCAGTTTATAGTTTTACCTGGAACTGTAGTTGCTAATGTCCATAAAATACATCCAGATTTATTCGGTAATTCTAGGCTGCTTTCCTGAGTTGTTATACATAACCTTAATACATAAATTTAATATAATTGTGAAATAAGTAATGCATGCTTTACTGTAGGCTTGAAGCACATAGATGCAAAAGTTCTTTGCATTCTGAAATTGTAGATAGGAACCTTGTGTGTTCGAAGAAAGCTTCAGTGTTATTTTACTTCTGTTTGTCTGTTTCCCTAAGGTCAGGTTATAAATTTTCTCATCAGATTTGTCCTTTTGTAGTAGAAAATAATCTGTCTTATTTTCCTGGAGGCAAAGCGTTGCAGGAGAAGCTCCCTGTCTGATGTAGTAATCCCCGATTAAAAAAGTATGTCTAATAGCAACTGTCCAAAATTCAGGCATCATCTTGCTCACACTGAGCCTCCCTTCACTGTGAGCACAATTGTGAATTTCTCATGGAGCTGTCAATGACATTTAAATAACTAATGCCACCTGGGATTGATTTTTGGGATTGACGCAGAAGCAGATACAGATTGGTCATTGGAAGCTTATGTATGCATGTGCATAATGGAGGGGACAGTAGTCTTACTAAAGTATTTTTAATTTGTATGCATTTATAATGACTCAAAAAAGCCCGTGAAAGGAGCATTGATCAGCTTAGTCTTCTGTTTCATACAGACAACAATGTACAGTGTGTCAATTTAATAAATGGGAAGAACGCTTGAAGTCAAATGAGCAATAGAACTCGATTCTTTGATATTTAAAGTTACAAAATCCTATTTCTAGCCCATTTTGATGACAGAAATTTTGTTTTGAACTTGTGCATATGGTGTCTGCATCTGGGGCTCTATCATTCTTGGGGAGATTCAGCAAAGTAATCTCAGTTTCTAGCAAAAGCAGTGTAGTTCGAACCAACTCTGTCTTATTTTTAGTAGCCAATCAGAGTAGGGTAATGGGAACGAATCCCACATTTTAAAAATGCCCTTTATCCCTTGCCTTCCTTCTTCCTAGGCTTAACTTCACTCTGGTAGGCTCTGCCTCTTCTGCCTGGTGACACAGAGGGATGCAGAATGGGAGTTGTGCTCAGTTTGTCATGTATGGTCTGTGTCACTACATTCTCCTCATGGGGAGAACTTCTCTCACCCTTCTCTGCTGTAGCATGGGGCCCTCCCACAGGAGAAGTCCTTCCCAAACTGCTCCCACATGGGTCCACATTTTCTCACTTCTTTCTCTGGCTGCAGAGGCTCTGGCACAGTAATTTTTTCCATTAACTGTGCTATCCCAGAGGCTCTACCACTGTCGCTGATGGGCTCAGCCTTGGCCATCTTGGAACAGGCAGGTCTTGGTTCAGTCAGATATGGGAGAAGGTTCTGGTAGCTTCTCACAGAAATCACTCTGTAGCCCCCACCTTCCACCAAGACCTTGCCATGCAAACCTAATACAGCCTGTTAGTGCTGCTGAGATCCTCTTTTATTTCATTTAATATCTTAACAATTCCTGACTTTAACTAGAATTTGAGAAACCTGACGATCTCCTTGAGACACTTGTGGGCTTTGGTAGGGATGATATGCAGATGGATATACCATATACAGCTTGGACTGAAAATTAATTTGTGCACCTCAGGCCTTTGGTCTCTAACTCCTTCAGTGTGCAACCTAGTCTTCCCAAATAGATGAAGAGTGTGAAAGAGTCTGAAGTGTGCTGAGATGGGAGAGAGACAATGCAAAGGGTGATTAACAGAAGCAGTGAAGTGGGAGAGAATCTGGAATAAGAAGCAGCAGAAAGGAAAAAGGTGATGCAATTTCTGTGGTTACATCAGGGAGTAAAAAACCAAACAAAACTGTGACTTGTGACTAATCTCTCAACTTGGCTACTATCAGGTATTTCAGAATGGGGGTCTAAGAAACTGAGAGGAAGGTTGCAGAATTCCTTGTGCATCAGGGACAGATGAATTTTCTTGATCACATGTGCTAGCAAAGAGCTTGTGGCTGTGCTAGCAGAGTTTGTATCTCACTGTGCACATTGCTTTTGTAATGAACAGAAAAGAAACATTAATGTTTTGTGGATGTAAAAATCTTCAAAGCTTGATAGTGTCCTTTGCTAGTCTGTTAGGTAGATTATCTTCTTGAAATTTCTGTGTGCCAGGGCAAGGCTGTGCTCTGCATTCCATGAGGCGACCCTTTATTTCTGCTGTTTTGATAAAGTGTAAATTAGTGTGCTTAGCACTTTTTTTTTTCCTCCAGAGTAAGCTGGAGGCAGCTTTGGGTACAAATGATTTTTGCCACGCTGAGAAAGTGAGGCCAGAGGAGGAGAGGGAGGGAAGAGTGAGAGCACATTGTGCTGCGTCCTGGGGAGCTCCTCCCTGTGTTGGAGACGGGGAATATGGAGGGAGAGAGGGGCTCCAGCAGTAGCTGTGACTTCCCCGGGTTGTGCCCCAAGGTCACTGGCAGGGGCTCCACATCCAAGTTGCAGCTCCCGGCAGCCTCTAGCCAAGGACAATCATTTGTCTTGCCTGTGGAACCAGGTCTGACTCTTCCACTGATCATTTAGTATTGGTTGTGTACGTGGGGTTACTCAGCTCCTTTATAACCAATCCCAGCCTTATCAAAGGCTCTGTCTTTTGGAGTCTTTACAACCACTGGAACATAATTATTTTTAATCACCTGTTTTTGAGTTATTCTCTCATAGCTCCTTTTTTTGGAGCCCAGAATGCTGTAAGGAGTTTTCAAGTGCTGGGCTTCCTTGCCTTTAATATCTCAAACTCTGTTATCTGCAGATTTACAACAGCTTTGGCACCAAGGTTTTGGTGGGGAAAGATAGATCATTCAGATGCCCTTACTAATTTTCAGCTTTATTTTCCAGGTGTTTTTAAAATAATTTGAGGCCTGGTAATATTTATTTATTTTATTCTGCACTATCTTCAGGGATATTCTGGAACAGATTTAGAAATCAATGATTTGCTTATCTTGACTTGCACCTTGCAAGCACTGCCCTTCTCCTTTTGAATAATTTTGATATTTAAGCTCCCAATTTTGGGTGAAGCAGTTTTCATTTGACATGAAAAGAACAGATTTGTCCTTGCATGTCCTGTGAACTTCCTTTTACTTTGCGTTCGCCATTTTACTAAGTCCTTCTGCAATGCCTGGCAGCCTTTCCAAAATGTGATTAGAAGGGAAGTAAAGTAGTGTTTGATTAGGATATTGTGCAGTCTCAAATTTCATTTGACTATATATTTTGTATTTGCAAACATGAACAAAGCAGTATAAATGAGCACACAAAAATGTACAATTTTATATTCCTTAAAAACTATTAGATGTTCCCTTTTTATTAGATGGTGGATTACCAAAAAAAATCATTTCTCACTATATTATAATTATGTTCAGGAGATAAATTTTGACTATGTGTAAGTGTAATATTTCTGACTTGATATTTACTAACGTGATATGGACCTTTATAAATTGGTGGATTTTAAATGATCAACCATGGAGTGATTGATTATTGAGTAACATTGTCTGCTATTGGCTATAACAGCTGAGTACAGTGATTTACTGCACAGAGATATTTTTCTTGGCAAGAAAATAGCCAAGGTGCCATGCTGTTATATATTTCTTTCCTTGATTTCTCTCAGTCTGAATCATAGAACTGGAGATACAAGTTTTTATATTCAATTAATAAAACAGATTTTATATTTTAAATTTGAAGGATTTATTAAGTAAGTATTTATTAACACTTACATAATAGATCAGGAAAGTGAAATGCTTGACATTGAACTGGAATTTTAGCGTGCAGACTAAAAGTTTGTATACTTGGGAATCAACGTTTCTCCAGGTACTGAAATAATGAATATTTAATGACTTGAAATCCCAGTAATATATTATATTCAAGTTTTACTTAAATATTTTTTTATCCAAGCTATATTGTGCCAAAGCCTTCTGTTTTATTCATAAAAATACTTCTGTAATTTTTTTGTTACAAGCAGACTTTTGCACAGTCTGCTCCCAGAATAAAGTTATACATTTGACAGGATTTGTATTTGTTGAGATGTTTAGGTTGAAGAGGTACTACTTCTTGCCTAATCCCAAAGAGAAGTAAAATATCTCAGAATGTTAATGACATGAGTTTTCTTCATAAACTTGTGGCAAATGAGATCATGGATCTATTAGATAATACTCTATGATTCCATGATTTTCTTGTTTTTGTACTGATCATCAGATTTAGTCTAAGCCTAAGAAATTATTGAAGGAAATGTATGATATGGGCCAGTCCAGTCTCCTGGATAGGATAAGGGGATATTTTACTGTTTTTGCAAAGTTCTTTGGGATGTGGCAGTTGTGAGCAATTCCAGCAATGTTGCTATTGGAATTAAGATAAGTTGTAATTTTCTATTAAATATCTATACATTGCTGTAAAAGTTAATGGCAAACAACATACTGGCTGTGCTTCTTAACTGGAATAGCAATAATGGTAATACAAGTTGAGTTAAGGAAATAATTATGTGCTTTTTGCTCAGTTTTCACACTGAGCCTAATAGACTACTGGTGTAGTTCAGAGGCTTCCTCAAAATCATGCATTGCTTGTTGAATGCATTTCTATCAGAATTTGAGAATCTGAAAATAAAGATAATGTTTTATCAGTTTTGTTTTTTTCTCATTAAGCAACAAAACCAGCCCTGCCCCCAAAAAAGAAGAAGAAAAAAAAAGAACAAAAGCCCTCAACCAAACCAATAAAAAAATAAAAACCTGCCTCTAAAGTATTAGCAGGGGTCTTGGTCTGAGTGCAGGGGCTTGGTGTCAGCAGTCTGATAGGTAACAGCTCTAACCAGGAGATTCAGACCCTGTTAGACCAGGCAGAGTGGGAGAGAGGTGTTTCCTATAGACCGTACAAGCTTGTGCATTTAAGAGCATGCAGAACTCAGATCTGGTGGGTTTTAACTGGCTAGAGCTAGGCTTGACTCCATCTTGCTTTGAATATAAGATCGAAAAAGGAGAGATGATGAAATATGGTGTCATTAGTTTCACTAAAAATCACTTGGGCAAGCATGCAACAATTCATTTAAAAGAGCTAGGGAAGGAGAAAAGTTTCCTACTTTTTGATTAGTTTATTTAAATAGTGAACGTTTGGTAAACTTGTTCCACTAAGACATGTTAAACAATCTATCCTTTTGGTTAGGGTTCCATAGATTTTTGCAGTTGCTTTTCACAGTCTCAAAAAAAAACCACAAAAAAAAACAAAACAACCCCTCAAACACAAAGAATGCACCCCAATCCAGAAGATTAAGCGGAAAAGTAATGTAAAATAGTCTTAATATTTTTTTAAAGGTTTCTGCTTTTTGAAGGAATAAAACCCAAAGCAGAGAATATTTCGGTAGACACCTATCTCTTACAGAGAAGTAACAATTCCAGTTGTAAAAACTGGCTCAGTGAATAATTACTTTGGATGTTATAAGAGCTACCTCATTTACAGAATGACTTTGTAGATGACAGTTGTTGAAATATTTGTTTTAAGTAGTCAAATAGTTTGATAAATAAATCAACTTTGATTGATAGAGAAAAAGAAACTTGAAAATGCATCAGGCAAATATCAAACCCCTAAACTGCTATTAGCATAAAGTTGTTATAAGTAGGTGAAATGAAATGAAATTAACAGCTCTTTAAAATGACTTAAGAAGGTTATTGTAGAGAATGCTGCACATTTTCTTGTGTCAAGGAAAGTATTCCCTAAACTTCAGCATGATGTCTAAAGCTGTTGCAATAGCACTTACGTAGTCCCTTCTTCCTCTCTTTTCCTTAGCACTCCCAGCTCTAGGAGTATTTGTTCTGGCCCAGAAAAACTTGCTTTGTCTCTCAGGACAGTAATTGTCAGGGCTGTGAGTTGGACTCTTTAAGACTGAGGAAAGGGGAAAATACTAGGCAGAGGCTGATCAGTATCTTTCTTGTTATTCAATGTAAGAAGCACTAATGATGTTATTTAATTCTGTATCTGACAATGAGTGTGATAACACTGAAAACAGATTAGGACTCCATTCTAAGAGAAGACTCGTCAGCAATTTAAAAAGGGAGATCAAATCAATATCTTCATCACATTTACGTATGAACACAGTTTAGGGAGAGTGTCACTCCACCCAGAAAGAGCTAGAGTATTACTTACCAACCAGCAGAACTGCTGCATTGCCTGGCATCTAGTAGGTATTTCTAGGTACACTTCTGAAAGGATTAGTTAATTTTATTTTTAGTGGCCAGCAGGCATAGCTATTCATTTTGACCTCATAATTCTGAGGTGAATTTGTTTTAAAGTCAAGAAAGAAAATATTCTGATATTACAGTGTTTGAATTTGAAATTACTTTATAAAGAAATACATGTTACTCATAACAGTATCCAGGACACGGAGTATGGACTAAGGTTCTGATGTGGTAACAGAGTTTTGGGTTCTATTTATTTAGTATTAGCTTTTCTTCAGTGTATAAGTACTGAGTTGAGGAAGGCAAACATTTCACTCTAGCAGCAGATGTGTTCTCTCTTCAACCAATAATCTCTTATATACAGAAGATGAAAAAATTGTAGAAAACAAAATTATCAAGTAAAATGGTTTGAAATACTTGTAGCAATGAGTTGTAGCAATACATTATGTTACTGTAAGTGTACTTTAATAGATGTTTAATAGATGTTTGTCCTTGTATTGTGATAGGAATATATGTAGGAGCAGAAGAAAGATGGAAAATCTGTTAAATTTGTGAATTGGGGACAAATTGATTAATTTAGTTAAAATGTAACTATCACATTAAACCAGATAACAACTAACTTAGAGTTGTCATCTTTTATCACATAATGTAATGAAACTTCAATACAAATCTCATATAAATAGCTGATAAACCCTTCTTTAGTACAAAGTAGAATATTCAGACCTCCCTCTTAGCAGCAAATAAACACAGAAGCAGATGGTTTGTAGTAGAATAGCTATCTTGAAATTCAGGTGTAGTGGTAAAGGGTAAGATTTTAACTGGTATAGATCATTACAGGTAGTTTTGGATTCTCTGAATGGTCTAATCTGTTCTTTGTGAAGAGGATTTATAAGTGCCATTGTGGTGAAAATGGTAAAAGAAATTTTGGTCTTTTTTTCATCAATTTTTTGTTGTTGCTTTTTTAATATTATTATTTTTTTAATTATTTAATTATTTGGTTTGGTTTGTTTTTTTTCAGAATAACCCATTTTTTTCTCCTTGTGTTTCATAAGCTACTTTTAGCTTTAGATGGATTTTTCTTAAAAATAATTGCAGTGCAGGGATAATCTGAAAATTCCTAGACTTAATTCAGCCCGACTACTGAAACACTGCTTTACCGAATGGAATTATTAATGTAAAGGAAAGAACAAGAGACTGTTTCATGTCATTTGGGAGTTTGGGATATAAAAGAATTTTAAGTAATTTAAGTTTTTACCCAGAGAATATTTACATTTTTAAAATATTATTATCGCATTAAATTCAATATGTGACTTTGCATATTTTGTTTTTTTGATTCCCCACAGCATTTATAATAGTGTGTTGTAGCCTTTATAGTAGTGCATCATATCATAACGCAAATCTTTGAAGGTTTTGTTAAGGCACTCTTGAAAATTTTTTTTGGTTGTCAGTATGGTTGATGAAATGTCTACTGAACTGGCAGGGAGTTACATAAAGAGTAAATTCTCTGAGGGTGAATGTAACAGTATATCTAATGTGACGTGCAGAAGTAGAAGCTGTGTTTCAACAAAAATGGTGTTCCAGCGTTCAATTTAAAGTCGGTTTTCTTTTTTTTCTTGATTTGGATTTATTGCAAGTGAAAGATTATCCCAAGCAGTCACTTTCTCGCCTTTCATTTGATGAACAAGAAGAGGCACCTGATAAAACAAAGCTTTTGATTTGTGATACTCTTGGCTTTCAAAAGTGGGAAGCCACAGTTAATTTTTTACGATCAAGGGAAAATATTTGGGACTTAGTCCCATTCCAGGAGAATGCATAACATAGAGACTGACCATAATATAACACCTAATGGACAGCTAGACTCTGCCCTGTTGCCCTTTCAGTAAATCTGTGCTTGAGAGTAGCTGTTGCTAGCAGGGAATTACTCATCCTAATTGTCCATTATCAGAAAAGAGATCAAAGTGGCAAAACCTGCATGTCAGTTGGAAAAAGGAGAAAAGCAAATAGCTTCAGGGTGTACCAACTCATTCTGAGGTTTTATGTTAGCTTGCGCAAGGTGTACCTCTTTTCCATTACACAGGGATGCAATGAAGATGAAACCAATTAAGAGTTGCTTAACCATAATTACACCCTCTTAGAAATCACTTCTGCTTTTGCATTTGTGCCACAGTTCTAATCCATTAGTGAATGTGCTTAATAATAATTTACCGAGTGTTACTGCAAACAAAGAATTCCTGCTGAAGGAAAACAAATGACTGAGTTAGAAAATTGACTTTTTTTTTAAAATAAAATAAAATAAAAGACCGCAACCTAATTCCCTAATTGACAGAACAGAATTTGGATCCTAGCTAAATGCTAACCAGCACAAGTGTCTTGTCAAATGAAGAGATACTTCAAGAAAATGTGTACCTTGGCTTTCAACCCTTACAGCAGGATGGTTAAGTTGTGTGTGTGTGTGTGTGTGTATGTGTGTGTGTTGTGTAAAGTCACAGAGTGAGGAAATCTGCACTTGGCAGGAAATCTTCACTTTTTTTTTCTTTTCTTCCTCTCCCTCTCCCCCCTCCCCCAGCCTTTCCCTCTCTCCCCTCAATCTTCTCTTTTCCTGGTACAGTAAGTCATGCTGGTGTGCCCTTCACAACACATGCTCAGGTGTGGAGAACACCGAAGTCCAGCCTGTACCTTGGTCTGTCTTGGAGGATTTAAATCGTCTCTCTTCAGAGACTACATAAACAATCAGATTCTTCTGGAGTTCCATGGTTGCTGAGTTTTTCATTAATGTAAATTTGGATTTTGGGCACTATACATTGGGATGGGTAGGATTTAAACACTTAGTTGAACTTCTATATCTAGATCAGATGCCTAGTAAATCTATTACATGGCTGGCCTGCTAGTATTTTTATTTTGAAAATGCATATTTCTTCAAAGACATTGTTGCATTCTTAGCCAGACAAGGGAAAATAATTGGTTCTTTGGATCTCCTAATTATTTGCTGTCTGTGTTGAATTATTTCAAATTTATTTATCATATTATTGCTGTAAGTAATATATACATATAGATCAGTATATGAGTGATAGTATAATGTTCACAACAGCTGATATTTAGGATGAACAGGTCAGATGTGCATTATCTGTGTTGTTACATGTGTTTGCACATGTAAGTTGTGTTTCCCTCATTAATATTATTCTGATGTGGCAATCAATATGAGAGGCTGAAGAAAGGTTGTAACACATTTACTGTACCACAGCTTGCTGCAGTAGCACTTAAGTGAGAGAAATATTTTCTGTTTCCTGGAGGTGTGGTCTTGGGTAGATCATTTAATATTTAAATATAAATATGACATGAATAAAACGGTGACCGGGGGCTGCCCGCCTTGCCCGGGTGGCCTGCCTGGGTGGCAGTCAGACCCCCGGTACCGCTTTAGATTGCCCGGACAACGAGGTCCCGGTCTCGGTCTCAGGAGCGGCTACGCCCTGCTCCGGCATACGCCCTAGCTGCAGACTATCCTGGCAAGCTCAGCCTGAGGCTATCAGGCGGTTCAGCTCTTTTAGTGATTTCAGCTCTCAGTGATATTCAGCTCGCAGCTTGCCAGGTAGTCGCTTTGCTAGCTCAGGGGTGAAGAGACAAGAAGAGCCGAGCGGCGCATTCCACGAAGTCTTTATTGGGGGTTCCGCGAAGGGGTCCAGGAACGGCGTCTTCTGCTGAAGTGGGCAGAAGTAGGGGTTTTTATAGGATTAGGTAGGATTGGGATAACTAGCCAATAGTCTGAGGTCTTGGTGATTTGACCTATAGTCTTAGGACATCTGGAATGTAGCCAATAGTGTTACAGGGAGATAACAGAGGGTCTTAGGAAGTAGGGTTTAGTACATGACTATGCATTTTCTCTCCAGGTAGGCCTTGCTAGATGCTCAAAGATTGCAACAATGAATACTAGGAAAATGACACAAAGTCATGCACTTCCTCTTAGCTGAGTGTCAGTGGAGCTATGTTGATTGGACTCTGACTCCTGAAGTTTTTTTTTTCTCTACAATAAACTCTAGGCTAAGTAACTCCATACAGTCACTCAACTTTGTGTTTTGAGAGTTTCTGTTAGTGCGGGATTGAATCTGCTTGTACAGAAAACAGAACTGAATCTGGGTCACTCATATCAAGTGTACAAGTGTTTTAACCAGCAGTTATTGCATAAAACTGGAGACTAGAGATTTTATTTTTTTTTCTTTTTTGTGATCTTATATAAGAAAGCACAAAATGCACTGCAATTTGCACTGCGTTTTCTAACTTCCCTCTGAAAGGCGTACTGGCTCAAGCCCTTCATGGGTTTAAATAGAAGACTGACTACTTGCTGGTTCCTTACTTGGCGTCAATACAGATTAGCTGTGCAGATTCATTTGCCAATACTGTTCGAACCAAGGACTCATGGTGCCTGGGCATTGCTCCCTAAAATGGGGGATTATGGCATGGCCTTCAGTAGTAATGTTTGAAACATCTGTTATGGACTTAGACAGATTTAGATAGTTTGATATAAAGGCACTTTTTTCCAGGCTAGGGGTTTCTAAGCTGAATATCCAAGTTTATGTAATTCTGAAATGATAGCTGTGCAGGTAGGTTTTACTGTTCTTTTGCTTTTGGGAAATAAGAAGTTGAGACACAAAAGATTTAAACTTAGATACTAGCTACCATGTAAGCAGATAAATGTAGAAATAATGTCTTAAATTGAATTAGTGCTTTTGCCCTAATTTTTGATAGTAGTTCTGTTGAATCTCTAACTAATTGATGATTTCAGTTAAAGAATATCAGAGCAGAAGTATTTTCCCTTCTATCAATGTTAAGGTCTTAGATCCTCAGCTGGCATCAATCCACAGTTTTCTTGGAGCTGATCCATTACATCAAAGGAGGATCTCTTTTTCCCTTCATGTTCAAAACCTGTGCTCATTCAAGATAAAGTTTCCCTGGTGTCTTCTCATTCCTCATCTGCCTGTGCCCAAACTCCTTGTGCATTTAAAAATCAGTTAGGGAAGCGCTGTAGTGAGGTTCTCTTCTTCTCTGAGGAAAAACCATGAAGACAAGAAATTAATTGCAGTGTTCTGCTACTGTGTGTGCATGTGTGATATATATATTTACACAAACTCATGTACATGCACATACACGCAATATCCACAACCTTTGTATCATTTTACATAACATGTGGCAGTTTGTACATAGTATGTGTACATTCATAGTGTGTTTTGTGGGCTCCTGGAAAAGAACTAAAGAATAAATAAAAATACAATCTTCATGGAGGCAGCAAACCCATTTTGCATAATATATTGTTATTTATCCCTTTGGGAGATGGAAGAACATCTATGGTTTAGATGCAAAATCATAGAAGAAAGCAGGATCAGCAACATTCCTAATAAACTGGTAGGATGCAATCCTGAAAACAGTTGCTTTATAGTTAATTCTCAGAAATGGGAATTTTGAGTGAAATTTACTTTAGATATTAATTTATGTTCTTCCCAATTAATGTTGCAATAGAGCGTATAACTTGCAAGTAGTAAATATCAAATTAAATAACATTTAAAAATGTCACCTGACTGAGGTCAGAGAAGTGTTCTGTGTGTTTATGTATGTGTGTAAATTTGCAACATGCATATGTGTATGCATGCAAACAATATATGTATGCATTTCTGTGTACTCTACAAGTGTATGTCTGGCAAAAACCTTCAGAAAATCAAATAATTATTGCATATGAGGAATTGTGTGCACAGAAACAGACCCTGTGCACACACAGACATAACACCAGGTTCTGCATGCTCCCATGTAATCCAAGGGATTTTTTTATCCTATGCTTTTATTTGAAACCTGACCTTGTTCAACATTGGGAAACAACACCGGCTTTCCTCTTGACAGTAGTAAATCAGTCAAAGAAAAGAACATTTGAAAAGCACCAGCATATAGAGGGTCATAAAATATCACCAGCATTTATGTTTTTGGTATTACTTCTGTCAACAGTAGGTTAATATATCAGAAAGATCTTGTCCTTACCCGCATCTCAGAGTCATCAAAGTAATCTGTTTCCTATCCAGTGGAATTCCTAAGGAAGGCATCTCATAGCCCTTTGGCATGCCAGCGCTGTGCTTGGATGAGCAGAGACAGCTGGAAGTGATTAGAATAGACTGACATGTGAAATCACGTGGGAAGGGATTCATCTCGCTGAAGTAGAGGAATCAATGCCCTGTTCTGTAGGGGAAGAGGAGTTTAAGTACAAAAATGAGCAGATTTTCAAAGGGGCACATGGGAGTTGAGCTACATGATTGCACTGATCCCGTTTAATATTGCAAATCACATCCTACCCTCAGTAGATTATAAACAGACTGATAATCACAGATGATAGTTTCATAAGAGCATAGGAACTGTCAAGCAGGAGTGAAGCAGTGTTGCTTTATTCTCGTTGTCCCTGCTAGCTCTCCCAAAACGCAAACTGATATCAGGCAAAAAAAAAAAAAAAAAAAAAAAAAAAATTCTATCTATAAGTATTCCATTTGTAAGGTGAAAATGGACATTTCCCATCATACAACTGATGATTTAATTTTAAATGTGCACATTTTTAGGGATGGGTCAATTGAAAATCTTACCCTCTTGAAAGGGAAAGAATGCTTGTTTTATCATAAGCTATCCTTTAAAAAACTAATAGACTTTTAAAAAAATAGACTTGTACTATATAATAATTTTTTTCTCCAGCTGAACATATGCATTTCATGTTTTGCTTTTATCGTGTGATCTTGTTACTTAAGCCTCTCTCTGTAATTTCCATGCTAGTGTGATACATACAACACTCAGGTCTGCTGAGCTACCTTGCTACTGTGTTCATCTTCTTGGCATCAGTGTGATATTGTAACTTAGTAGATTCTTGGTGCAAAGCAAATTATAAAAGTCAGAATTTGTTCTACAGACATACAAGCACACACTGAGGAGAGAGACATACATTTGGGAACTAGGCAGACCTTTTCTTCTACTTTCATAAACTAGGTGGTTTTTTTTGTTTCTAAATACTGAAAAATTAAATGAGACTAGTAATTATTGAATTGTAAGAATATTCACACTTTTTTTCATCTCCCTAAAGAATTTTGAATTTTACAGTGATTTGGGTCCTTGTAATCATGGAAACTCTGGAATAGATTGAGAGATTTTGTAGGTTTTCATGAATATGAGGTGATTTTTCTTGTTTTAAAATTAGGTAACATTCTGGCAGTGATGCCTTCATAGGAGATAGGCAGTGCTGTTGATGCCCTAAAGTATCGTGCTTGTCTGCCATCTAGAGCTGTTGACAAGTTGCCTTTTGAATGTCATTTCTCTGCGTGACATTCTGGCAGTCACTTCCACCTGCAGGTGTCCTTCCTCGTGGTTGTTTAGCTCAAGCAAACCCAGCATCAAAATTGTGTACAGTGGCTATTGTGGAAGGAAACAGAGCCTTTCTTGTTCTGCAGCAGCAGTGAGAAAAGGCCATTTAATGTAACTGCTATGAATAACAGGCTAATGCAGGATATTATAAACTAGATAATGTTAGAGATGAGGATGTTCACTCCACTAGCTCACAGATTCTTTGAATTAAACTTTGATCTGGTTTTCCTACCTGTACTAAGCTATTAGAACTAAAATATGTCCATTTCAGCTCTTACTGTCTGATGCTCAGATTGATCTTTTCTGCCTCTAGTCATTAAAAGGTTAAGCATGATGCTGAAATTATTCATTTGGGCTCTCTGTGTGAATTCAATGGAGAGATGTCATTTTTGCAGGAAGTTAGTTCATCTGCAAAGAATGTCAAGTTTTGTCCATAGAAGTCAATTCCTCTTTGACTCCATTAATAAGCATGGTAACTGATGTGTTATAAAGCTCACGTGTTTCGAGATAGGAAGGTAGAAGGTATCATGAGCTTGGAATAGCTGTTCCAGCCAAAAACAGGAGCAGAACCCTTTGATGAGTATTTTGAGCACACTGTCTCTCAGCCACTGAATGATCCTCTAGTAAATAAATAAATAAAAATTGATTGAAAATTAAATAATAACAGAAAACCTTTCTGAGTGGCAAAAAGGTAGTATTTGACTCTACTTCTTGGTGAGAATAGAAAATTTTTCTAGCATCTGTTAAGAACAGGATGACAGAATCTGCTTGTCAGAACAGTGCCCAATCTTTTCTGAGACAAACTAAAAGACCCTGAGTCTCCTACAGTCAGCTGGAAAAATGCAGCAGCACCTGCTTCTTTGCTGTTGAGTTTCCTACTCTACCAAGAGTGTGCATCAGGTGACCTTGCTAGAAATCCCAAACACATGTTCATAGCTTTTTAACAAACTTCTGAGAATAATTTTAAACAAGCATTTTAAATGTTAGATTTTATCTATGTGTATCTGCACACACATATAAGGTTGAGGAAAAGTAGAGTGAAGTAACTCAGAAAATCATGGAGGCTTGAGATATGAAAATCATTTTTCAAGCAGTAGTATTCATTTTAAAGGTAGGAAACTTGTTTTCTACTTATCTATCCTATGCGTGCTTATGGGAGTGAAAATTTTGTGTAGTTTTTTTTATAATTCTCAAGATACTAGTAATTAATTCCCTGAAGAATTGACCAAGGCAATGTCTGGCTGCTTTGTTTATGATTTCAGAATAGGACAGTCATCCATTCTGTATAAAATACTCCTGTTTTTTTGTTTTTAACCAGTGTACAGTGGGATTTGAACATAGGGGGGATGGTATTGAGCCACACCAAGGTACACAGAGCAAAAAGTTCTGTTTCCATCAACAACATATACCAAAGAAAGAGTGAAAATAGGGAAAACAAATTTTGTACTTTCCCCCGATGCTCTCATAGCTTCTACTTCTGTAGGCAGTGGTCCCTTAATAATACATATGTAGGCTCTGCCAGCTTCCCTTGAGTCCAGATTGAAGTTCTCAAATTCCCTTGAGGTTTCTCTGGCCTTTGCTTTTGTACCTGCTTTCTGCCCATGCCAGTCTTCATGGTCTGTTTCTTCTCTTCTTCTATTCCATTTTTTTTTACCATTTGGCTTCCTTAGTTTTGTATTTTGTAAAGGACTGTACTCAGTCTTTTCAGCTAAACTTAATCTTTATAGTCAGAATCATCCTAAAATCAAACTTTGTTTTCTGATTTTTTTTTTAAGGACTACTATCAGTCAGAAATTACTGTCACGAAATGCTTTTTTTCAACAGAATTGGTCATGTCCATAGGGTTTTTGTTTATTTTTGAAATTAAAAAAGGAAAAGAGTATATTAAAAGAATATCACAAGCTGCAAAGTCAAGCACTTAAAAATTGGATATGTAGGACTTTAGATGACAAGTGTGATCTTCATTTAGACTTTCCTTCCTTCCCAAGTAAAGGCTGTTTAATTACCTAACAACTTTGTTTGGTTTTTTTTTCCATCCCACAGGACTAGGGTTTGTTTTAATTTTTAATTTGGTTGGTTTTTTTATTTCTTTTTAAATTTTGGATATTTGAACCAGTTTATTATTTACTGAATGTAGAAAAAATCATGGAGTGAAAACAAAGCTATTGAATCTTTCTTGAAATATGGCATGAAGATTAAACCAAAAACCTCTGCTAGGCTGATTACAGAAACATCAGATCTTCAATGTCATTGTATTTACTGTAAGATGGCAGTTCAGAGCTCCTAAATGGGTAAAGGGCTATTAGAGACATTCTTGTGTCAGAATTTTAGACCCCATCCTTCAGTAGCCTTCAATGGTCTAAAACTGGGATTCCTTCAGCTGACAAGATAAGTTCAAAATGTTTTATGTGAGGAAAAAAAAAAGGTCTAGGACAGTTATCTCTTATGCTATGGTGTAATTAACTGTGCCTGTACCAGTGCTGTGCAGCAGAGCTCATCCACAGAGGAGCTTCTGTTCTTGCTATTAAAAATCTTTTACCCTCTCAAATGCAGTGCTCAGGTCAAACCTAAAACAGAAACTATTCAAAAAACCTCACAAAGTGCACAAGTTCAGGCCAGGAACTTTGCTTTGGACCGGGTTTTATTTAGGCAATGGTCACCATCTGTGGTGGTGTCCATGAGGAGTCCCTGTATATATCCATTCTGAGGTGGTTTTGGGTTGGTTATAAACAAGTATCCTGAGAGAGGTGGCCTGTAATGATTACACTGCACCCTATGAGGGAAAGCCATGTCCCAGTTCCAGGGTGCATATTCAGTGCAAGGATTATGCTGCAAGGTATGGTTCATATAAATTTTTCATGGTGAAGTGTGACCTTTATTTTCCTGCCAGGCGTCTCATGACTTTAATACAATAACCTGTGACAGATTGTTTGAACTGAAGAGCCCCGGAGCCCTGCTGTAGGTGAAAAGTGGATGATCCTTACTTACAGTGAAGCATGTCAAACAAGGGAACAAAGACAGATCTTTAAAATAAAATAAAACACAAAAATACAACAAAGCAAAGCAAATAAAATAAATCACCCAATGAATAAAAATAGGCAGCAAATCGAGAGTATAGAGTTAGGAACCCCTTTTGTTTAGACCCGTATCCCTGTGAATTGTTTGGTGGATAAGTGGTTGTCGGGATGGTTGCAGCCAGAGAGTGATGTAGTGGTCAATGAGTCACTGCCTGGCTGGGCATATACACTCACAGCCCAGGAAGCCAGCCCCATCCTGAGCCACATTACCAGCAGTGTGGCCAGCAGGTGAGGAAGGGGATGCTTCTCTCTCCCCCTCTATTTTGCTCCTGTGAGAGCCCACCTTGGGTACTGCATCCAGCTCTGGGGTCCACAGCAGGGAAAGGACATGGAACTGTTGGAGCAAGTCCAGAGGAGGGCCTCAAAAATGATCAGATAGAACAGCTCTCCAATGAAGAGAGGCTGAGAGAGCTGGGGTTGTTCAGCCTGGAGAAGAGAAAGCTCATATATGTGACTCTTACAAGATTTTCAGTACTTAAAGGGGTGGGGAGGGGTCATAAAGGATTATGGGCACAAACTTTTTAAAAGGGTCTGTTGTGATAGGATGTGGTATGGTTTTAAGCTTAAAAAGGGTTTTAAACTAAGGAGTAATGGATTTGAATAAAATCTACCTTCTTTTAAACTAAAAGATCGTGGCTTTAGACTAGATATAAGGAAGTAAGTTTTTACTATGGGGGCAGTGAAACACTGGAACAGATTGCCCTGAGAAGGACCCCAGCTCTGGATCCATTTAGGGTTGGATGGGGTGCTGAGAAACGTTCAAGTTCTCCCTGCTCATTGCAGAGAATGTTGGATGAGATGACATTCAAAGGTCCCTTCCAACCCAAGCCATTCTGAGGTTCTATGTAAAGATACCTGCTTTTAGTTGTTCTGGAGTCATGCACATAACCAATGACTTCATCAACTTTGCACTACCCATGCTACATTTGCTGTCTCAGGCTATATCACCTCAACTGATGCTTTCTCTTTGCTTTCTGAAAGGTGTAAACAAAAGTGTAAAAAAGCTGTCTGCTTTCTGCTAAATAGTAAATACTTGATAATGACAGCTTCACTGATTTATTGAGAGGGTATCTTCATTCATTGTCTCTGCTCACCTGTTATGTGGTTGTATGCAAGAAGCATTGTGGGCAGCTCACAGAGGAAATCTGTACAGGTCACCTCACAAATGAACACATCCTATTTTGTCAAATATAATGCTATAATTAGCTGCTTCTACACTTGGTGTTCTTTGCGCTCTGTTTATTTTCCTTAACAATTAGTCAGTGTTGTGAAAGCTTTAAAAGCAATGTACATGTAGCTGACTAAAAAAGAATTAGAATAGGGCAAGATGCATGTCTTCCTCTGGGAAAGAGCATGAACCCAGCTGAACATAATTTTAGTGTGATAAAGGAGACCCATACCTCTGATTTCTAACTGAATACATAAAGAAATTAGATTCATCACAGTTCAAGGAATAAATGCTTTGGTAAAGTGTCCAGAATAAGTTACAGAATACAGGTATAAAATGGTGGTTAGATGTGGGGAGAAGGTGTCACTGCTGCCAAGGAGAGCTGATGAAGAACATAATGGGAGTTGTGCAGGAATGAGGTTAATGAGAAGGAGGCATAGCACTTTAGAAGTTGGACTGCAGAGGAGACAGTTTGTTGTTCTTGTAGGAGTGCAGAACTATAACCTCAGTATTGCATTTGATTTGAGTTCTGCATATTAAGAGGAATTGAAGGGTCCTGGTTGTCTCATTACATCGCCTGACACGGAAGTTCTGGCTCTGATTATGGGTTTTGCTATAAATTATGCCTGGTATGTTCCAGAGGGATGTAATAGCAGTTATAGTATGTTGTGTTTTGGCTGTCATGTCAGTACATTCTGAAGTAAATCAGCACACTGCCTATTTTTGACTTGACAATAGGAGCACAGAAATTTATTATGTCATCTTCATTTAACAGAATATGTTCCCAGAGGGTGATCCCACCTAGTATTCTGGAGTCAGTTTCTTTTCATCTGCTGTTTTTTTTTTTTATATTTTACATCCAGATCTCAGGAATCCCTTTTGAAATATTTAATAGTAAATTTTTAAGTAGCTTTGACAGTGTCCGTGAAAAATTAGTTTCTCTGTAAAGAAGGGAAAGTATTTAGGTTGTGCTTTCTGTGACCCAGCAGAGACCTTATACATCACAGAAAATGTGATTTTGGTCAAGAGAAAACATTTGGTGTGTCAGTCTGTGTAGTTTGGATGGACACAGCTCTCAAGATAATAAAAGAAATTGTCTTGTCTTGTATGGGGCAAGATAATTCACAGTACTCTCTTCATAGTACCGCAAAGTGATATGGGTTGCAAGGGACCTTTACCTGAGCATTTGGAAGACAGTCTCACAAAGTTGTTTGCTTACAGTCACATAAAGGAGTTTTACTCAATGTTTTTCTAGTATGTAGAGATAGAAATACTTGGCCATAGATGCTGCTAGTCACTTTAGAAAAAGGTACCTGAGATTTACCAATAACTTGTCAACAATGACTGCATGACAACCAAACCCCTGGAATTTCCCTGTGTTGCAGGAACAATATATTCCTTATCACTAGACCACAAAGGACATAGCTACAGGAACATATGCAAATAGATACCAGCTGTGCTGTCTCATTTCCTGAGCTGTCCAGAGATAAGACACCTCCAGACTTGAAGCCAAGTATTCACCTCAAGTGCTGCTCAAAGCCTGAGAAAGTTTGACCTCTTTCCCTGCTGGGACACACTGGGATAATGACACGGCTCTGTACATCTGGACTAATCTGAACTGTTGTTCATCGCACAGGAAGCACAAGCAGAAATCTGTTAGCCCCTTGTCATGCTATCTCAAATACTGATATGTTCATTTAGACCTAATAGATGTTACTCTTGTTTTTTGGCTGCTTATGGCAAACTGTTCCTGCTTTTTAAAGGCTAGAATTAGGTATTTGACTGTAGGATTCTAGGAAAACCTAGCTTGATCTGGTGCCTTCTTTAAGCGGCTTTATCTTTTCCTGTGGGCTGCTGTGAATCTTACTCCTAAGATCCTGCTGTCATTTGCATGCAATCCTGTGTGGCAGTAGCCTTGATTCTGCACCATGAAACACCACTTTTAAAAGAGCATTTTCAGTGATTAACACTTCTTTGTTATTAATATCTTCCATTCAGTAAATAGATAACTTGTTTTGAACACTGCTATCACTTTTCCTCTAGTGGTACATGCTATAAGTGAATAATGATTTCTTTCAAAGTGTGATTAAAGCACTGCCTTCTTCATAATCACACTTTATTTTATATGATAAACTTGATTCAATGAATAGCTGTCTAACCCACAAAACCCGTAATGAGTATTTGATTTCATGACTTTTTCTCAGTAAAGGCAAAAACGATACCTCCTATAAAATTCTCTATGTGAATGCATCAGCTTGGAAGGCACTTCAAGAAATTTTGCTGTTCACCTTCCTGCTTAGAGCAGAATCAGTTCTTAGGTCAGATCAGGTTATTTGTGGCTCTATCCAGCCTTGTCTGGAAAACTGCCAAGGCCTGCACAACCTTTGGCTGCAGCTGATTGCCTCTTAAAAAGAGAAATATCAGAGACTGAAATAAGGAATGAGAATAAATTTTAAAAAGGAGAGGCCTGATAAAGCAGATGCTGTAAATCAGATGTCTTTTTATGCATTTCTTTATGATCACTTAAGTTCTTGACTAGTTGAATGTTTACTTCTCATACAGTGTTTCGAGTACATTAATTGGCACAGCTTATATTCTAAGGAGATGTTAGGAAGCATTGAAGGTAAAACTGCTCTGGGTTAAATTAATTGCCTGTTTCCTGGCGTTGAGAATCTGAAAATAAGTGAAAACTTCCATCATGTGCTCGCCTGATGAGAGGGTGAAGTGGAGTGTAACCACCCGCCAGTGCTATTTTGTGCAGTTTGGTTAGACTTGGTCTCGTCTCAGCTTTTCTCTTACACTGGTCTTTATCAATGCATTCTTATATAAACTCTGTCTGCTCAAGTGCTGTCCACAGAAAATGTGAAAATTGGCACTTATCTTATTTAGAATAAAGACTGTGAGATGCTTGGAAGTCATACCAATAAGCTGTATACACCCTTCAGAGGAGCACTTTCCTGTTGAGCTGCACTATTATCTATGCATCAGTTCCACAGTCCGGCTCTGAGTTCTGAGGAAGTGTTAATGAGCTTGAGTTGTAAGAGAGCAATTGTTTGCTCTTCAGAGGAAAGGAAATAGAGTCTTTGATCATAATTGCAAATATAAATTGCCTGTCCTAAAAGTTAAAATGTCAGAAAGCTGGTTTTAATTTATTTTGGAGCAATAGAGATGCTTCTTTGAGACATGATCAAGGACAAAAATCTCTGCAGTTTATTTGCTTATCTTAGTATGAAAGACTATATTACTGTGTGTGAATTGAACAGAGGAATCATAATGAAGATGATGCTCAGCTAACTCCATAAAATTTGGTAACTAATGGATGATCTATATCTTCCTTCCTTCCTTCCTTCCTTCCTTCCTTCCTTCCTTCCTTCCTTCCTTCCTTCCTTCCTTCCTCCCTTCCTTCCTCCCTCCCTCCCTCCCCCCCCTCGTCATGTTCTTATGATCTCTTCCTTATACAATCCCAGGAAAAAGTGTCTATTTTCAAGGGTCATGTGTTGCTGGGACTGGTCTGGTGAAACAGTGATTTGATAGTGTAGTGCTTGCTTTATGTAGTAATTAATGAATTCTGTCATTAATCAGCTTTTCTTGCTGGCATTAGCTTTTTGTGCATCTCTGACATCTCGGCTATAGATATTTTAGGGGTATATAGGAAGGGAACATTTTATATCTTTCAAGTCAGATGTGCTTCTTGGTCCTGTAATTCCTTTTTGCAATTTACCAGATGGCATCAGATTTAAACTCATTTTGCAACTTTGTACTATGCTGAAGCATATAAGATCGATTAAATCCTTTGATATTCAGTTCAAAATGAGGTTTTAGTTAAGTTTATTGTTTGGAACCATTGCAAACAACCTGTTAAAATGTCCTCAGAGGTATGACTGCAAGGGGAGAACCTGACAATAATTGCAAATTTCTCTTTCACTGTATTTTTATGCATTCAAGCATGCGAAATATGGCTCTAAAGCATCTTAATTTTATTCATTTTAGATAAAAATTCTTTCTGGGAATTTATGACAAATTTTTGGTAGCAGGAGTAAAGGAGGCAAAATCAACTCCTGGAGCAGATGCCATATGAATGTGATTAGTTTAAATAAGGGATTTGCCACACTGACTGCTCAGCCTGTCTTCATATAAGCAGTTCCATTTTTCCATATCACTGTCAGTGGTGAGAGGGAAGCAGAGTCTGCTTTACTGTTCCTGATTAGTTTCAGTCTTAGAAAAGCCACAGTCACAATATTTAGGAGATGTAGATGCATCCTTGTCTATGAGAAATTTAAGTGCATATCTAGGAAACCAGATAGCAGGAAAAAAAGCCAACAGGAGAGTGACTTTTGTGAATGCTTTTGTATAGAACATGTTTATTACCTTCCATAATTCTAGTCACAAAAGCAGATTTAGGTTATTAGTCAAGCTTTGTGTAGACATTTCTTTTCCAGATCACTTGCAACTTCTCAAACACTTCCGTGAAATGGGATTAAAATTAGGAATTGATAATTTTTCAAATTGTAAATTTATCCTTATGGAAGATTAAACAATTCAAGAGAAACAAGTACAAATGGTAAGTTATAGGAGGAGTTTTTGACTTGTGGGTGAAGAGTATGTGAGGGTAGATAAAGGTTAACTATATCTATTTTGAAACTGTAGTCCTTAAAGATGCCATGGCTGAAAAAATAAGTTATCCTTAAAATGGAAATGATTCAGCCTCCACAAAATACTGGATTTCAAATTCTTTTCTTACAGGTGGTCCCACTGAAATTACTTACCAGTATACCTTCACACCAGCTGTAAATAGAGAGAAGTGTCTTGGCCAGAATGAAATAAAATTGTGTGTAATTTTTTGTGAGGATATCGGCTCTAAATTTTTGCACATAAAAGTTTTGAGTTTGGAGGTGCTTATAACAACTCTGGAAGCCACTTTGAAAAGTAAACAGTTCCACAACAATATAAATTCAGTTTAAGAAACTAAAAAATTTCTAAATTAGTTTCTATATTAAGCAGTTGAATCCTACTTGGACTATTAAATCTTTAATATGTCAATTTAATGCTAGTCTTTCAAGCTGGTATTAAAATTAAGAAAATTAAAGTCTTTCAAGCTTCTAGAGTTCTGTTAGCATTGCTTTTTTGAAAGTTAGTCCTCTTGCACCTTGTCTAGATACACATGAAGTGAAAAATTGACTTTGCTAGAGCCCGTTCACATGCTCTCCTTTTAATCGGTTTTCCTGTATGACAGGAATGCAAAGTAGATGCCACGTGCTGCCAAATCAGTAAATTTTTCTAAATATGCTTCTGTTTTTTACAGGGCATAAAGCAGTAAAGAGTCTGGTCTTTAAAAACGAGTTCTCACTGGTCAGAACATATTTGCTTGTAGATCTTATTGAAAGGAAGGCAGAGGATTCTAAAGTGTATATTAGTGAATGCATAGGTGAAGAAACTCATCAGACGACGTGAATAGAAATGAGTGGGAATCTTGGTTCAGCATGAAGAAAGAAGGCCTACTAGTGACTGGGCTGCAGTAGAATTCAGGTTGGGCTTCCCATGCAGAATCACAGAAACACAGAACCATAGAGGTTGGAAAAGACCTCTGAGCTCATTGAAACCAACTGTTACCTCAGCACTGCCAAGTTCTGCACTAACCCATGTCCCCAGCTGCCAAATCTACTGTCTCTTAAATAATTACCCAGGGTAGTGACTCAGCCACCTCCCTGAACAACCTGTTCCAATGCTTGAACAACCTGTTCCAGTGCTTGACAACCCTTTTGCTGAAGAATTTTTTTTTTTTTACCCAATACCCTCGTGTAATTTGAGGCCATTTCCTCTTGTCCTGGTTGGATCAACCCCCTTCTTGCTACAACCTCTTTTGTGGTTTTTGTACTACCTGTCGAGGAAGTTTGGTTCATAAACTTCAGTAGAAATTTGCAAAATTTTCCATAAAATATCCACACCAAAGCACAAATCTCCAGCCTTTAAAAACCCTATTTTAAATATTAATAATCAAAGGTGTGTTTATATGATTGGAGTATTTTGAAGGACAGTTAACAGTTTTATGAAATTTAAGTTGTATTTCGTTCATTTTGATAAAAGTGCTATCAACTCTAGCTTATTAATTTTCTGTGTTAGTTTAAAAAACATTTTTAGAGTAGCTATTGCATAGTCTTCTGTAGTCTTTACCTGCTTTTTTCTTCCAGAAAGATTCTCTTCAGAAGTAATTGTATCTGTCTTTAAAATCCCCTGGCTTTTACTGCCCAAAAGTAGGTGTTTTTTACTGAAAGATAATAGTCTAAGCAAAATGCTCAGTTTTTTTTCACTACATAACAGTAACACAATGTGACATTTCTGCATTGTATTATTATCAAGCTCTGAAAACTTACTAAATCATGTTCCAAGTGATCAATGGATTTATCCTTTGCAAACTAAAGCATTCATCATTCATGGCACTCCTTCATTGTTCTGGTGGAATAGAGGACAGTTCTAATGCATCTTGTCAGGTCCTCATTTTCTTTATTTCTTTGAACATGAACTTTACTTTTCCAGAAGAAATTGGATAAGTAGGCATTAGGTAACAGCCAGATAGGTTTGTTTTGGGTTGTTTTGGTTTGTTTTTTTTTTGAGGCAGAGTACAGTGAACCACATTTTTTCAGAGAGTTTCTTCAATACAACTCCTTCATTTTGGGAATTATGTAAAGCTGAAAATGAAATGAAATTTCAGAATGAAATTAAATGAAATTTCCATCATGGGGAATGGAGAAAACAATCAGATGTTGGACTCGGTCCATGCTGTAAATAGTTCAAGCCAGTATATTTCTGTGTCAATTCTTGACATGAGCAACAATAGTAAAGTGGTTGCTGCACTCACTTGAAAACCACTTTCAAATTTACTTACAGGCCAGAATTTAGAACAGATGATGATGGGAAGAGACAAAATTTTGATTCCTCACTGTGATCCATGGATAATCTTATCCTTCTGGATTTAGAGAAGTAACTTCAGAAAATATTTGGTGTAATAGTTAGCCCAACACAAGCAGTCTAATGCTCAAGTATTAATGTATGGCAGTTTATGTGTTATAAATTATGGAAGTGGTACTCCCTAGATTTTAAAACCTAAACACAAAAATGCACTTGGTTTTGTTCATAATTTAACAGCACAGAATTTCCCTAACTGTAAGGAGGTATGACCATATTGTAAAAAAAAAAAAAAAAAAGGAAAATACATCCTGCTGCAAAAGCCAAATGTAACAATATAACATGAGAAATATAAAAAAGAGCAGACAGAATAGCTGTGTCTAATTCTGGAACAAAATATTTAATGTCAAAAAGGAATTGGTTTATAAGGATTTATATCAGGGAGTGTATTGAAGGCAATGTATCTTGAGAATCGTAAGTTTGTATTATTTTGTTTGCAGTCTTATGGTTTCAGGATTTGGGATTTTTTATATGATGAAGTGAAATAAAAATGTTTCCCAGTGTTGGTATAAAACACAAATATATGGGAATTTCTGTTCTTCACTTGAAATGATGAGGTGTCCTCCAGATCTGAGAATACACTGTGTAAAAGGTGAAAGGAAGAAAAAAGCTCACAGTTGCTTTTAAAACAGCTCAGAATAAGTTGCTGCAAAATAATATAAAAAAAACAAATAAAACCCAAGAAAAACCCAAACAACACCTTTTTACCATATTGTCCTTTCCACATTATTTCATTTGTTTCTCCCTCTCAAGCTTTGTTCTCCTGTCATTAATGCTGAGATATTTAACTTGAAGTACACTATTTTTGGATTTTATAGGGCTTGTAGAAAGAGCTCATGTCTTTAAAATTATTATTTCCTGTGCACCATTTGCAATCAGAAACAGGCTAATTTTTCATTTTAATATTGCCATAGGTACTCTCTTTCATAAATGTGCGCATATTTTTCAAATAAAGTAGGATTCTGGTAAGCTGAACTGTTTAGTGACTGTGTCTGCAAGGGACTTTTGAGTCGATGGGGAGCTGTTCAGTGCACTCTGGAATTTAACAAGCAGTGCTTCCTCAAGTAGACACCTGTACTTGGTGAGAGGGAGAGTGCTTTACATTTTATTGGCTTTATTGCTCAGGGGCTTGGTTCAGGTGCCTGAGCAGTGACACCCGGTGCTAGGTGTCTGTGGGTGATTTTCCCACCTTCTGGCTGGCTGTCCATGCAGGTGTGTCAGGCCATGGCTGTTGGCACTGATTTAACCCTGATGGTCCTTTGCTGATACCTGTTTTAGGCCTCTAAGATCTGGGTCTTCATTCACTACATTAGAAATCTCAGTAGCAGGCTGAGATGTAGACACCTGCTTTGTTCCATCTGTAGTTAGATGAGATAAACACAGCTTTTGTAATTCTTTGCATGTATCAAGCTGGTTTTGTTCAGCAGCAAACAGAATGCACACAAAATAGTGTTTTTGTTTATTTCGGTTAGCTCAGGTCCTGCAAAGGAAGAGCTAAAGTGGAGCCTGCCAGAGATAAACTATGTTTTATGTAAGTTTGAATAAAACTAGTAGCACTTGAACAATTAGAATACATATTTTTTAATTTACAAATGGGAATGCATTTAGCCTTGCTTTACCATTTAATTCATGTGTGTAGTAAGAATTGCCATCCACATTACAGTAAAGGTGGAAAATATCAGTCATACCTCAGCATTTCATCATTTGGGATTTGTGTGTGGAATGCTGAAGGCAGAAAATACTTCCTGCACAGATTACAAAGCCAAATTTGCAATATCCATTGTTTGAGAAGCGGTGGCCACTGAACACATGCAATTACAGGGACAGCTTCTCTGGCCTTGCTGAGTTGGAGTACCAAAACCACTGGTGGACAGATTGCAGATCATGGGGCTCTGCTATGGCCCACCCTGCTGTGCAGATGCCTTTGAGGATTTAGAGATGGATTTCTAGAATAGAAATGCAACAATTCTAGTTCACATGCATAATGAGCAGAGTTTTGCATCTGCAGAGTGATATTTCCATTTTAGTGATAATCTTAGTACTCTGAATTCAGCATTCTGTTACTAATTCTGTGTTAATATTGATATATTTGATTGATTCCTTTTTCTAAATGAAATTATTGTACAGAAAAATCAGTACATTGACTTATTGTAAATAAACATTAATTATATATTAATATTTATTATTTATGGATGCAGTATATTTTTAGATTGAAGTTAGCTCTTTTTCTTGTACCTCATTCTATTTTAGAAATTAGAAAAAAAAGAGTTAAGTCAGCCATTCTAGACATTTAAATTGTGGAGATCATAATAAATCCTAGTCTGAGTATTAACAAAGTAACATATTTTATGAATGAATATCTTTTCAAACCTCTAAAATATTTGATAATAATTAATCATTAATTATGCAATAAAGGCTCTCAGAGATTCTAAAAGAAACAAATATATTTTGATATCTAAATCTTGTATTTAATTTTCAATTTATTTTGGTATTTAACTGATTTTTTTTTCTTTTAGAAAACATGAAATCAGTAAATACTTTTCCTGTCTGAGAGAGATGACTTGGAGGTAAATTCCAAGAGGTCTCGTGATCAGTTAAAGATCCCATGCTTATGTCATCCCTAGTGGATGAGAAATTAACTGAAGTGTTTGTGACAAGATATTTTTTCAGCAAACTGGAAGTTCATAATCTAAGCTTAGAGGATGAGGATGATTTTAGTTGTCATAACTGTGGATTCAGCATAAATAATCCATGTCATGTAAACTGTCTTTGAAAAATGTGTACATATATGTGTGTGAAAAGTTACATCAGGTTGCTTATTTTTTCTTCTCATATAAAATCATTGGCACATTAGTTATAACTAGTGGTAGCCAATGTCTGAGCATATTAACAATTTCTCACATTTTGTGATGGTATTACTCAAGTATGCTTCAAAATCTGGATAAATATTTATTTTGGAAAAGCATAAGTTGTTGTTCCATGAGCTTGTATGTGTTCAAGTCTAATCACAAAACACAGACTTTCAGTGTTCCCAGTTCAGAATTTAGAATAAATATGAGACAGAAATAATCCTAGCAATTAATGAGACCTCGTTATGCTCTTGAAGGGGAGGGATGGTTTTAGGCATGGCAAAAGTAGACAGTAGCTTAAAGTATAAAAAAATGTTGGTGTTATGCAAGAGAGAAGATTTCTGCTCCAGAGAAGTGTCTGGAGTGCTAAGCCTGGCCCAGAGGCAGCCGCATCACATCACAAATCCTTTCAGCAGCTGGAGTGAGCTGGAGTCCCTTGGCTCTGTCACAGATAGAAGGGTCTCACTGCTGAGGTGTCCAGCCCTGCTTTGCCCTCAGTGTTTAGAAGAGAAAACTGTGAACAAAATGCAGAGTGGGGTATGTGGGGCCCAGTCTTGGCACCCAAAGACTTACAGGGGAGGATGACAGACAGGGGAACAGCTCTGCTGTGACAATGCTCTGGTGAGTTACCCTTGTTCCTGGGGTCCAGGGAGGTCTTGTCCCTTCAGGAGTGGCTCTAAACAAACCGTATGCTCATGAAAGNAAATAAATATATATATATATATGAAATCTTAAGATGTGGAGTTTTGGATGTATTCTTTAAATAGTGATTAAAAGTTGTTTATTTCTTGGGGGAAGGATGAGGAGCCACTTACACTTTTATAATGCAACTGCAGGGAAGACAAGTGGAATATGAGCTTGTCTCCATAAAGTAATAGAAGGAAAAAAGAAACCCCCTAAATATATTACTGTGTTGAAATAGCACAGTTTCTTTCGTTTAATCTTTCACTGTCCAAAGCCAAGATAATTTCTAAGCTTTCCTTGAGTATTGTTAATTGTTAATTTAAACACAAAGCTTTTTGCCATTAAATTTTGTACATATAAATCAACAGCAACAGGACATGTTGGCTGCAGGTTCCAGCTCCTACAGAAGTATTTCAAGGGATTGTCAGAGTCCTTTTCCTCACCCTTGTCCTGGAAGCACAATTTTAGTTTACCCTTGATGAGTTATTTTACTGGGTTTTTACACAGAATATTAAAGAAAGTGTATGAATAAGAGTTTAATTTGGGTTTTGAAGATATTTAGCAGTTCATTTAGGGATTCAGGATCTGTTCACAAGTCGGTGTCAGTTTCTGATGCTTACTTGTGATTCACAAACATCTGACACCACGTATGCACTCAGTGAATATATGGTCTTCTGATTTTGAGTATTTCGTTGAAATACCATAGTGATTTAAATAATAAACCACTCTACAGCAATCATGACATCCTGAAATAACAATTCAGGCTAAATTAAGCAAAGAAAAGTGGCAACAGCTGACAAATGTCTCTTTTAGGAAGATTGGAGTTGTGTTGTTTTTTTAGTGCTGATTTTCAGTTTGTTTCACTTTCTTCAAAGTGCAGTTAATATTTTTAAGATATGAGTGTGGTCAACTATATCACTTCTTCTCATATTTAGTGAAAATATCTACACTTTTTTTCTGGTAATAACAAGCTATGTAGTTAGTTAATTGTTCTAAACCCCTTTAATTTTATAAGATCCTTGTGCTATTACAATATTAACATTTACTTGAACTCTTCTTTGACTCCTAATGATAAAATATCCAGGACCTCTGGAGCACACTCATTTTATAAACTCCAGTTAGTTTTCAAAAAATCAGCAAAACCCTAAACTGGTTATTTAGATTACAAAGAATTACTTTTCTATTCTGTTTTTAAATTTATATTTCCTACAGCCTGTTACTTTAAGGGTAATAAAACTGATTTTTTGCAATCAGTGAACCACTTTATCGTTCCTTTTCTCTTAAAAGAACCATTTTTTTATGAGAATGGATGGTAGTTGTAGATATCTCCAGAGAGAGATGCATTCCTCTACTTAGAGAATTAGAATAAAATAAAAATTTGAGAGTACTGTGCATCAAAATACTGCACAAATTGCAGTCTTTGAAAAGAATGGAGAAGACAAAGGAATAGCAGTCTAAGAATTCTGTGATTTATTTTGTATCCAGCAACAATTCTATTTGCATTACCAAGTACTTACCACATTGTGGAATTTGTAACCTACTTGAAGGTATCATTCTTATCTACTCTCCATAAAGAGAGAAACTTGGGAGTGCATTATCAAAAAGAGATTGTTTCTACACCCTCTTTCATCAATGATCTCAGTCGGACAGAAGAAGGACAATGCTGCTTTAGGTATTTTTCCAAATTTAAAAATTTAAGTCAGAGAGAATTGTTATAAAGATACAGAACTAAACTCCAACACAGTATAGATAACTAGTTTCCTCTGGTAATTTTTTTTAAATTTATTAATTTAAAGTACAACTGTAATTAAAATGTTCTGCACACTTTTCCACCCCATCTGTCCAGCTGAAGGAATAAAGGAAGATCTGATAGAGCTCTGGTCTGTTTCTTTAAAAAATATCCAATTTATTTCCTTGACATAGACAAAGCTTTCCTGATAGAATCCTGGCTGTCTTCTCCAAATTTGTAATGTACAAATTGTGAGGAGGAGCAGCATACCATAAATGGATTTGTTTCCAGAACTGGTAGGCACATATGGAGACAAGTGCATTTAAAAAATAGAGATTATATTTTAAATAGAAAAAGGAGGAGGAAGATCAGAAGGTCAGGATGTTTGCTGCTGTAGCTCTGAAAATATGAATTTCCCATTACTGATAAAAGACTGAAGGTGCTGGACTGAGTTGGCAGTGCGGGGTGTCAGCACATGTGGGTTTGTCTTGGCATTGTTTCAGATTCTTTTAAGTGAGGCCCAGTGACTTTTGCCTCCCCTTTGTGTGAGCAGAAGCTCTGTGAACACCATGAATAAGGTAAAGGTCTGTCTGATCTGGGACAGCACTGCCATGCAAGTAACAGCCCTTGGTGTCAGCTGAGGCAAGGGAAGGAAACGATCAGACTTCAGCAGGGAACCAGCGAGAAGGAGGCAGAGTGTGATAAGAAGACATAAATAGAGCTCCAAGTATACCACAGGATAGAAAAGGAAGAAACTCCCACAACTGTGAACATCATACTCCCAGCAAGGATCCCAGGTTGTTCACAACATGTTCTATTTATCCCTCTTTCTGTTTGAGGAAGACTGTAGATCTTGACCCTGAGAAAAAGAGGAATATTTAATAGACAGATATGTCAGATGAAATTGGTAGATCCTACAAGAGTATGGTATATCTATGATTAATGGGTTTTGTCGTGTTAATCAGATAATTTGGATGATGTGAATGTTCAAACTAACAGCAAATTCTTATATCTTTATGTATAGTGTCTTTCCATTTGTCCATAATAAGATTTTGAGTAAAATGCTATATTCCATTTTTATGACTTTGAGCAAAGTGCAGGGTACAGTAATGTGGTAGATAGTCGCAGAGAAATCATCTGGGAGAAGCCCAGTTAAACCACTAACAAAGGCAGACTGAAATGCCTATAGAAATCAGAGGGTTTCCTCTTCTTTTATGGCTGTGGCTGGTACATTGTGCTGGATTTGGAGACAGTAGGCTCAAGAGATTCTAGAATCAGGTTTCTAATCCTCTGCTAAGCGCTTTAATCCCTTTGATGTGCAAAATACCACTGCATTTACCACTGCTTCCTCCTCTGGGAGGTGAATGGTTATCCACCAGCCCCAGGCACTGCAGTGTTCTGGGTGGTGAACAGAAGATTGGCTGCCCAAGGACAAGCTTCTGAAAATTCCACATAACAAAGGATTACCACAGAGGGAACTTTCAGGCAACCAGTTATAATATGAAGAAAGTCTAAGCCCTGCCAGAGATGGCCACCGGGTGAGATGTGGGTTAAATTGCTTTCCCCACTGCTCTGTCACTGCCTTTTTAGTGGATGGATTGTCCCCAGTCAGTGCTGTGGGTTAGGAATTGTGCTTTGAAGCCAGTTGAACTGGTCCATTTGGTTGTGTTGCTGGAATTTGTGATCACCATGCTCATAGTCCTTCTGTTCACATGCCTCTCTGGAATGAAGAGAAGCTGTGACTGCTAGATCACTGTGAGAAGCTGTTGATGCACGTCAGAAGAGATAACTAAAATCTTAAAACTGTAGTGGTGTTAAAGACAAGAAAATGTTCTTATTTATATTGTTGCAGCATCTGTAGTGTGGAACAATGGAACCAAAAATCCATTTAAAAGAAAGCAATAAATATTCAGTTCCACTGAAATATGGTAAAATACTCAACGTGGAGTTGAGTATTTTCAGGAGCTGTGAAATGCTTACAAAACTCCCATGAAAATATTACAATAGCACTAGGTCTCAAATGGTAAAATCTTCAGAGCAGCTAAAGTTACTTGTCCCATCTAAAAAAAACCTTTTAAGACAGAAAAGGCCTCTCTTTAAGCAGAACTCTCAATGAAAATACATTTACTAATTGTCACAAGCCAATGGGTAAGATGATTTACCAGGCCAAATTGTCACTTTGAAAACTGCAGCAAGAAATATAATCCTGTAGTGTGTCTAGCATGACTGGACACTTCAGGGCTTGACTAGAGCACAATAAAGGGCCATTCACTGGTGCAGTGGTAAACAACAGTGTTGGATAATACCTGGATTGACTGATCCTAACTCTAAGGATAGTTCAGGTGATGCTCACTCAGATCTCAATTTGCAGGTTGCTTTATAAGGAGTCAGCCTGTGTTTGCTTTTATGACATGGATATGACCTTAACCACAAACCCTGCTGTTGTAGCCATCTGGAAAGTTGTGCCATTTGACAACAGGTGGAAGTTCATAATCATAGAATCGCAGAACAGTGTGGGCTGGAAAGGACATTTAAAGGTCATCTAGTCTGCTATAAGGTCTCCCTGAAGCCTTTCTTCTCCAGGCTGAGCAACACCAGCTCTCTCAGCCTTTCTTCACAGAAGAGCTGCTCCAACCCTCTGATCATTTCTGCAGTTCTACACTGGACTAACTGCAGTGAATCCATGTGCTGAAGTGTATTTCCCGTGCTGAAGATTTCAAAGTTCCCTTGCAGGTGTGGTGTTACGAGAGCAGAGGGGCAGAATCACCTCTTTTGACCAACTTGCCAAGCTTCCTGTGATACAGCCTAGGATACAGTTGGGGGTGATCACACTTTACTGGCTCATATCCAGCTTTTCACCCACCAGTACCTCCAACTTTCTTCTCAGCAGGGCTGCTCTCAATCCCTTCATCCCCCAGCCTGTACTGATATCAGAGATTTGCTCTGACTCAAGTGCAGGAACTTACATGTGACCTTGTAGAACATCATGAGGTTCAGATGGGCCCACTGCTTGAGCTTGTCCAGGTTCCACTGGATAGCATCTCATCCTTCTGGTGTCTCAACTGCATCACTCAGGTGGGTGGTTTTGGGAAATGGATTGGGGTTGCCCTCAATCCCTCTTGTCATTGACAAAGACATCAAAGAACTGGTCCCAGTACAGAATCCTATTGAGCTGCTACAGTCTGGACGCAACCATCCAACAAGTTCCATGTCCAACAAAGAATCCACCCATCAAATTCATCTCTCTTTAATTCAGAAAGTTTATTATGGGGGACTATGTCAAAGCCTTTAGAGAAATCCAGGTGGCATAGGGATTGTTCTGTTGCTTCATAGATGCTATTAGTCCTCATTAAGTATTTTGCTGTCAGCAGAGCTGCTACCTGATAGAGTCCATACAAAGTGCAAATCTCTTGGTTCAGAATGGTCTTACAAGCTTAGATCAGCTAACTATGAAATGAGTTCACATTCACTGAGAAAAATGAAGCTACAAATAAAGGCCGGCACTGCTGATGAGAGTTATTTTTAAGATGTGGTTGTTCAAATTAAGATACCTATTTTTTTTTTCTCCCTGTAACTGAGAGGGAAACCATTAAGTGTAGTATAGCAATGCTTCAGTTATTTCTGAAGCATTTATATGTAAAGGATCATGCAATGATTTGTGCATGCAGCCAAACTTTTACTGAGAAGAAACCTTAGATGGCAACGTTGTTTACATGAGCTGTCAGTTTTGTACTGCAGGGTTTTATGATGTGGTGTTTACACACTCAGATCCTACTCCCATAGAGATATTTACATGCTGCAGCCCTTTTCCCTCTATTTTTAAGGCTTACCAAAAGTTAGTAACAGTTTTGAGGACTCCTATCAGAGATACTCTCAGTCCTTTTTTCTCTAATTACTGTTATATGTCTTCATTTTAAACTTAGTAATTAGGAAAGGAAAAATCATTCTGAAACTGAAAATTTGTCCACATTTTGTGGTTGAGCCTTGTCCAAAATAAATATGCCGAAAACTGTGAGGATAAAAATGATCTATTTTCCAAATAATTTTTTTTTCTCCAAAGGTGAGGGGTAAATTCAGTACATGTAGGTTTGCAGTGCAGAGCATTGATCCGTTCTGTATTACAGTGACATGTCCTGTTGGCATTGTATCCTGAGCGTCACAGGATTAAGGGTGGTGTGTTGTAGGTGCCTGCTTTCTCACATACCCTTGCACCATCAGATGAAATTAGAGCTTGAATATAGTATCTAGAACACCATTTTTCAGGATTTTGAGACTATTTGACTCTAGGCATCTAACACAGGAAGATTCTGAGTATCAAAATTAAGCTCTCCCTCTGTGTCACCCTGTAGAATTGCTAATAATTTTCCTTTTCCTTCACAAGGAAGTGTGAAGAGTAGCTACCTAGCTGTCAAAATGAGGCTAATAATATATATCACCTCTGGCAAAAAAAATTTATTTGGGGTAAGTGGATAGTCCTTCAGTTTAAGAATGAGGAGAGCAAGAAGATAAACTGCTTTATGCAAATTTAAGAGGGCCTCTCAGCCCTCTCCAGAGACATTTTTCAAATTCCTTTCCCCACCAGACAACATCAGTAAGTAACACAGTGCCTCAGACCTGTGGGTGAGTTGGATGCTATGGTAACAATACCAGGTGAGTAAGGCTTTTAATGAACATTTTCACAGAATCTGGATCACGGGCTCTCTATGAGGGCAATGATCACGATTTTCACGTAGGTCCTTCAGAATTGTAGGGTATGTGTACAGCAATACACAATTGGTGTAAATTAGTAATTGTCTGACATGCTGTCTCTATTTGTGTTTTAATTTTAGGTTTACACTTGTGGTTTGGCTTGGTCAGGAGGCAAGTTTGGTTATATGATAATAAGTGTGACACTTTATCCTGTCCTGACAGATGCTGTATCACCATGCTGCTGTTAATACAGGAAACACAGTGTAGCATTAACTGCATGGACATTCTAAAGCATGGACAAATGAGGTTAGTGCTCTGGTGGACACTGCAGCCTTTCAAGACAAAGCACTGGGAAGATTTTAGGGCATTGCTTACTGGAGGCAAAAGGCTCTGTGATACTCAGCAGGTTTTGTTTGGCTCAGGGCACTGCCTTAGCAGCACAATGAAGTTCTGGGGTACAAAGGATGCACGTACATGCATGCACATGACCTGCTTTCCTTTGATTTGTCTTTCTCTCCCTCCTGCTTGATTCTGCAAACGTGAGGAAATTTTTTAGCAAGATGCACAAGCATCTGTTTAGCTATGCAGCTTTTTTCCTCATAGTTAGCATCTCTGAGATTCTGTAATTACACTTCTGGGTAAAATAAGCTGTCATAATAACTTATGCATGGAATGTTATATTTAAAGTAGTGGGTCTTCCCTTTCTTGGATTTACACACAAAGCAGAGGTAGAGCCTGATGTAAGATAGTAAATTAGAGGAAATTTGATCTTCCTCTGAGAGAAATATTTGAAGTTCATTAACTCAATATAAAACTGATCAACTTTTAGAAAAAAAAAACAGCAAGGGAAGATTCCTGCTTCTAGTAGAATATGGAGACTGAATATTTCCATGGTTATTCTGTAAGATACGCACTTCCTTTTAGGCCAGCGAATCTTTTGTTCAGGTTGTGCTACTGACCTTTAAACTGATACAGTAACAATAGGGAGGAATACAGGATTGGCAGATGCTGTGGTGTCAATGTGAATTACTCATTTATAGAAGCTTGAGAGTGAGATTTATGATCTTGTGAGCATGTTAAAGATCATAACCCAGAAGACTAATCTAAGGAAAAATATTCCACAGAAAAACAATTGCTGAGAGAAAGCAAAAGATAATCTAGAAGACAATGTCTTATAGCATCTTTATGGTTTTCTTTGCAAAGTTGTCTGGGAAAGATTGTTTGCTCTAATCTGAATGCCTGGTTTGCAAAATACTTATCAGGCTTATTCTAGCAGGAAAATTTTGATTTCTGCTAGACTGAAAGATTTAAAGGATAATAATTAAAGTTGATAGTATTTTCTCATAACAGGTTGTAAATAAGAGTGGCTGTTGTGGTTTAACCCCAGCTGGCAAGTCAAACCCAAATAACTGTTTGCTCATTCCCCCACCAACAGGATTGGGGAGAGAAAGTCTGAGAGTACAAGTGGGAAAATTAATGGGTTGAGCTGAAAACAGTTAAATAGATAAGGCAAAACCCACACATGCAAGCAAAGCAAAATAAGGAATTTGTTTTCAAGTACTCTGTGACTTTCTCTGAACCACCTCACCTGGGTGTTCGTATTTCTTATCTTATGCAACAAAAATTTGGTACAACTGGACTTCCCCAGATTCCTGATAATATAGAAAGCAAATCTTGTTTCTAATTACCTTAGATCCAAATTTAAGGAGCAACAAAAAGAGTGTACCTAATTTCTGTCCAGATGCCAATCTAGATATTTATATGTTCACATTATAAATAAATACTGAAGGCAAAAGACTGCCTAATTTCTATTGTGATTAGCTCATCCCCAAAAATAATAAAAATATGGACATTATTTTATAGGCAAAAAATTAATTTCATATGGTTTTGTTTTGTTATTCCCTAGATAGGAATTTGCTTGGAAATACCCAGAATAGTAATATAGGCAATATCTGTAAACTTTCCATTGGCTAAACTACAGGAAGAAGAAATTGTTTTATATCATCAAAATCACTGACAAATTTCCAGGCAGTTATTCTAGTGCAAGACCAGGATGAGAATCTGCTGGTGAGAAGCCTCAGTCACCGACCAAGGAAGCTGAGGCAGCTGCACAGCAGTCACCACACAGCTTCTTTATGAAGGTTACCACTTCCTGACTGGGATTTAAAATCTGGCTTGCAGCACTGATTCTAATGTGCTGTTTCTCAGTAACTGTATTGTAGCCTGTACTTATCACTTAGACACCCCGATTGAGAGAAAAGTTGTCACCTGTGTTCCCAGGTAGAAGTATTTCATGCCCAGAGCTGTCTTAGTGGCATGTCATTTGTATGAAAGCCACACAAGCTTTTACATGCTACCAACAACAGTGAATCATTTGAGGACTCAGTGACTTGTGAGATAAACTTTAATTCCATTTTCGCCAAAGATTTTTTTTTCTTAATGCAACTTAAAAGATAGAGGACTTACTTTTTATTTCTTCTCAAACTATAAAATGTTATTTCCTAGGTTTGAAATCTAGTGAGAGTCCCTATGCAAAGGGATTTTTTATATATTTAGTTGTTCTTCCACCACTGTGTTCACACTAAAATGAAAATGAAGAATAAAGAAGGTAAGCTAAGAATTTTCTTCTACTTTAAAATGTTTGCTCCTCTAATTTATGCTTTTGAAAATTATTATCTAATAACTTCTTCTGTATTTAGAGATTATTGCTTTCTTAGTTTTCAAAAATACATTAAGAGAAAGAAACATGGAAATTATTTTTGGAATACTCAATGATAGGTATCAAACTAGATTACAGGATTTACACGTTGATGTCAATACTCACGATATTTACAACTCATGGCATAGCATGTATTAGAACTTTTCAGACATGAATTTCATGGTAGTGTTTTTGCTTCACATTGAAGAACCCATATGGAGATGCTCTCCCGTTACTGATCAGTATTTTTCTCTTAGTTTTCCTTAGAACAATTTTGAAGAAAAAAATCTGTTTTCTATAGGAAGACGTAATTCTGTCAAACTTAAAATGACAATTAAACTGACATTTCAGACACGAGAGAAGGTCAAGAGAAATCATTATATTTTCCCATGGAAAAGAGATGTGAGAGAGTATGATGAGGTGCAGTAATAATGCTTCATTTGGAGTTTAGAAGTAAAAGGGTACGGTGAAGATGAATAAAAGCAAAACCATAACAAACCAAAATTATTTAATTCTGGAGGGACAAATGAATATCCAAGTACTTCTCTGCAAAGTACATCCTGGCAGAATTTCAGACAAGTCCACTTCTAGATTGTCTATCTTTAGTTAATTTTAAGTAATTGTTTTGACCTTTAATCTTCAAATCAAGAGGATTTTTTAAACTCTTCTGAAAAGCAAAGGCTTTCCTTTAGGTGTTGAATAGTTGATAGTTCATCTTACCCTCATTTTTTAGAATTATGGAATTTTTCTGTAATATTTACATTAAAGTGTTTGCAGGAAGTCTTTGAATATTTATCATCACAATCAAAGTCTAATTGATGTATATATGAAAACCTTGATTGCCTTTAGAAAGTGAAATTTAAATGCAGATCTCTAGGCAACTGCTATTACCTCTTGCTTCAATTATGTTTTTCACAATTATTTTCCTTTACTAGAGGTATCTGTAAACTTTGCCAAACATATAAAGCTTTTTTTAAAGTACAGAATATATTTAAATATTAAAAACAATATGACTTAGTGGAAATAAGTGGATAGCTAATATCCACATATTCTTCACATGTTTATAAGCAAGTCATGTTCTCCATTGCATTCCTTACAGTCATGTGTATCCCCATGTTCTCCATACACATTATTGTATTTGTATTTAGACACTATTTGGTTATTTCTGTTAATTGGTCTCCTGTCAACATGTATCTTGCCCAATTACATTTTTATTTTTTTTAAATTAATTTCTCATATCTAATCAAGGGTTAAGGTAAATTGAGTTACCTATTCTGCACCTAATTGGCTCTTCTCTTTAATCATCATAGCTGCTTTGAACAGACAAGCAGAACTAACCCTGCTTTAGGCAATGTATTTAACTCTCCTTTACCTTATTGGCTGTATTTTTTTTTTCTCAGAAATTGTGAAGATATATTACACGAGCACCTGCTATTTATGAACACAGCCAGTGCTCGGAATACAGGAAGTATGCCCAAGAGTATGGAAAAGCTAATGAGAACTGAATCTCGCAGGAAGCAAAATCCATGGCATTGCCATTCTGCTCGGCCCATTATGAAATAATCTGGTTATAACTAATACCTACCCATAATTTGCCAGTTTTCCTGAAACAACACCAGAGAAATTAAACTGAAACAAAGAGATAAGAGAAGAAACAGATTAAAAGTTCAGATATGTAAAACAGAACTGTGAACCTGAAAAATAAGCCATGAAGAAAATGGTATTAGAATTGTAGCTATGCCTATGAAATTGGAGGAAATCTTGACTTTGAGAATTTATCCAGTTCTTCCTGAATAAGGTTCTGCAGATGAAACTGGATATGGGCCTCAGCTTTTTCCAGGGACTGTGCTGTGGCATTTCTGATTAAAATTCTTAAGCGTATAGTTGGTTGTTCAAGAGAGTTTAAATCTTGGCAAATTAACTTATTGGAGCCTTTCTATTTGCGGGCAATTATTTGAGGATCTTATAAGGGATTTAGTTAGAAACAGCACATTATTCATAAGTGCCCTGATGAAAGAGTGTTAAATAGTTACAAAATACCCTGCAAATTTGCAGATGCTGCCTCATGGTCACATCATACATACGTGATAGCTTTTGTCAGGGAAATTCAACCAACTATTGGAAGTGTATTTAATCTCAGCTTCAAGTTTTGTTTTTTTTCTTGCTCCTTTGTTTTTCATTGTATTTCATAGCTTTATATATAGTTTTTTAATCATGGTGTTTCATATTCTACTTTCAACAGTACATGCAATATGTGAAATATCATTTCTGGACCTATCTAGTCACTTTTTGGCTAATTACACCCTTTTTCCATTGTTAAATCTTCAATGAAGAAGAAGAAGCATTAGGAATCTGCAATATTGCACATGTTGCTTCAAAAACAACTGATTTCTCCTGAAGCACTTGTCATGAATGTATATCCATCAGATCGCTCAGACAGAAAGCAAATGTAGGCTGGGGTGGAATAACTGTAATTAAAACCTGCTGGTGGCAAATTCATACTACTCCCCTATGTTTGAAAGCTTCCAAGATTAAAGGTGAAACACACCAATAAATGCTCATTAGTTGGATCCATAATGCAAGTTACCCCTTTCAAATGGTCTCTCTACATCCATTTATCTGGGCTTTTGTCCCCTTTTTCCTGGATGTCCTCAATTTCTTTCCTTCTTTTCCTGTCTTTTGTTCATCTTTCTTTCCACTCCTTAGTTTCCTTCTATTATTCCTTGCTCATGATATACTTCAGAATTGTCAGAAAGAGGGCCAAAACCAAGCATTCTTAGAGGAAAGCTGTTGGGACCATCTAACATGTAAACTCACTTTGATGTGTAAAATCCAATGAAGAAATTATACAGCCTGGCAGAGCAGAAAGAAATACACCATACAAAATGTAATTAAACAAATCATGGAACTGAGACCTTCACGCTTCGCCTCATTTTCCCTCTGATTTGATTATTATTGTCTGAGAATATTTTCTACGATAATACTCTCTGTTTTGTCCCATTTTAGAAATGTCAAAACACTGAGTGATTTCCTTAAGGAAAATATTTCTCTACTCTCTAACTTCCCATTCTGTGACATAATGGAAGTAAATTGTTGAATAAACATACAGTTCTCAGTGTTGTCATATTGAATTTATGTGGTTTGCTGAAGTAAAAACTTTAACGTTTACACAGTAAAATGCTCCATATTTATAAAGTGAAAATCAAAGTATTTTAAAATGAGAAATACTGAATCAGTTTTACAAAACTTGATTATTTGATTTCTAGGTACTTGGTGAAATATAACCTCTTTCTTTTTTAAAATAAAATCTAAAAAATTAAAAAATAAAATTAAAAAATTATCTTTTTTTTCCTAAAAGAGTACTCAGAAACTATTTTTAAAAAGCTCAACTAAATAAGCCAAAAGATTCTTTTAGCAATATATTCTTGATGTTTTTTACTTTCAGAAAGTAGAATATTAATGCATTAGTATTTAGTACATTTTACTATTATCTTGGCACCTTTTGGTGAAAGAGAATGGAAACTTTTTTTCAGGAAATCTCTTTTTCTCTGTTGTGTTAGGTTGTACCCCTAAAAACTTCAGTTCAATCATTTCTACCATTTTACCTCACTCAAAGTTTTGTTTCAAAACTAAGATCTTCATCTTCCTAATCATTTCCATGTACCTGACATAGTGTGAGGACAGTGTTGGTGGTTCTCTGGAAAAAGGTGAAGGTATATGTTCTGTCTCTTATGGTGTGACATGAACTACAGAGCCATTCTCTAGTGCCATGAGTACATGAGTGGAAGATCTTCAAACAGGATGGATTAATAAATTAGCATTTCACCTGTTAGGGTTGTGCTCTCAAAAATTCTACTGCAAATGAAAGTATCTCCATTGCATGTGAGAGATGTAGAAGAGTGGTAAAGGTACAAGAGGCCCAGGTGTGGGATTGTGCGTTCAGTCAAATTAGTTGAGCAGATGGTGTTTAGAGAGGCATACAGAAAAAAAAAAAGGTTTCAGGGAAATGAAATAAAAAACTCTTAAACTGATGCAAAAATAATAAACAATTGTATAATTTTCTTTTAAGTTAGAGAAGCCATGTAGGCTAAAGGTTCTTAAGAAATTAAAAAATAATTTAAAAAGAACAAAAAGTTGCTAAGGAAAGTGTCACACATGAGCATCATCATACTAAATGAGAAAAATATAGCGGATAGGGAATGTGGAAAACGCAAAGACCAATGGATAGGCCAGTAGTGGAAGATCAATGACAAGCAGAAAAAGAAAGTGAGAAAATATCTATCCAAAGAATTTCTTTTTTCTGTCCTTTTCCTCTGCACTTCCATCGTCTTAGGCACAGCGTTCTGGCATTGCACAGCATCAGGCCATGGTCACTCGCAGTTTTCATCAGTAAGGTGTGCACATGTGTATCCAAAGGACTTCCTTCAAGGCCTAAATTTTAATTGTTTGGCACTTTTTTTCTGTGATTAAATGGAGAAACTGGCACCAAACTATCCTAGATACTATACTCCCCCTGAGCAATCAAGGTGATGAACCATTCAGAGCAATGATGTGAAAGCCTGAATTGCTGTTTTATGAATAAATTCTCATTTTAGCTTTCAAGACATTTTTGATTAGGAAGTGCTTATCCCTTGAGGGAAGATGAGTTTTATGGGCAAATCCCAGAGTTTTCAAAGGTAATTTATTGAGTTTGTTGCTTCTTTTATATCAGATATAGGGATCCATAAGCATTTTGTTGCAACTTCCTAAACAAATATTAGAATTTCCTTTTTTTTCCAAAGAAGAATCAGAGAAAGTCACACTTCCTCACTGGAGCAGCATGCTGTAGTTTTAATTGATTGTCCTTTCAAGACTTGAGAATATTTTTGCTAATTCTGAGATATTTCAAAGCCTACTGAAAATATTATCTCATACTTCATGTAGCAGTGTTTTGCTTTTAACTTTGCAAATGAAGATGAGAAATTTTCATGAAAATTAAGCAAGTGAGATGCAGTTTCATGAAAATATATATGCTGTCTTCAGTCAGATAGCTTTATGCCACCAAAGCCAGTAGGGTTACCCACACAACTAGCGTGCAAAGCTGTGCTTTCAGTGTCAAACCAGACAGGAATACTTTCATTGTCTGTTGCTGTATTAATGTCTCAAAAAATACTCAGTTATTCCAGTGGTTCTCTTCTTCTTGCTCTTGCTCTCACGGTCTATGGATTGCCTATGATGCCTGTCTTTAAAGATGTCTAGCTAGAGGTTACAAAAATACTAATGATGGTTTTTAGCTTGTAGTATATGAGTGAAATAAGTATTTGCAGGTGAATGTTGCAATCATTACTTGTTCAAGCTTAATGAAGAGAGTTCAAAATGAACTAATTCATTATTGAATCCTGCTTTGAAATAACTGTAATTTTTTACAGCATGTTGGAATGTTTTATTGTTTTGACTTGAAGATAGAAGAAAATCCCAATCTATTTCTATCTGGATTTATGGAAATCAGAATAAGAATAACATGCAGTTCACATTAGAATATGTTGCTGTGTGAAAATTGTGAGGCCTGCTGGTTTAATTAGCCAGCTTATGTAAACAAAGATGTTACTTTTTATTGTGCTGCAGCAAGAGTCTGTGATACAAGAACAGATAAGGAAATATAAACTGTTTCCAAAGCTTCAGTTCTCTGATTTTCATTATTATTTTGGAAAAAAATTCATAAAACGCTTATGAAGTTGTATTTCTGGCCCTTCCAAAAAAAGGATGCCTATTGTTTTGATGAATAAATTTCAGTGTCTAATCTTCTTTTCTTTCCTCCCCAAATAAACACATATATATTATTCTTGAAACATTATTTTTATACTTAGACTATCTTTTACTTCCCAGATCACCAAGTGGGCATCTTTTTATTCTTCTCTGATGATGCAACCACTCTAGTTTGGTTTCACAGGTATTGAGCCACTTCTGTTCTTCTGTTAGAAGTATTGTACTTTTGAGCCCAAATTTTTTGAAGTCTTATGCCCTTCGGTGGAAATTTGGCAGTGCTTTCTCATTCTGAATAGTTGTTTTTTTTAGTGTCTCCCTCATGGTTTGAACAGTTCTTTCATCCAGAAGCAAGATCAGTGAGGCTGATTTTCACTGGGATGAAGAGTCTCAATTCTTTCATTATGAATTATTATACGGCTCTACTTGGCAAAGTTGTACACATCTTTATTTATACACTTTAAGAATATTTTTGCTTTTAATGGGGCTAAGTAAAACAACTAAAGCAGTGCAAATAGTGTATTTTTCCAGTCAGAGGTTCACAAAACTCTATTTGCAAATAGAAAAACAGAAAAAGCATAAGCCTTTTTT
>VXBU01010197.1:858696-898821 GCA_013400315.1 Bombycilla garrulus | reverse complement strand
ATTAAAAAAAAATTTAAAAAAGAATAAAAAAAGCCTCTGTGCTTTCTTTCAGAAATAAAACCTTCTCCTCTTTTTATCATTGAAAATTACTTGTATAGGGAGATAAAGAATAGTTAATAATTATGGATAATAGAAAAAACAATCTTTCAGCATCAAAAAATATTTTTTAGAATGACATGAGATTTATTTTTCAAAAAATATTATTAAAGGTTGCTGTGGTCTATAAAAATCTTGCGCAGACTAAACTCTTATGTCAAAACTTGTTTTTGTAGTCTTACTAGTGTCAATAAAAACAAAAAGTTTAAACTCTTCACCTTCCTTAGCACAGATTATCCCTGTTTGGCTGGGATTTTCCTTTCCACTGTGAACTCTCATGTTAAATGCTCCTGTTTCACATGTGGACTGCTGTAAAATGATTATTGGGTTTGATACCTTTAATCAACTTTTACATGCCAACATAAATCAGAAATTTTGGTAGTCTTGTGTATTATTTCATTAAGGAAGTGTAATATTCAGTCACCCCCTGAGGCGGCCATTCAAAATCAGTCGAATTAATCACACCTCTCCAGGGACTTCAGGGGCGTCAAATATCTGATATAAAAGAAGCAACAAACTCAATAAATTACCTTTGACAACTTTGGGATTTGCCCATAAAACTTATCTTCCCCCAAGGGATGCCTCCTATTATACCACCTTTTCTAGCATGTATATACAGCCACACTTACATACGTGGTGTGAGCCATACAGGACACCACTGCACTCCAGGGCAGAAGATGAGGAAACAAATACTCAGTGTCATATCACGTAACACTATAAAAAGCATTCATATGCTATAAAAATAAAGTGAAATTAGTCCATTGCAGCCTGTCATATGCTATAAAAATAAAGTGAAATTAATCCGTTGTAACCTGATTCAGGAATTACTTCCATAATCCAGAAAGAGCAATGAGATTTTACAATTACGGACTGCTTTCTCATGTAAATAATGAAACCAAGGAATTACTCAAAAATGCTGAAAAATTCTGAGTTTACCTTTATTATTAACCCTAAATTAGTGAATTTTGGTTCAATAACTGTTCTTCTTGTCTATGAATAGGAATTGCAACTATTTATTCCAATGTTTATATTTTTAAATTAACAAAAGCCAAGACTCTTCCTCTTCTGAAACTTTTTGGCATGTAGGTGTCTGGATTTCATGCATCAGATATTTCTTCTGCTTATCTTTTACTAATGGTAGTTTGAAAAAATGTGGTAGATGCTAATGAAGTAAACAAAAGCCAATATCTGTATGACTGTGGATCTGAATGTCTCAGGCCAGACATTCATTACTCCCTAGGGCATGGCTGCAATGAATTTAGCCTTGATTCCTGAATTGAAGGAGGCTGAAAAACAAGTAAGATGTGTTAGTCATATACATTTCTGGTAAAACTCAAAACCTTTTTGTTCCACAAGTTATATTTGCCTTGTTTGGTAAATTGCTTCTCAAGAGTACTTGCAAGGGTTTTTTTTCTGTATTGTTAATTTCTTGACAATTATTTTCAATAAAGGGAGTTTCCTCAGAACATTCTTTCAGTTAGTCTCTCACACTGCTAGTGCATGAGAATGAGTTAGTAGATGGACCTTGCAATTACCATTTCTCAGCCTCCAGGAAAGCCCCACACCCTTTGTAGTCAGAATAAGAATTACTGCAACTCATGAAGCTGTTTTTACCTGAGTGCTGTTCGTTTCCTTCTTTGTCTTTACGAGAAAACACATACTTTTTTCTAGTTTCAGTGCCTGCACATGCCCACAGGAGCCTCAAAATGCCTCTTGTAGGTTGTGTCTGGTGAGATCAATCCATAAAAGTAAAAAACTAAATGAGAAGATCAAATAAATGTAACATCTAAGTTCAAGAGCATACAAGTAGCTCCCTGACTTCAGCTCACAAATGTTGCTTGATAAATTTTTAAAGCAGTCTTGCTTGTGTGCTTGCTTTTCTAGAAAATTAAATATTAAGAGCTTGCAAATCCTCTTATCCTGGTGCCTCCATTTTCTTTGCTGTGGTTAATGAGATTTCCCAAATGAAAGCTGTAGGCTGAGTGGGCCTCCATACCACTTCCTCTGGGGTTATAAGAGGAGTGTTGCCATTTTGTCCAATTTGTCAACACCTAAGTTTGCTACACCTTCCCAAATTACAAACATACACTATCAAATATGTTTAAACCATGGCAGATACAAATGCCTGAGATATCAGCAGAGATCCTCTTTTTGTCTATTTTCACTTCTCTTTCTGCTTTCTTCACCATATCGTGTATTGCTCTTCCAAAAACACTGATCAAAAAAATGAGTGGTTTATTTTTTTCCCATCTCTGCTATGTATATGCTGGCTGCATTTGCAAAAGTTTTGTATCTCCTGGGTATTTTCTTGTATTATTTTCATTTTGACAATGTATGCAACTGTGTGTTTTGTTTTTGCTGTGCTACTGCTTTGAACTCTGCCTTACTGCCGCAGGATTTTTGTTTTGTATTCCTTTAGTATTTTGGATACCATCTCATGCAACTCCTCTGTCATTTTTATAAGCCTCATTTTATTAGACAATTTCTTTTGCTTGGAAAATTTTAGTTTGCTTTTTCAAGAGTTAATTCTAAGAATTCTAACTACACTTTTTATTCTTACTGATCCAAAAAATAGCCTTCTTTTTTATTAGGAATTCGTCTAGCCTTTGCAAATTGCAAGACTGTATTTTTTTTAAACTCAGATGAAATTCCATGTGTGGTATCACATGGCCACATCAGTTGCAAATTCCTCTTTGGCCTATTTAGTTTCTCAGAACAAGTAGTTATGGGACATCAGGCTCTCCTGATGTCCTCCCATTTTGCTGAGGATGACTGCTTCACAGAATCACAGAATATCCTGAGTTGGAAGGGACACACTAGGACCATGGAAATCCGACTCCTGGCCCTGCACAGGACAGCCCCAAGAGTCACATCATGTACCTGAGAGCATTTTTTCACTGCTTCTTGAATTCAGGAAGGCTTGATGCTGTGACCACTATCTGAACATCTTTGGGTGAATAACCTTTTCCTAATATCCAGCCTAACCCTCTCCTGACACAGCTTCAGGCCATTTCCTTGGTTCCTGTCCCTTGTCACTGCATAGAAGAGATCAGTGCCTGCCCCTCCACTTCCCCTCATCAGGAATCTGAAGACCCCTCAGACTGCTTTCTCCAGACTGTACAGATCAAGTGCCCTCAGGCACTCCTCACAGAGATTCCCCTCCAGATCCTTGACCATCCTTGGCCCCCTCCTTTGGACACTCTCTAATAGCTGAATGTCTTTTTTATATTGTGGTGCCCAAAACTGCCCCCAGGATTTGAGGTGAGGCCACCCCAGTGCCCAACTAGCCATGCTGTGCCTGATGCCCCCCAGGACAGGGTTGGTTCTGCTGGCTCATGTTCAACTTGCCATCAACCAAATTTGACAGGTCCACTTCACTGCTGCTCTCCAGCCTCTCGTTCCCCTGTACACACAACCAGGACTGCCCCATCACAGCTGCAGAATTAGGCACTTGCTCTCATTAAACCTCATGTGGTTGGTGATTGCCCATCTCTCTAATTTGTCGAGGTGTCTCTGTAGAGCCTCTCTGCTTTGGAGGGAGGCAACAGCTCCTCCTTATTTTCTATCCTCTGCAAACTTAGTATCCCTTCCAGTCCTGCATCCAAGTTTTTAATGAAGATGCTGAAGAGCACAGGGCAGAGCCCTGTGGTGCCCCATTACTGACGGGTCCACAGTCTGATGTCTCCCCATTCACTATAATTCTTTGTGCGTGACCCGTGAGCCAGTTGCTCGCCCATTCCATGATGTGTTTATTCAGCTCTGTGCAGGAATTTTTTTCCAGAAGGATGCTGGGAGAGACACTAGTGAAAGCTTTACTGCAATCCTAGAAGATTACATCCAGTGGCTTCCCTTGATAACTAGGGGGGTTACCTCGTCATAAAAGGAAATCTGATTTGACAAGCAGGACTTTCCCCTGAACCTGTGCTGGCTGTGACCAATGCAACTAAAGAGACTGTTTTGGTCAAATCTGTGTTCCTGTTGTCTTTCCATAGGTTTTAGTGTTGGGGCAAACTTTTAGCAGTAAAATCCTTCCAGTGTTCTTTGACACTTTCCTTGTGAGTATGCCAGTTGTGGGGTAGAATCCCAGTGCTGATTTTGGTGCTTCCAGAAAATCTGCCTGATGCTGTGGCCTCTGCAGTATCTCTACTGAAGCCTGTTGGCTGGCCTTGCATGGCACAAACTGCATCTCTACAGCTAAAATTGATGACACTCCTGCAGCAAGGAGCTGATGGGGGTCTGTCTAACACTGTCCCCCAGACTGACCCATTTTTTATAGAGGTAACATCAAACCAGGATGCGTGCTAACAGCAGAACAGGATGGGTAGACATAGGCCTGAGTCTTTTCCATGACCCTGTTAGTTTTACTGGACTAGAAGCAGTGTCAATAAAACCAGCCAGTAAACTTATATATATGTAGGAAATCTAACTGTTAAAAGATTCATTCCTCAGGAGAAAGAGCTGATTTGCTCCCAGGAGCTGAAATAACTTTGTTGCTTCACTTTATAGTCCCAAATAGCAAGCACTTAGGCATTCCCCAGGACAGAGGGAATCCCACCATCAAGTATCTTTTAAGCTTTATTTGAAGCAAAGGTATGATCTTTGATCTCTTATCTCTGAACCCCTAGGCTTGCCAAGTCACTCTGTCTATATCTGTAGTCCAATGAATATTTAATTATTGAAAATGGAATAGTGCTTACAGAACACATTATGGTGTCTAGTTGCAGCATTCCAGCTGAAAAGTGAGTCTAATTTTAATACCTGACTTCTTTGCAAATTTATCTGAAACAGTCTAATTCACTGAGTAGTAATGGTTTATAGTATTTCAGTGAAAATAGAGGGTTATGAAAGACCATGTGTTAGGATAAACTGAAGGTATCTTGCCTTCCAATCTGTCTTGTTTATACAGAATTAAAAAATAAATGCTTCTGACATGTTTCTCTTTTCTGCATTGCTTTGGAACATTATGTGCCTTTGGCAGTTTGCAGTTCTGGTCTAAGTACTGTCATTGTTTTTGCAACTTTAATCTTTTAATATAATTTAATTTCAGCTGACTTTTTAGATTTTTCACTAAGACATCATTTAATTAGCATGAGTGTGAAGTGGACTTTCCCATGCTACTGAGTGATTTATAGTTAGCATTCTCATTTTTTGTTGAACTGCAATAGTACTCTACATTCTTTTTAATCAGTTTTGTTTGTGACATTTCTTTTTTTCTGTTCCTTCCAAGTTGTTCTCATGTGTGTTCTTCTGGTTAAATGCAGTAATTATACCCTTATGAAACAAAACCTCTGCCCTGTTAATTACAACTAAGGGAATCCACATATTATTATATTTAGATTTCTAGATAATTTAAGACAAGAAAAACCAATATGGTTTTTAGAAACTTACATTATTGTTTCATCCTCTTCTTTATTATACTGCTTATGTCTGCAGAATTCAAGAATGAGATGGAAACTAGAAAGAACCAGTTCATAACCTCCTATTCAAGCTTCCTGCTTTTAGATGGGAGAACCTTTCTAAAAAAAGGTTTCCATAGTTTATTTTTTCCAACCATATTTTAATTTGTCCTCTAGTAAGTATTCTGTGCAATAATAGTGTCATGTGTTCTCTTCTGTGTTCTTGGGACTATCTTGGGAATTCATGTAGTGAATATTCTACCTTCAGCTGTGTAGGGATAGAAATAAATCTCTGTGCACATTGGACAAAAAACGAACTAGTGCCACAAATAATATTCATATTCCTGTTAAGCTAAAGAAGATTAACAGATGGAGAGTTAGTTTTCCTCTTTTGTCAGGAAGTCTTTATTGTGCCAGATATTTCTCCAGCTAACATTTCTTTGTTTATTAGGATAAAAGCAATTACAAGATAATTCAGAGAAGTAAAGATCTTAAATTTTTCTTTCCAGGGTGATTATTTGCCTGCAGCAATGGATTAGTGTTGCTTTGGGAGCAGTTGGTGTTGTTTTTCCTTCTTGCTGTGCAGGTTCACAGGGGGAGCAGATGTGCAATGGCTCAGTGGCAGCTCCACTCACTTCTCCTTTCCCCTGAGAATTTGAGAGAATAGTCTTCTCTCTGATCTCCTTCTCTCTTCTCCCTGATGCATAATTGGAGATGGACCAAAGAGTGCAGGAACTGCCCTTCTCTGCTCAGCTGGAGAATGGCGTTGCTGCTGTTGGGTGTTACTCTTCTCACAAGCTACAGGAAGGACGAAGAACTGGCCAAGAGAAGCAAGAAAAGAAGGCAAGGAAAAGTAATGGAGGACCCTGGAGGAGAGATTTGACAGGAAGATGAAGCACAGGAGTAGTTGCTGCGAAGGCATTTTCCTTATCTACACAGATGGCCTTCCTGCCATCATGCTAAATGCAATGAAGAATGTTTAATGCTTGCTACTCAGATTCATAGCTTCAAAACTAATGTCTTGTTTACTGACTTTGAAACTATGCTTTGCAGATGAATGGACGAACACATTGCAGCACTTTGGAGACCTCTATTCCTACATTGGGTTGTTGAGACACTAGCGAGGGGAGCAGTTCCCCTGGTTACAATTGATTGACTGAGCAAGGACTGCTGTTTTCCAACAGCACCAATGTTACTCTTACTTATGGCAAATATAAGCAATATGTTCTATGGAAAATAAGGAGCTAATAGGATAGCTGCTGTGCTTAGAGACATGCTTGAACATATTTGACAACTGACCTCAAGTTTAGCTTCACATAATTTTTCTTCTGTTTCTTTCTGCTAAAAAAGCTCTGACAGTGTCAGCGGGTACTCAGAGATCAGTGAATCTCTTCTTGATGTTGCCTCCACCCTGAGAAGTGATGCTCATTTAATAGCAAATATGGTTTTATTTTTCTCTTGACTCCCTGATGATCCAATGAGACATCCACCCTTCCCATAATTGTGTCCTGTAGATCATAAATGTGTCACTGAATTTTGAGATATGTTTTTAACTCAGTGACAAGAACACTTAGTCTTTAATGAGAATTTAGACAGATGTGGAGCAACCTCATTATGAAAAGAAAATTCAACACCTAACACACATTTTACTAATTTAATTATAATTTCACATGGCCTGCTGTAAAAGAAAATTCTTATGAGGTCCGATGGGATGAGATTTACACCTTAGTATAAAGATCTTTAAACATACAGATTTTGATTTTCTCCCTGTATTTATAGTGTAAAGGGGGAAAATAACTTTAATTTACTACTAGATTTCAACAGAGAATCAGAAATCAAACACATTTGGGACAACATTTTTGGAGGATGCTAAAGATACCGTGCAGGTTCTGAAAAGCATTAGGGAAATCTGGCTTCCAAGGTCAAGAAACTGAATGTGACCTTCTTATTTGTATTATTCATGTAATTTCTAATCCCAGTTTAATGACTGGAAATCAAGAATGTAAATAAGAGAAGTATTTGGTTGTTTTAGTATTAATTTTTGATATTCAGAAGTTATAATTCAATTTCTTTTCTTCCTTGATAATTGGCATAGGACGTGCTCATGAGGTAGTTTTTTGATTCGGATTATTAAGTGTATTGGAAAGCATAGAAGATACAGAAATGACAAAAACCAGTTACATTCTTCTATTACGAGTTTTCTAAATAGGGATGAGTGACTGGAATGACAAAGGAATTGGCCAGCTGAACATGCTGGCCTGATCCAGGCTTGGCTATATTGCTTCCTTGTCAGCTGGGCTCTGCCTATGCACTGTTGTACAGATTTGTTGCACAGTTTTAATGTCTCTGCCTGCTGTTGGGAGCCATATTTAGCAACACTGTGATCACTGTGCAACCAGAAACAACTTTGGTTATTTTTCCAAAGGATTCTCTCCATTTCGCCATAAAAGACAGCAAAGAAATCCAAATTTTCTTCCCGTTTTTCTTTGCCCCTCACCCTTTTCACCTGAGTTTTGAGCTTTTGTATAGCTGGGAAAGTTAGAGATAAATTAATTATATGTAAATATTGTGTTACAGTTCTGTTTAGTAAAACAGTGATAATCTGCACTTCATTAAGCAGCTTATTTTATAATCTCCCAAAAAGAGGAGGAAAGAAAAATTATTGTATCTGTTTTACAGACCTTAGTAACAACTTGATAGCAGATGCTGTAGCGAGGTCTCATACTATTAAAGCTTGATTGCATTTATTAAAGCTTTATGCATTTACATATCTGCTAGATTACTGAGCTATGACTTGTCAAATAAATACAGCACAATTTGTGATAGCCACGTTTTAATGGAGTTTATTCCCTTATAATTTGCAAACTCTAGCCATTCATAAGAAGTTTCTTTGACATTGGTGTCAAATGTCTTCATTTTGTGCAATTGGATAAATTAATTTTATTTATGTAAAAACTGTACGCGGTGCTGGTGGACACAGCGTCTGAGGTTCTTGGAAGCAGTCTGAGTTGGTTTTGCAGTGCATTGTCACGGTGGGGAAGTGTGAGTTTTGCTGAGCAGAAAGCTGCTGTATGTGGATCCTTCAAGCTTTGAGTAATCTGATGCCTGAATGTTTCTCATCTGGCCACCGGACAGGGGTGAAAGCTGACTCATGTCTCTGCTATTGAAGCCAAATCACCAGCACACCCAGGGCTCAGTCCAGACGCTTGGAGTGCCCATTCTCAGACACTGGGACATCCTTAGTATTTGACTCTGGAGGGAGAGAAATGTGCATTTTTGTGGGACATTCCTTTCACTACAGTGGATCACCACTGCCCGTTTCATGCTCTTTGTGCTGCAGGAGATGAGCTACAGTTGATCCACAAGTGTGAGGGGACACCAAGAGGGCTCAGGAGCAGTGACACCCGACTGTGGGCTCAGGGTGATGGAGTTCTCAGCATAGCAGTGTAGGACGGGAGCTACATGCATGTAGTTACTGTGGGAAACCTGGCAAGCCTGTACCTAAAACCACACCCTTTTATCTTCTATGGCAGAAGTCCTCACTACTTCATCAAGGTTAAGAATAAATTAAGACTCAGTTCTTCAGCTACATTTATAGAGGTTATTTGAGTATCTCCAAAGGGTGCTGAGACCTGCTTGCAGAAAGTTATACACTCCCCTAGAACTGACCTGTTTCACCCCATAAAGTTAAGTGGTCACATCGATACCTGGCCCAGGCAAATTTTCACAGTCCTCTCACTGGAGATTGCTTGGGGTGGTGCTATTTACTTGCTAAGAAACCAAGGCTAGTGGTCTGTCTAACATTTAAATGACATCAAGTGTTGAATTTTTGTGCCTGAAGACACTTCTATCTCTCCTTAATTTGACAGGTCAAAGCCTCTGGAGCTTTGATAAAGCATCTAAATTGTTTAGAAAGTTTGTGCAGAAGTTGAAGTTTATGCAGATGTCCATGATCCAAGATAACTTCACCTCTATGACAGAAATTACATTAATCCTCTTTATTGCTGTCTTGATTAACTGTTACATCTAAAGTTGGTCACAACCTCAGGGAAGTATTACTTTTAGGCAGGGTGGGAAGATGGGGAATGTAAAGATAAGATTTGACAGTAAGGGTGCCTTTTAGTTTTGCAATGGTAAAATTAAAAAAAAAACAAAAACAAAAACAAACCAAAAAGAAACAAAGATATAAATTTTGACTCTGGTGATTCTCATTTTGGTAGGATCAGAACTGTTTTGTTGCTCCTGAGCAAGTCATACGTTTAAACCAGTAGAACTGCAAAATAGGTTGTTGAGTTGAATCAAACAACAGATCTATGCAGACTTGTTGTGCTTCAGAATAAAGTCTCTAAAAAGCTTATTGAGGAAATGCTGTGTTGCAAATGCTTTCTGCTGTCGCTTTTGATGTTCCCAAATACAGAAGATGTCAGCTTGAAAGAAGAAATGTTCTTGGTAGGGAGTGATGTTGACTGTATGAGAAATGGATTTGTATTATGGCACTCTATTCCCCTTGGAACATTAATACAAGGAAGTGCAAGCTATTTTATTAAATCATGGATTCCAGCATAGAATCTGTCAGTTCTGCCAAGATGTTGTATTTTTAGCACTGCAAAGTTGTCACGCTCCAGCAACTCACCTGCAAATTGTGTGTGAGAAACAATAAAAAGTAGTTCACAAGTGACTTAATGTGTAAGGTGTAAACCTTAATCCACTTATATTAGCAAGACCTTTTAAAATAAAATTTTAGTTTAGTCCAAACTGGTGTATTTTGTGAGGCAAGCTGATACAATGTGTTTGGTTAATCCCTCTGTAATCTAAGAAAATTAATTTGCTGCTTATTCATGACAAATATTTCTTGCAAAGAATTGAGGAGGGTGGGGATTTGATATGGGAAACTAACAAAAAAACTAACGTTACATGATTTTCCTCTTGGCACATGCATTTGCTCAGTCATAGATAACCTAACATTTTCCTATGACTGCTCCACAGTTGGAAGTTTTGGTCCTTGTTAAGAGGCACACACAGTATATGCTTTGGGTCACTTAAAATTCCACAATGAGAGAAAGAGTCCAGATGTCTAAAAATCTCAAGATATAAGTCATGAAAAGTACTTGAGTGACATAAGGACCTGCTGTTTCATGTTATAGACAACTTTTATGTAATGTAGCCTTCAGCTTTTCAATGTTCCCACAGCTGTTACTTACACCATGGGTTTTTTAAGACTTCCATGTGCTAAATAACTGAGAGTTAAAGTGGAATCTGTATAAAAACATGAAGCATATTTTGCAGAGTACAGAGCTGAATTCTCTGCTTTCCTCACAGTGTTTTATGAATTCAAATATTCTTTCTTTAATCCTGCCCAAATAACTGATGTGGTGGACTGAGTCATTCATGTAATGTGGAATCTCCAGTCAATTCTCATTTCCCATCTAGCAAAAGAGACAGGCACCTCTGAGCAGTAAACTACAACAGCAGAACTTTATCTTCCTGTCACTCAGCATCAGTGATCCCTTAACCATCTCTGCAGAAGGATGCTCTAAGGCTGGTTCTTCTGGGAGCATCCTGTCTTTAGGGCATGCCTTTGGCCTTCTCCCTTTTATCTGGACTGCCCATGTGTTTCAATCCACCAGCTGGAAATCAGCTACCTGAGCTGATCCCACTGCCTGAGTATCCTTTTCTTGGAGACAAATCACTCTCCCAGAGTTTTGAAGGATGCACATGGTACATTGGGCACTGAATTGGGTGGCAATGAGAAACTTTGTGCACTGCAGATAGATGTCTGACACTAGCCCAGTTTTCACATTTGTTTGTCTTACCTGATTTCTCTGAAGTTATTTTTGATTTACACTGTTACAAGGGACCAATTTCTTTTTGCAGAACGGTTTTCTTATTAATTTGTTCCATTTTCGGCATTGCAGGTTGTCTTGAGAGAAGTTATTTTATAAGTCAATATCCCATTTTCAATATCCTTCTAGAAGTCCCAACCCTATCTTCATCCTGCCAAAACTTAATGCCTGTAAGTAATTACTTTTTTGTGAGTGCTTCCCTGGAATTCCCCTTACTCACCTATGTTTGAAAAAACCCCAAAATTTATTGCAGAAGAGGCTGCTAGACTCAGCCTTTTATTATTATTATTACCTTTTGATTTTTTTGTGTGTTTTAGACACCTTCTCACACAGAATCTCAGAGATGCTGAGGCTGGAAGGGCTCTCTGGAGGTCATCTTGTCCAATCCTTCTGCTGAAGCAGCATCAGTAGAGCAGGTCACTCTGGGCCATGTCCATTAAGGTTTTGAATAGCTCCGAGGAGTGAGACTCCACAACTTCTCTGGGCATCTTTTGCCAGTGTTCAACAACCCTCACAGTAAAAGATTTTTGCTTATAATTAAATGGAAATTCCTGCACTTAGACTTGTGGCCATTGCCTCTTGTCCATACTGCTCTTTGGACTCATCCTGGAAGAGTAACAGACATCCATTTACTTTTTAGAATTCTATTAAGTTATAAATGCAGGATTATACAGGCAATAACTCAAATAATTTTATGCTTTATGAGTTACTGCCCACATTTTGGCTGTGTAATGTCTGCAACTGAAGGACATGGTGCTTTATGGAGCTAGGACGATTTTACTGGCCTAAAAAGAAGTACTATTAGGTCTGATTATTTCTTTCTCAGCACTTGAGTCCTTCTCTGTCTCTCTCTTAAACTCCCAGAATTACAACACTTTAAAGCTTCATCTTAGTATGCCAGAATTTTTGAAGTAGTTGTATTTAAATTTATTTTTATTTTACTACAAGCCATTTTCAGAAGATAGAACTGGGTGGTCATAAGAAGCTAACAGGTCAGCCAGATGAGACAGTGCCAAATTACAATGTGTATTAGATGTAAACTCAAGAAACTCAGGTTTCATGTGCTTAAAGTAGGCACCAAAATTATTACTAAAAGTAGAATGGAGGTGAAATAATTTTAGGGGTGAGTCAGAAAAGCAGTCCATTTCTTAATAAGCATTTTCAATATAGTTTTGGCACAATGAATTCTGATCCACAGTTCTGTATCCACAATGTTCCAATCAATTGCTAAAATGGGAAAACAATCAAATTAAACCATGTCAGAAAACTGATAAGCTTTTAGAATTTTAGTGAAGTGGCAGAGATGATAGTACAAAAAATTACTCACCGATTGTGTGAACATTATGTATATTTTATCTTGTATTGGAGCACCAAGATCAAACCAGAAGTACCAACATGTGAATGTTAATGAATAATCAATTTGAAACTACTTTTAAATTCTTATGTTATGTGATGAAAGCATGATGGTAGTAACAATTCTGGTCTGCAGTTGTTCTAAGCTATGGTTTTTTTTCAAATTTAATTAGCAAAGAAATATGTAATTTGAATTGGAGTACACTGAAAGGTTTTATTAATAAAATTCAATAATAAGTCATTCTTTTCCACTGAGAAAAAGAAATTATAAAACTGTTTTCTTTAGCCTTTTGACTAAAATATTTGATTTAAAAATCCATTTCAAATATATTTCAATATCTCCTTTTATACAATATATGATTTTATGTTTATTTCTATGAAAATTTTCTTTACTAGATATAAAATATGGCTGAAACCTGTTGCTTCCTTGTGGGTGTGTTCCATCTTTGAGCTTTGTGAATATACATTAAAATATAAATTTTAATAGGTTATGTTCATGTAATTGTTTTTATGGTCCTCTAGACCTTATGATTTTATATAATTTAAATAGCATATCTGTCACCTGTAAAATGTCTGTTTCCTCTCAGTGGCTGACAATCTGTACTAAACCAATTGCATGATAAATTAAATTGTGACTAAATGTTACTAAGGAAGTAGGGAACAAGCAGTCACAAGCACTTTTTAGAATACATATGAATTGTGTATGAAAAGTCTTCTCTCCATATTTTCCCAGTAACAGCTATGATCCAGTAGAGCAAGGTGTTTGATCGCTGATACGTGGTGATTTGTGATCCTTGGGCAGTTTTGTACTTAACAATCACCTCTATTGTCAGATGGGATGACTGCAGAAAAAAAAAGTCTTTTTCTTTGTTTTTTTCTATTTTATTTTCATCCCATGGTTGTTACTTAAAATGCTGATCTTCATGTTTTACTAGTTAGCTAATGCTTGCAAAGCAATTTGAAAATGAAAGGGACTAAATTCGTCATTGTTGGGCAAGTATTGAGAAGAAAATTTAATTGTGTTTTTGACTTCTTTTCTGTGTAAGACGTTTCTCAGGCAAAAATGAAAGTTGCTGTTCAGCCTTCCATTGACCTTCATGCATTTAGCATTTTCTCATTTCTTCAGTTATTTCTCCCAGCTGATTTCTTGCTTCAGGAAGGATCAGTATGGAACTCAGTCAGAGGTTCCTGGATAGTAACCTTGTTCATTGGAGTGCTGAACCAAAAGTAGAATGTTTTTATTCCATAAATTTTCTATATTCCATTATTCCATAAATTTATGCCATAATCATAGCTAGGTCAGTTAACCCAGGATAGTGTAGTCTAGACAGGCAGAGCTCCTTGGCAACTTATTCCTTCTCTAACTCTCCAGAGCTTCCATTTCTCAGACTGGGCCGTATCAGGGAAAACCTTTGGGCATATGATAGTCCTGTACACCTGAATGGGTTTGACTGTCCTACAAGTGTTACTGTTGGGAATTGTGACCTGTAAATACACTGGCACAAGTCGGCCTCTCCTAAGAGATACATTATTTAAAGACAAAGGATACAGCATATGAAAATGTGTATTAACACAGCAGTCTGTACATGTGATCTTACCCTGAACTTATTTGTTTAAATAATCCAGAGCTCTTTGTTTTCCATTTATTTCCCACAGAGTTAGTCTCTTCCAGCAGTGCTAGGCAGACATGGGTGGTCAGGGAGGCTTCTGTACAACTGACACATGCACAGTACTTCTTACTATTAGCTGTGTAAGGGTTATCAGAAGTGTTTACCAGCATTCCATGGAGATTCAGTCTCATTTTAGTCTTGCATAACCTCCATATGGCAAAGAATGTAAAAGAAAACAAACACAGTAGCAGCAAATATTTTATCTGTAAGATATTGCAGGAACCTTTCAAAGCTTCACCACAATATATTGGAAACTTCTAAGTTTTCCAAGTGTGGGAGACAGTTATTTTCTCTTTTTCTACATCTTAGAGGACATAAACATTTTCTGAATATAATAGTAATTTTGCTGGACCAAAAAAAAGGTAGTTATCTTCTCTCTGCTCCAAAGGTCTTGCTGTTTTATGGTTCCATATAGAATATTAAAAAGGATGTAAAGCTGAGTGCTGTGGTGCACTTATTGGGTTGCTGACCAATAAGCTGGTGATGAGTTTTAGTGTGTGAACATGTAGCACTTTTCCCTGATGTGTCCTCCAGTCTTTACAGAAATATGCCTGTAAATGTCTGTCTAAATATGAACAGCAGGAAAATAAATGGTCATATGCTTATCTGTGATTCATAATATGGAACAATATGATCTTAGCACCATCCTACTCAGAAAATGACAGTAAACCAAACTATGAGCAAACAGATATAAACAAACCACACTGGTGACATCTTCAAGTGTCAGGCGGGCAGAAGCTGTGCTGCAGCTTGTGCACTTTTGTGCAGAGCAGTGGCAGGCAGGGATTCCCTCCACACAGCTGATCTCGTCCATAAAGTTTGAAGCACTGCACAACTCCACATCTCTGAACCAAAGCTTCCAGTCTGCACCTAGAGACATTGTTGACAGAGAGGTCTTGGGAACTGTATCTTTTCCCTTCTTTGCATTGTTTGCGATTAAATTCGACAGGGGTCTGAAAGAAAAAATTTAGTGATTAAAGTATTAGTGTAAAAAATCTGAGAGCTGTTGGTACACACAGCACAGCGTTGTTCATTCCCACCACTGAAAATAAAAGTTCTAAAATGTACTTCAGCTTTTTCTATACATCAGCCAAAATGGTTTGCCAGCTGCACATGAGGACTAAACCCACAATAAAATTAGAACATTGATAATTTCAGTTCATCCAAAGTATAAAAGCTGTTAGACAGATGGATCCCTGTTTTTTACTCTCATGTTCCTTTATTGTTACCATGAAATAAAGAGATTCTGTTATTCACAGACCAGCAGCTTTTATTTATATCACTTTAGAATTGGATCCAAACAGTGTATATTATTTCATATCTTTTAGCTATTTAAGAAATATGTGTATGTTTCCCTGCAGTAGGTTTTATGAATGCAAATGCAAAAGCTGTACTAAAATCCATATTAGAGTATTAATGCTTTATTTTCTCTTTAACTAGACTCTGTTTATCTGTATTTACTCATGATCTTGTTCATCGATACTCTAGTTTTTGCCTTTCCCTCACAGAGGTCTGGAAGTGCTTAGAGTAAGCAACAAATCTTGTGTCTATTTCATTCTGGGGAATTTAAGCACATTTTTCAAATCTGTTCTATTCTTAAACTTCTGAAGAATCGTGACACAGATGAAGCTTTACAAACACTCAGCAAGCTCCTTCACTGAAAAGAGACCCTTGATCTATCAGTCTTTGTCCAAGCTTCATCACCCAAGTTAATAAAAGTCTTGTGAGCCAGGAATGGCACAGAGAAGTTGCTGCTTTATAAATTCTATTTATTCTGATTGCAGCTTATGAAAACATCAAGTTGCATTCCAATTAGTTGCTACCTGTGAGATTCTGCAGTGTTCATAAGCACATAAACACAAAATGTATATGTGTTCTGTTGTTCCTGTTTGGTTTTTTTAATCCTTTTCTGGCAATAATGTATTTGTGCAATATAACTCAAACCCCCTGCTTTAATATATGCTTCTTTCATATATTTTTATACTACCTGTCCCTAGGGGAAATAAAATTTTTTTCCAGCTTCTATTTCTGAAAGTTTTTAAGGCATTGAATGGTTGTGTTTCAATGAAATTAGAATAGATAAAATATATTATTGATACCTAGGTAACTTACTTGTCATTTTGCAAAACCTAGAAACTGGGAGTCTAAGGCTCAGATCCACAAAGTTCACCCTTGCCCTCCCTGTAGGAAAACATGATGCATTAGTGAAAAATAACATAATTTATTTATAGTTATTACATTCTGGAAAATTCATCTTCTTTCATTAGATGCATTAAGTATAACCAGAAAAAGACTTGATTTTTATGGGAGTCGGTGTTGTTTTGGACATGGAGTATACACCATTCCAAAGGTAATTATAAAAAAAAGAACATAAACAGCCTTGATATCTATTTAACATTTATTAATCTCCTCTCTACTATGCATTTTACTCAAAAGCGATATGCTGTGCTATGTCTCATATGTGACAAAATGGTACATAAAGTACTGAACATAGAAAAGTACTTGCACTACATGGAAAAGTAACATAAGTATAGAGTATAAGAATAACACTGAAAACTGATTAATCAATTTTGTGTGATGTCACAGCTATTCTACTGTGTTGAAATTCTTAGAGGAAAGAGAGGAGGATCTCAGACTTTCTGGGTACATTTCATAGTGAGGTATTTTGGGATAGATGAGGGAAATTAATATTGGTGCTATCTGTATCAAAGAATAAATGTATTGTAAAACCTGAAATTCACACAATAATTAGTATGAACTAGAGAAACTAGAGAAAAAGATTATTTGGTCCCTGAATCCTGTCTCATTTTGGTATTCAGATTATTAGCACTTTCCTTTTATTCTCAGCTTTCATTCAACCTTGTCAAAGAAGTTCCTGATAGTTTGCAAATTAGCTCTATATTATGATCTCCCCTTGGAATGGATTTCCTATAAAGTACATGGAGTATATTTTCAGGAGAGGCTGTGGTAAGCACTGGCATTATGAAGGAAGGTCATCCCATGGGACCAGCTCATTGAGGTTAGGAAGGAGGCATCTGCATTAATTAGAATTCATCCAAGAGAATGCATTACATCAAGTGTGACTACTTGGTGGCAAGTTAAACTAAAAATAAAGCTGTTGACATAAAAGAATAAAAAATAATAAAAAAATTATGTTGCATGAAGAATTACACATATTAGTTTCCACAATATGGGACAAAGAGATAATTGCAAACATCATAAAACCAGAATTTATATGTTCAACTCTTGCTAAGTCAGGCAGGCTCTGACGGAAAAAGGAATATGAAATGAAATATACTTAAGTGGACAAAAATAAGTTAACTTGGAAAAATACTTTTTTCTATTCCTAATTAAAGCAGTGTAATTTAAAATTTCTGTGCAAGAAATTTAGATTTTTTTTTTAAACAACAGTGATTAACTGATTTTAATTTTTTTACTAACTCTGCATGTTGCTACATTTCTATTTTCTAAGACTTCCAAGAATAGCAGCTACAGAATTTTCCTATTGATAGAAGCATGAATAGTATTTTTTTAATTGGGGGGGAAAAAAGTCATAATATTTTATTCTGTCTGTGGGCTTGGGTATAACCCTTAAAAGTTGAAATTTGTTCTGTAGCTTGGAAAAGGCTTTTGAAATAATTTCAGATTTGAAAATCAGTGCTCCATTCTCTGATTTAGCTATGATTTTTTTTTTTTTAATTCATATGCACTGAAATCTATTAGTTGAGTAGTCACTGAGGTCAGTGAACTGAACCATAGTGAATGATTGGAATTTAATTATCTTAAATGCCTTACATTTATATGCAGTAGTTTGGCACAAATTTGAATATATAAATAGTAAATTGTTCAGTCAAAGCACTGTTAAGAATTGAATAATGGAATAAATTAGTGAGATTTTGAAATATTTAGCCAGTAACTGAAAATAATGAGACTGCTTGAGTAATACAGAACTTCAGACAAAAGTTAAAAACTGCAAAACAATGAAGAAAAATGTGTAAACTTAGTAAAGTTATAGAACTTCATGCATAGGAATATCACGTTGGTTTAAGGTTATTGGTAGAATCACAAAGTGCCTTTGCTGATGGAGACACTCCCGTGAAGATGCCTACTGCAAAACCACTTTTTGTCTGGCGAATCATTGTATAAATGCAAGGACATAGGTACTTTTAAAGATATATTTGTTAAACCCTCTCTGTAAGTGCCTTTTTCCACTGATAAAAAATGGTGACCTAGAAATGCCTGGTTTTCTCCAATGTCTCTGAAGGAAAGCTTGCATAATCAAGTCCAGTTGTTTTAAATATCCTGTTTTAAATACTGAACTGCTAAGCAAAGGAAAGGGCTTGTATTCAATGACAGAATTATTTACAGTGATTTAAGTGGCATTTGTTCCCTCTTGCTCATTCCTGTCCCATATCCACTCTTTGAATTGCAACTATTCGTGTGTCTATGAGGTGAGAAAATTCCTCAAGCATAATAGAAGTTAAGCCCAAGAAATGTTTTATTTTTTGCTATATTAGTTCCTTAGTCAAGTTCACATTTTGTTTTCAGAAAATTTTGAGTAAATGGATGAGAAGGCAGAGACTTTTTGTGCTGATATTTTTGCCAGAGAAATACAGGTGAAAGCAGAGACCATGATCAAGAGGCAGTCTTTTGGGGAAGGAGAGGGGAATAATGAGCACCAGCCTTCATGGAAATCACAGAAAGGAGTGCCCTGGAATTGCAGACCTTTGTGATTAAATTATTTTAGGTTGCATTGGTTTTTAATGGCTTAAAAGTTTTTTTCGTTGTTTCCTGACATATATTGAGCAATCTGTGGCACATTAATTCTCTCTGTTCCTTGTGGAAGTATGGCAAACAGAGGCTTAATCACATTAATTAAAAAAAAAAAAAAAAGACAATAATACAAACACACTAATTTTCAATATGAATAAGCCTGGACTAGGTTAGAGGCAATTAGTAAAATATGAATATTTCCATTTAGTGGCTGATGGTGAAATATCTGATGAGAGTACTTAAAGATCCATCCAAAACAGTTTTTGACCTATGGTCAAATATTTGAGTATTGTGAGATTCTGCAGAGGGCAGGGAAAATCCCACAGGATTGAAGATGCAGCAGCATAATTTATAGCCTGGGAGAGATACTTCCAATGGATCCCAGTATTTTCCTTACTGACATCGATAGAGAGGGTACAGGTATAAAACTGGAGATGGAGTAAGGCTAAGAAACATTGCAAATACTGTTAAGAGCATGGTTAGAACTCCTAATACAGATAAAAATGTGCTGTCTAAAACCAATAAGATAAATCTAGTAAAGACAAGAGCAAAACTTTACTTTTAGTAGGAAGAAATATCAGAAATACATGACAAAAAACACCCTGCATCAATAAGGCAGAATGGTATCTGAGGCTATAATGTACATGAGTTCCATGTAAATTAACAGTGATATGGTTTCAAAGGAGAAAAATTTCTTTCCTAGATTAACAGACTCTTTATAAAAAGGCTGTTATTTCATCTGTATTCACTGCTATTAAGATCTCAGCTAGAATTTTGTGTCCCTCTTTTGAGCAAATCTGCTTTAAGAATTGTATAGACCAGGGAAAGATAGTGCAGTTATGAATAATAGGAGTGGCCTGAGGAAAAAAAAGATAGGCTTCAGTGTTCAAAAATACAGAAGATTTAGGGAGATATGAGAGCTGTCATCCAAACTGTGGAAGACCATTCCGGAGAAATCCATCTATTGCTATAGGAAAGGATAGTAAGAGAGATTTTATGTATTTATGAAAAATTTTCACCTGTTTGCAAATATATTCAAATATTGGGAAAATAGGATTTGGAAGGCTATTAAATTTCCTTACCTAATTATTTTAGCAATCTTTTTTAAGGAAATTTTTAAGCCTAAGAGGTTGGATTCGGCTCAATGGGGTTTGCATCCTGCCTTAAAGCTTGTAGAGGATGCTGTTTCTGTGAAGCATGATTTGAATTGAAAGATTTAGCTCTGTATTGGTGACAGTGGCCAGATTATGAGTTTGTATTAGAGATAGTATGTGAATACTGTTTAGACAGGGAGAATTTGTAGGAGAGGGAAAATTCATTTTTGGGTGGAATCAGCTGACGGCAATGGCTGAATATTGTCAGCATTAGATGGCAAAGTGCACGGTCTTTAGAATAAAAATTGTAGGAATAGCAGAACCACTGTAAAATGTTAAATTCAAGGGTTTCAGAACTGCTGAAAAACACTTCACTGCTAAAGATTATGAGTGGATCCACTATAGATTGCACATCTGTCTGCACATTTTGAGCCAAAATATGAAAAGATACAAGCGCTGAATAGTGTAGCATTCTAATGCATTTTAGCTGAATACATCTGATAAATGCACTGAAATAACGTTTAACTTGAGATAATAAATTTTACAGCAAATTTTTTGAAATAAACAGGAAACCACAAAGCGTCACATTTTCAGAATATGAACAGTTAGTTTGCAATCCAGTCAAGTATCTCAACTTAGACTGTGATAGAAACCCAACTAATCTCTTTGTTCCCAGCTCCCCTGTCATGTTACATACTGTAGAATGAAAGACAAAACTCAAACAGATTAACCCAGGTGTGGAAAATAGTACAAGTAACATTCAGGGATTTATCACTTTCTTCTTTAAAATGAAATAAGAAAATCTCAGACCTTAGTAACTTCTAAATGTGAGGGCAATTTCAGCTCTGACAAAGCTACACAACACTCAAAAGAATTGAGAGGGAGTCCTATTGTGGAAACCACTTAGGGTAATTCTTTGTGGAAGCTGAGAGTTCAAGAAGTGCTTCTCAAAGTTTACATTTGCTTAGCTTCAAAGTCAAATTGTTCTCATGCTGTTGTAATTCAAGAAATATATACAAGCATATTTAATGTTATCCCTTATTTGTATTCCCTATTGTAGTTTAAAAATTATGGAGCTATGTGTAGGTGCTGATGCATGTATATCTAAGCATTTATATTATTTCTATGTCTATACATGGATTTATTGATTTGGTATACACAATGATATTTTTATATTTTTTTTTTTTATTGATAGAACCTGGAAAAAAAAACAGCAGAAACTAAGACCTTTTCATTTTTCCATTCTGTTTACATGCAGTAACACATAGGTAATGCTCATACATATGGAAAACATGAGGAACAATGCTGATGCCTAGGAATTTTGCCTTATGTTCTAAGCACAAGAAAAGGGATTTGTGTGTGTCAGGATGTATTTCTACCTTTTCTTGATCTTAAGTTAAGCAGAAGTAAATTTATTGCAGAGGTCCAGAGGAAGACACAAGGGAGTTTTTATCTCTTCCATTTACCTCTGACATATATACCACATGCATTTTTCTAGCCCTTTCTTACCAGGTTTTTAAATGTTTCCTTGGGACTGGATTGTATTTGTATGCAGTGGACTGAAGCAGTAGCTGTAGAAAAGAACAGCTGGCCCTCTTCAAAATCAGTATTTTTCTCAAAGTTGTATGTAATATCCAATAATGATTTCTGTCTAGTGAAAGACTAAGTGAACACTGATTAGGAGCTGTGTATTTTAGATTAATTATGTCTTGTGGGCAGTGTAGCATATGCCTCAGTAGCCAGAAGGCTAAATTTAAGGATGCAGAAATTGCCTCTTACAAGCAAATCAGATTCACAGGAGCAAAGTGATCTTAATCCCATCTGCTGTCAGGAAAGAGCCAAACATAAGCCAACAAAAATTGAGAGGTCTCCCTGATGACTTGCCACTGGTGCTAGATCGCCAGCTGGACTTCATGGTCTTAGGTGTTTCCCAACATGAATTTTTCTATTATTTTACGATTCTGTAGTTGCTTTATAACAATTGCCAGCTGTTACCAAGTAGTTTCTAGAACCACAGTTTCTACTGAGTTTCTTCAAACTTCACTTTTCAAGTTAAGAAGATGACCTGATACTGTGTGTTGTTGGATTTTTTATTTCTTTTCCTTCATAGTTCCCTTCTTTTGTGTATAAGTTATTTTTTCTCCTAATATGGAAAAAAAAAAAAAGACTATAATGACCTATTCCAGTGATCTGCAGTCTCCTAGCAATTTTATTTAACTTATCCAATTTTATCCTTATTTTTTTTTCCATGCATAGAAAGTACTCCTTCCTGAAAAAATTATCACAGGAACACTGAACTTCATGTCTATATCCATTCTGATGGGAACATTGCAGGCAATGAATATTGAATAGCTAAGAAATAGCTTATAAAGATATGAAAATCAATAAAAAGTGTCTTGTATCATCACAGATAATGAAAGTTATTTCCTTTTTCCTTCAGCTAAGGATTAACATGTATTCACATTTAATGGCAGTCTTTGGTTTAAAATTAATCAGGGATTTCTTGTGGAAACAATCCCAATTTTCTTGTGGAAACACCCTTTTCCCCAAATTTGGCACGTTTTCTTCTCTCCAAAACCTGTGTTTGCCTGGTTTAAATCAGAATACTTGCTGCATTCCTGAGGCATCTAGTACAAGACTTCAGAGGTTATGCATATGCTCATTATACTGCTGGAAACGAATTAGAGAAGCCTGTGCTAATACTTGGGTTTATTTATAGCCTGGGTTTGATTTTTAAAGTATCTCAACCATTTATCCCCACCTGACTGAGAAACAGCTGTGAAAGGATGATTGAAGTTAGAGCTGGACAGGTGCACTCAATTCCTAGAGCAGGTTGGGTGGCAGTGAAAGGCGATGGTGATGTCCCTGTGAGGCTGGTTCCTCACAAACTGGAAAGCAGGAGAATGTGATGAAGAGTATTAGCTGGTGTCCCTGCTGTGTAGCTTGAAATGGGTAGTGTGTCACACAGCAGGTTCTCCTGTGATCTTAAGGGCCTGTGGTAGAGCTCTGCTGGCCTCTCAATATCGACCAATGTCATGTGGGCATGACCAGGCATGGCATGGCATGGTGTGTGGGTGATGTGGGCAGAAGGACACAGGAAACAAAAGGACACAGCTTCAGCTGCATAAACAATCTACAGTCAATGCATCCAGGTAGGAACCCAAACCTACAACCTCTCTCTTGACCCAAGAAATGCCTTTCTTTACATCCAATCAGTGATGTGTTTAGGAAGAAAAAGACACTACAATCTGGGACAGCCCATTTTTTCTTTCAAAGATGAAATTTTTACAGCCCACTATTTGTGAAAGCATTGAACACCCATATTTGGTCACTCCAGAGCTCTCTGTCTCCCTCCATCTCTTCACAGATCCAGCATGGAGATATGCTGCATCCTATGCATCCCCTGGATATGACTAAGTTAATACAAAACAGCGCTGTGAGAGACCTTTTAAAAAGTATTTTAGCTGGACAGAATAAATGTTAGAGCAATTTTTCTTTCAGTTCCCAAATAATTACATCTGTGATCATTTCAGAACAGAAGCAGGAGAGAGCTATGCCCTATTGCCCAGCAAATACTGGTTTTGCCATAACAAGTGAAAGGCTGAAGGTTTTGTACTCATGGGACAGTGAAGGCCAGCATGATGTTTGTTTTAGTAATTGTCTAATGGCCAGGTGTCTCACTTTTGTGTGAGCTGAAGCTCTGTGAAAAATATAAATGATAAATGTCTGGAAAACCTTGTCTGGACTAGGTGACCTAGATTATCTTCCATCTCTCATGCTCCTGTGACAAGGTATCCAATGAGTGATCAAGTGTCTAGAACATATGAATCAAAATTTTCAAGTTGTTTCTACTGATGACATAACCTATGTCTGCCCTGTTCCTCAGGGATCTGAATGGGTCCTTAAGAATCAAATGAGTTTGGTTTTAAGGCATCAACCTCATCTGTGTTCCAGAATCTAAAGACTGCAAAAAAATTTCGTTAGGAGGGAGACTTACTAACCATGCCACATACAACTAGATATTTCTCATAGCGTCTGTTCTGTGACATATTGCAGAACACATAAAGGTGCTTGCTGCTCTGGTTGCCTTTGCAGGTCTCAAAAGCTGCCTGAATCTAAATACAGAGATTAGTCATTTTCTGTGTTCTCAGAGCATCATTTGGGATCCCTTCAGGACACAGTCACTAGCTTTCTGAAGCTGTCATCAGGTGAATGGAAGAAAGCATTAACTGAGCGATTATCAGATTAAACATCTAGAAGAATCCTGGAGTTAGGAAAGTGAAGCAATGCCAGAATTTGAAAAGGTTTTTTCTTGTTGGCATTAGACCAACATATTGTACTCAAAACAAATGTGCTTGGTTTTGAATTTTCTACTCTGTGCTGTAATCACTAGAAAGAAAGGAGCATTTCAAGACTTTGCTGATTTTACCAATATATTGCTTTATTTAAGTAACAGAATACCTTTTCATAAACAGTCCTGCATTATAAGAAACTCCAAAGTGACCATTTCTGTGTATGTTTCACTGCACTAGCAGCTCTCTTGGGATGCAGGGCCCTGTATGCCACACAACTGTGTTGCAGTCCTTCCCTGCCAAATCACCCTTAGTACATACCCTGATGTGAGGGCTGGATCTCACAGCACTTTCAGCTAACAGATGGGCTTGTAATGCTTGGTGGGGGCTATTATCCTGCAGACACAGAACAAATACCTGAACATGACAAACTGCTCTCTGTGAGAGACACCCTTGGTGAATCTGGATTCTCTGAAACTTTCCATGGACTAAAAGAATTTCTGTAAAATCAACCTGAATTTGCCAGGTAAGGCTGTGGGTTTGATCCCTGTGTGGGATCACTTAAGAGCTGGGCTCAATGATCCTTGTGTGTCCCTTCTGACTCAATATTCTGAGATTCTTTGAAATTACCTGAAAAGCAGAGGAATTCTTAATTTTCACATGGGTACTCCCTCTAGTCTTAGTCTCCCTCTTTTTCAATCTGTAATAAATATGTTGCTTTTCTGGAAAGTTGCAAGGCTTGATACCTGGTTTATTACCTGGTGTCAAGTGTCTGTGTCTCTAAAATGATGTGTTCACTTATAATGATACTTCACAGGTAGTGGTAGTGCTTCTTATGGGCTCTGAATTATAATGTTCTTAAGTGATATAACTTAATGTAGTGACTGATTTTATATGGGAGAATATTATAGACTCACAGAATTATTTAGGTTGGAAAAGACCCTTAAGATCAAGTCCAGCTGTTAACCTAACACATGCATCATCAATATTACATTCCTCTTCAAGTTAAATCAGTCTAACCCTTGGAGAAGCACCACAAATATGATGATAATAATATTATTTTGAAAACAAACCATTTCCATGTATAGATAATAAATACCATGTATATATATTCTGTTTATTCTATATGTGTATTACGCCACGTGACAGAAGCAAGCTTTAGATCATAAAATGTATTAGTCTAATTTAAATGAAATCTCTCATTTAAGTACTAACAGACAGGAGCTGTATAAAGTTGTTTATTTTTATTATTATTTTTCAAGTACTAGAAGACAGTAGCTTTTTTCAGGTTTGAATGAGGGCATTTTAGACTCGACACTAAAATAAGTTATTTGGTTGTATCATGTCATGTGTCACATCTTTATTGTTACAAGAATTGGTGAGCCTGTGCTGTAGCATAAAAGCTTTCTGGAGGGAAAGTTTGTTTAATAAATGTGCTGTATGCTTTTTGAGAACAGTATGTGATCAATAGTTTCATATACTCTTTTGCTCTTCCTTCCTTTGTCCCATGCTGCTCCATTTTATATTGTTGTAGAGTTCTGGTTAAGGTTTGTTAGAAGTTGAATTTCAGCTGCACTGTATGCTGATGTACACACAAAATTAATTTCTGTGTGACTTATTTTGAAGGCAGAGTTCATTCTGTTTTTTTATATACTGCTGTCAGACTGATAACTAGGCAAGCAGGCCAGCTTCCTGGTCTTCTTCATATAATGGAATAGTGATCTGCATTTGGCAGGAAAAAAGCAAACACTTTCCCTGTGCAGAGATAACGTCACAGCTGCCTGTCCTCTGAGCAGACCCTGCTGAGGAGGGCTTTTTGTGGGGGTTCTTTTTTGGCTTAATCGATTATTTTTGTCTGGATACGGTCCTGGTCAATTTAATGTTGAAACCCTGGATTCAAGAGTCACGAAAATTTCCTGTAGCAGTTTCCTGTAACCAGACTGTGAAAATCTGAGTATAAAACCCTTTACCCTATTGACAATCCAGCCAGTTGTGTCTCTCAAGAGCTATTAGAGGCTTCCTCCTGCTAGTCTGAAAAGCTTTTACATAATGGGGTGGAAAACCACTTTGTCAAAGGGCGCAAATACCTCTTCAGAGAATTCTGAAAATAGCAACCTTCCTTCCTCATCTGCAGCACAGTAGGGACCAGCTCAGCAATTACTGTGATGACTAAAGTGCTGATAAAACAGCACTACTCACCCTAAGGAGTCTTGTAAATAAAGATCTCCAAGGCTGTCCCAATGCTGTGTGGGGTAGCTACAGCAACACTCCCAGATCTGCCAGCAGAATGCAACACCCTCAAGTTAGATAAGACTGAAAACATGATTTATATTTACTGTAAAGCCTATTTTCCTACTGTTATCCCTAACTTAGAAAGGGCAGAATGTATGTACTTTGAAATGTTAACTGAGGCAAGAGATGAATTGCCATTGGCAAACCATTCTGGCCATAGACTTTTATTTCAGTCACTTGAGTCATTCCTGGATAGGTTTTCCAAGTCTCAGTAAATATAGTGGGTGCTGGTACATGCTCCTATTGCTGCCTACACTTTTATCCATCTGTTATCATGGCACGATTCCCACTTAGAAGTTGGTCAGACCATTACACTAGATAAGAAGTGCCAAGGGAGTGTGGGTTTAGACATTTACAAAAGCTCTTCTGTAGGCTATCTCTGCTCTGAGATAGGATTGCCACATTGATGCCACATGCTTCCTCACCTCATGACATCTGTTGATGCTGAAATGCCAAAAAATCCTGTGTAAGTACAAATTGGACCTTTCTGTTGCTTGTATATATTGAAAAAAAATAACTGCAACAGATATATTTCATGAGATCACATCCTTTCCCAAATACAGAATCACCTTGCTGTTGTTTTTAAAACAGTTTTATGACTCATAATATCAGCCAGTAAGTCTATTGGTTCAACAAAATTTGTATTGGTCCTAAGTGACATAGACTCAGTAGCTATCTTAATTAAGACATATGTACCTCAAGGAGTTTCATAATTAAGTCTTGATCATCACCATTCAGTTGTTTGATTACAATTTCATCGCAGAACAGTGTTTTTGATGTATTATACCATATTTCTCATGTTTGATTTCAGTCTTTCTCTTGGTCAATTCCTTTACTTAATCAGTTTATTCAAACTAATTGCTTGGTAAAGGATGGAGTTATTTTAGGGTAAGTTCTAAAATGTGCTCAAACACATGATCAGATGTGAGTTGGATCCTAGCAGCTTGACAAACCTGAGATCAGCTGAGTTGTGGTACAGTACCTATCCGTGTACTCGAGTGCCCACCCTGCTTGATGAATGCACCCTCAGTAAATTCACAGAGGACCCCAAGTTGGATGGGAATGTTGATATGCTGGAGGGTAAGAAGGGTCTGGAGGGATTTGGGAAAGCTGGATTGATGGGCTAGCATCAGTGAAATTGAGGTTTAACAAGGGGAAGTGCCAGATTCTGCCCTTGGGTGGTAAGAACTCCATGCAATATTCCAGGTTTTGGGGGAGAGTGACTGGAAGGTGGCCTGGTGGAAAAAGACTTGGCGATGCTGGTTGAGAGCCATGTGAACACCAGCCAGCATGTGGCCAGGAAAGCCAATGGCATCCTGGCTGTGTCAGCAGCAGTGTGGCCAGCAGGACTATTGCAGTGATTGTCCCCCTGTACTCAGCAGTGGTGAGGTCACACCTCAGACCCTGGGGTCAGTTCTGGGCCCCTCACTACAAGAAAGACATTGAGGTGCTGGAGAGAATTCAAAGGGAGCGGAGCTGGGGAATGGTCTGGAGCAAACATCTAATGATGAGCAGTTTGAGGGATCTGGGGGTGTTTAACCTGGAGAAAAACTTCATGCTTAAGAGGAACCTTATCACTCTCTACAACTCTTGGAGAGGAGGTTTAGTGAAATGGTGATTGGTCTTTTCTCGCAAGTGACAAGTGATAAAGTTACCAGAAACAGCCTGAAGTTGCACTAGGGAAGGTTTAGATTGGGTGTCAGAAAAAATTCCTTCACCAAAAGGGATGTCATGCATTGGAACAAGCTGTCCAGGGAAGTGTTGGAGTCACCATGCCTGGAGGTATTTAAAAGATGTTTAGATGTGACATTTGAGAACATAATTTAGTGGCGAACTTGGCAGTGATGGTTTAACAGTTGGATTCCATAATCTTAAAGGTATTTTTCAACTTGAACATTTCAATGATTCTGTATTGAATATCCACTGTTAAATGACTGTAAAGAAATTAGTATGACATTTTAATGAGTTAGGTTATGTCATCATAACGGCATTAACTGATGATAAGACAACTTTGTTACGAATGTGACTAAATATATGACTGTAACACATTTTAAAATTTAGCCAGAATGGGAATGAGCATTTAGTCATGTGGCATGAGTACCTTGGAAGCTAAGTTCAGCAAGCAATAATTTCATTGGTATAACAATATCCTCAGCTTATTCTTACTTTGTATTAAAATGCATTTCACTAAACGTGGTAGAAGTAGTGTAATAGCAAGGAACTACTGTATTTTAATTTGTACTGCAGAGGGCTGAAAGTGCACATGCTGGTAGTAACATGAGCTTATCTAATGAGCTTCTTCATTAAACACCATATAATGATTGTATTCACTAATGTGTGGGAATCCTTGTATAGAAATACTTACAGGAGTTTTCTTCTATAATTTAGGATGTTTCTAACAAGTTATTCACTATTGCTTCATAATCAGTAGTTAACGTAGAAATGTGACTACTTTTTACACCAAAGAATAATAAGACCTGTGAGATTGCATTTTGGATCTTATTTTCTATTCCTTTATTTTCTGCCATTGTTTGTAGAATCATTGCTAGAGTCTGTTCTTATTTTGAGTTATATTTGAACATTTCAACTCAGAATTATTAAGATTTTCATTTAATATCTTAAAAATAATTTGAAGTCACAACTTATTCTATAGTAGAAGTACATTTTCAATACAAAGTTCAATGAAGAAATGGCAAGGATTTTAGATTAAATTCTGAGTTTCTCCATTCTGTTCCTTGTGCTCACTGAGACTGGGTGGGATTCAGATAAAGATTACTATCTCTAAATTTTGTTGACTATGAGTAGGTGTCCATCCCCCTTTTAGAGTAAGTGAAGATCAAATCAAACCACCTGATGGAGCCTAGAGAGGGAATTTGGTATGCTAGAGAGGTACCACTAAGAATAGACTTTAATGTGAGCTCTTGGTAACATAAACTCAGAACTCTAGACTAGGATTGAGAGGACTAAACGTAAGTACCTAATACCATTTCAAGCATGTTAGAGTATCATTCTTTGCTTGCTTGTTTGCAATACAGAAAGGACAGGTCTTCTGCAGAGACTGGCTCATATCTTCCAGCTCCTTTTTTGTGTTTTGGAGTGCTAGTACATATTTTTAAGTGAAAAGACTTCTCGGTAGAAGGTGGTATCTTGCACTTTTACATATGTGGCTTTTTCACATTCTGGGAATATGAAGAAATTACATTATCATTATTTATTTTGAAGTATTTTCCCCAAAAAATAATCACTCAAAACAGTGTTTCAACACACACACACAAAAAAAAGCTGTTTCTTTACATGAACGTAGACATTTCCCATCCCTGTGCAGCAGCTTGTCAGTTAATCTCTGAGCAGCACAAAAATATTCCTTAAGTGTCCTGTTGGTTGTCAGTTTCTATTAGCGTTAAGTAATCACTTCTTTGCACATTGGCTGTCACTTCAGACACATAAGATTAATCAGTGCCTTTCATAACACGCTTCTGGAAATGGAAGTTCTTAGTGCACTTATCTTTTCCTCTCACTGTTTTCTTCTTTCTGTTCAGGTCAGTGAGAGAGAGACTCTCTGAAGATTTTAAGAGAAGACTTTAAGACTGAAATGTTGATTAATTAAATTAAATGCTTAAATAAACATCAAATCAGTTCTTTAGACTGGAAGTGAGTTAATATTTTCTAAATGCTGGCTAAACAAGAAAGTAAGATTACAGTTGGACAGTAATTATAAAAATTACTTAATGGAAACAAAAAGATTTCAGACTTTAGGCATGACAAAAACATTGGAGAAAGATTCATTTGAAACTGGTCAAGAAGCCTTTACTACCTTAATCTCTAGACTGTTACAAAATATTCCCAGGTTAGGTATTCTGGAATGCTTTAGAAAAGACAGTTTCACATTTAATCTCTACCTGATTAAAGTGAAGGTTTATTCTTCTTATTTCCACAAAGTCTGGGGTAGATTTATTTAATTTTTTTAGGATTATAATTTTCATATATAATTATGTATTTGCTATTGTAAAAATGAGTTTAAAAATTCTATTTACATTCAAAAATATATGTAGATCTTTGGTATCTAAGGCTGCATTAATATGTAGTTATTTCTTGATCACTTAGAGCAAGTGATGACAGAATTATTTATTAAAAATATATCACACAGACTGTCTCTTTCAGACCATAGGAACTAGAGACATGTTTATCATGTTCATCATGTTCCTTTTTTACCCATTTAGAATACTGCTCATGTCAATGAGTAAACATTTTATGATCCAAAACTTAAATGATTTAAATGGGAACATGTCCCACAGTGGCTCAAGCCCTGTGCATCTCCATGAACAGACCAGTGATTCCAGTCCTGGTGTACCTCAAAGAAACCTTAGATTTAATTTACCTCTTGCAGAAGTGAACAAGAAATTTCTGTAATCTGAAGTGATTTCCTCTGACCCCATCTCAACAGAAAGGAATATGTGTGAATGACTCTTCCAGACTTCATTAAAAGCAAATCAGCAGATGGCTAAAACAGTGAAATCCTACTTCTGACAATCGCTTTCTGTACGGGTAAAAAAGGCAAAACCTTAACTTGTCTGAGCAATAACAAAGGAGATGCTAAACCTTAATTTCTCCCTAGAATCCAGATATTTCTTTTGATTGTTTCCTGTTGAAGCTAAGTGTTCCGTTCCTATGAATTACAGGGAAATTGCATTTTGTGGCATGTCAGAAATAAAAAACTCACTGCACTCTCTCAGTAAGACACTGTGTACTGTGCAAACTGTTTCCAAAGATGCCTAATCACACTTTCTATTCAACCTGATACACTTTTGATTATGAATGCTACGAGTGTTACTGGATTCTGCAGGTTTTGTGCTATAAGAATATACTAGTTTAGCTCTGATTTGTAATGGGAATTGTACATTCACACTGTTGTTTGCAGACAGATTAACAAAGGTAAATATTCAAATGCTTTCAACATTACTTGTTCTATTTAGAAAAAACTGTGATATACTCTAAAATGTATACCCTGCATGGGAACAGGATAATGTAGAGTAGTAAATTTGGCCATTTTTATTATAGTTTTAAACTTATTTTTTTAGTATAACTTATGACCATAGTTAAATCTCTTGTAAAGCCACATAAAATACAACCTGAGTCCTGTGTGTCTCCGAGTATACTTGTAAAGCTGATTTGAATTCTACCTTCAGTCAGAATCAATTGTGTTAAAATAATACATTTGACTCTCTGCTCTTCAGTGACCTCTGAACTTCTCAGTGAACTTCATTTCAATGAGCCATGACTAACCTGACAAAACAGCATATTGTCAAGAAGGTTGCTATCCTAGAAGAGTGAATAAAGAGAAAAACAAAATAAAATTTCCATCTAGAGAAATGGCCTAGGCTACCTATATGTTCTGGGGTTGAAGGCTCGTGCACTTGCAATAATATATGAATGCTTCTGAAAAAGAGATTCTAAAATATTGTTTGCCTTAATTTTTCAAGAGAATTTGAGATAGTAAAATGAATCAATAGAAAATGGAAAAAATAAAATTAAAAAAATATCTGTAATTGGAAATTCATAAACTTTTTATTTGCTTGTTCAGCTCTACATTCTCCCCCTGTTTTTAGGCTCTCGTGTCCAGTAGTTGACACTGTCAAGTGTTTAATCACTTATTTATTGGATTTTTCACTGTTTATAGTCAATAGAGTTTCCAAATTATATTTGGCTATTACTAAAGACTTCTTCTACCTTTTGTAAATTTATTCAGGCAGATAGCCAAGGTTATCACCTTTATTGGTCCTCATTGGGGGTTGATTTTGGTTGTGGGATTTTGGTTTGTTTGTCTGTTTGTTTGTTTGCTGGGTGGGGGAAGGGGCAGATTGGCTGATTGGTATGGATTGATTTGGGGTTTTTTCCCGAACAGCAGAATTTTCTAATAGAAACTCTAATTGGGCAAGTTAAGTTTAGAATTTCTTCTATATTATCATTTATTAGAGAGCTAAATTAAGCAACACAGTTTGTCTTTTACATTTGCTACTTCTCTCATAATGTCCTTATATTCCTGAATTTGGTTTAAATTTACATATGCTAGAGATTAAGTCCACAAAATCTGAATCCTATTTCAAATAGTGGTTATTACAGTAAGAGCCAATTGCAACATTCTGATCCTTTTCAGTACACGTGTTTAAAATAATTAATTTAATAAAGATTCTCACATCTCTTGCCTGAAAATGGAGTCAGAGAATCATGGAAAAGCTCTCACAGACATAAAATTAGATTTTAATTCATTGCAGAAAGTTGTTCATAAGAGTAAATTGCAGAATTAAACAGGACTGAACAACATAGAAATATAAGAATTTACAATTAAGTACCAATTTTCAGATTATAGTAATGACCAAACTACACTCCTGTAAGAGTTGATCTGTAATGCAAATAATCTATGCTATATTGTTTTAGAGGTTATCTCTAATTTGTATCAAATTAAATATGAGTGACTTCATTCATAATGTTCATGCAGAATTAAACTCTGTTCTTAGTTAGAAGGAAGATTCTGTCTGGTTTTATTTTCAGCTGCAGTGCTTAAGCTGGTCAGATATAACAATTCCCTTTAGTCTCTTTTAAAACAGATTTCTGCTGAATACATTGAAATATTTAATGGTATTCTATTGAGCAAAAAAAAGTGTTAACTGCTGTACTGAAAATATGTTCTTGCACGACGCAATGAAGATATAATGGGACCATAAGCAGTATAAACTATTAATAAACTGATTATGAGTTGTGGAACAAGTTATGACTGAAACTGCTCATACTGTTGATCAGCATGTTTCCTGGAATGGTTTCAGCGCACAACAATTTATAATAATACAGGTCATTTGACGGTCATGATTTGCATAATAGTTTGCAAAGTACTACCACAGCCAGTCTGGATGGAGTCATTCTGGTTTGGGCTAAATTGCTTTTAGGGGAAAGGGCTAGCAAAGACTTACAGACAGGAGCTCTTCTGTGCCACCTAAACTCAGTTTTAGAGAACAAACATCGACCCATTTGTTTTAAGCTGTGGCTGTGGGGTGCTGCCCATTAGGGAGGCTGATGGCCCAAAACAGCACGACTCATACCTGAGAGGAAATGCTGCAATGGCTAAGCGGGGTACAGATTTAACATATAATTTTCTCTCTTAAAATGTCTTAGGCCTGTGTTGTATTAAATTTTAAGACAGACAGATAAGACAATGACTTCAGTTCATGAAGGGTTGGTTTCTTTCATACCCTGTGAAGTTGGTACCTAGCTCAGGTATATTGTTAGGTCTGTCAAGTCAAATAAGATTAATGTCCCACTGACGTCCATTCTCTTTTATCTCAGATGGTGTTTGTATACTTGAAATGGGGGAGATAGATTTACAGTTCTGTGCTTCTTTCTTCTTTTTTTGTGTTTTCCAGGAGAGAGGCTGAGCAGCCTTCAGAAGCTGTCCTTCTAGCACTATATTTTACAAATATTTTTTCCATCATATTTTTCATTAAGTACTGAAGTGTGATCTGCCAAATTAGCTATTTATAAAATTGAGTTTATTCCAATTAAAATTATGGTGAGTCTAGGTATTAAATTAGAATATTTCATTTTTCTGTCAAGGTTGGGTGTTAAATAATACTAGACACACCTAGAAACTGTAAATTTCCAGGTAAACAAACACACATACCCCCACAGAAAGCATGTTAAATATTCTCTTTAGCCACTGTGGGCTGAACAGATATGATTAACTTTAGTTGAAGTCTGCTATATTCAAGGAATAATTGATCCTTCTGCAGTTCAAATAATCTTTTTTGTTTTTCATAGGTTCTGCACAGGAAAAATTTGATTACCTTAAAAACATTTTAAATCTTAAGTCATCTGTTTAGCATGAACTTCAACAGACCTACCTTAGATCACAATCTTGAACCGTTCAGAAGTATTTCATGGGAAACACAACCTCAGGTTCTTGTTGGGATTTGTTGGCATTTTTTTTCCCAGTGGCAATTATTGATGTGCACTGAAGCACATTAACAGTTTTTGAATGTTACAACAGTCACCACTGAGCATTTCTTCTAGATGCATATTGCCTAAGTCAACAAACGCTCTTTATTGCATCAAGACTGGAGAGTGTTTATCATCCAGAAATCTTTTATGTGGAAAAAAATAATAATTGTATTCCAACATTTTTAGAAAGCTAACTAAGAGTTTGTCCAAGTTCTTTCTGTAACCCTGATAATTTAGAATGGCCACATTGTCCCTATGTAGAATTTTTAAAAGGCCTCAGGAGTCCTATTCATAGATGAGGAATGGTCTATTCATTTTTTTCCACCACATTTTTGGAATATCACAGAAAGCAGGAGTTTATAACATTTATCATCAAAATTTTGGGACATTTCCTTTTCTACAAATATCAAATCTAATTTCCTCAAAATTAATGTGAGCAGGGAGCAAAAGAAAAGACAGACACTAAACCAAAGATCAGTTGCTGGGCTTGTATCTGGTTCACTAAACAGTCTAAAATAAAGCATAACCTCTCCAAATACACTTTGACTATTCCACAGAATGCTGTAATGGTTCTTTTTCTTATGAGCGTTGTGAACTGTCTGAGCAAGACTCTGACATCCTGAAATGACCAAACTGTCTAAATGCAGCTTGTCATCATCTCTGTAAGACAGAAGAAAGAATGGTGGAGTCTGAAAAAGGAATAATATCTCAGAAAACATAACACAGGTCTGTAGAAACTGATCTTATAATAAATACCCTAGTTCAGACAGAAAAGCTAAAGAAAAGAGATAAATATTTATTTGCACCTAACCTGTTGTGGCACCAGATTTGCTGGGGGTTTTTTGCATCTGAACTCTGTAGATTAGCCTCATGTTTACTTATATCTGACATAACATTTGTGTAAATTGGCAAAGGTCTCAGTTTTCCTGAGGACACCAGTAAATCTCACCAGGTAAATGTGAGATTAAAATCAGGTACTGCTTACCTATCTAGTGGATCTGTGCTCACGGTGATAGACTGTCAGCCATGAGTGCTGGTACAATTTATTCTTGTAAAAATGATTGTAAAAGGGATTGAAAATGGCAAATTCATAATGCCTTCTTGTCACATAGATTGTAATGAGAACAAAAAATATCGCAAACTAATTTTTTTGCTGCAAATCATCAAGCTGCAATGAGAAGAGAGAGTAGCACAAAATATGTACCATTTCTCTGAGCTTCCTTAAATCCTTCCTTTCTGTTGCCCTCAAATGGCGTTTTCCAGGTTCTTTTAGTCTGCTCTTTCTACAGGTTTTTTGTCTCCTTAGCTGTTTCTGAGTGGCTCATTAAAAATATATACAGATTATAAAAATATAATGTGGTCATACAGTTTTTTTTCACAAGAAATTTTAGAAATACTTTATGCCTTGCATCTTTGGGAAAAAAGTAAGATTATGACACTTTCCATAAAAGCATGGAGGGTTGAAACCAAGTAGAATCAACCTGGGTCAATTTGAGTAGGGTTGTGGGTGGTTTGGGGCAGCAAATATAAACTGTATTCACATTACTGAGTGGGATTTGAGAAAAGTAGCTTGAGTCTGAAATGCTGCATTATGTTTCATATGACTTCTAATAATTCCTAGAACTTCATTTAGGCCTTTTATCTATTTATAGTCTTCCTATTAAGACTGAGTATGATATTTTTTCTTATCTCAAGAAATTCTGGAAACTTGATGAATTAATTTCCTAATTGGTGGCATGAAAGACTATCAAGCATACATGTTCTGGATATTCCTTTTGACAAAAACATTTCATTTTCTGACATATTGATTAAAACAGATTCATATTAATAATAAGATCTTAAAACGTTATATTTGGGCTCCTATGATTCCGTGATAATTTTTCAAGCCCTGCTTTTGCAGACTGAATCCTTTTACAATAGATCAACAATGAAATGTTTTCCAAATCAAACTAGCAAACATAACTTCCTAGAGAGATCATCAGGTTTTGGAGAGGAAGCTCTAAAGGCAGATTAGCCAGTCCTACAGGGAAGCATTTTTACTTAAGTGTGTTTTTACCATACTTACTGCTGTTACATAACACAAGTGTTTATCAAACCATGCTAAATAGAGAAGCACTCATTTCCTCTTTTTTAAATCATTATTTTTTCTGAGAAGGATCATTATTGATAGAATGAGAGTAAGATGTGTTTTTTGTAAATTTGTAGCCTCCCAAGTCCTCTGGGTTTTGCTGTGCTTCTTCCTCCAACAGCTGGGTTTTCTTTTCATGATGCTTGTTTGTCAGCATTCATCCTGTCAGGCCTTGCACTGTGGTATGCAGTCTGTTTTCCGCAACTTTTGTAATTATTGACTTTTGCTGGTGTTTTTCAGGTTTTTTAAACTCTTAAACCATTTCCTAATTTTATTTGTGTCTGCTTTTTAAATTATTTCATGTGGTTTGTTGATTTAATTCAGGGAGCGCTTTTAAGTAAAACCAGACAAAACCAGTCTTACTTCTTCTCTGTCTTCATGTGTTCAGCACAGTTAATTCTACAATTTCCCAGATAAACTTTTGTCATAAAATACTCAATTTTGTTGCAGATACGGCTTTTTTTTTCCTACTTCCATGTACAACATTGTCAATTAAATTCATTAACATTATTGACAACAATACTATTCCCGTAAGTAATTTCTAAGGAATGTTTTGGCAGTGTTATGCACCATCTAAAAATTAGTTCTGTAAGATGCAATGTCCCATGAAGAATGTATTGGGCAAATGCTCTATTAGAAAGGGAGAACTGAAGAGAGCTGGTACTAGCTGAGTGAGCTACACACTTGCTATAATACATTATAGTTTTGGTGTACTTTTTTAACTATGATGGAGAAGTAGCTAATGAAGCATTAAAGGATAATGTTTTTTCTAAGTGCCAATGTAGCATAATCAGGGAGATTGAAGCAAAATCTTAATAAGTAAATGAAGCAAGATAAAATAAATCTGTCAGATTGGTTACAGAAGTGAATGTTCAATCAACAACAGGATCTTTTAAAAAACCTTAAAATGGCAAATTTTATGAATCTAGATCTAGGTAGGCATTTTGGGTATGATTGCACTTCCCAAACATCACTATGGAATGAACAGTTAGCTGAATTAGTATTTGCACTTCTTTTTCTTCTTTTTTTTTTTCAGATACCAGCATAATATAAAAACTTTGTGTTACAATTAAACTTTTTTAATTGGCTTACATAATTTTGAATTTATACTACATAATATATGAAAACATAGCAGTAGAAACTCAAGATTTTTTGAAAAAAAGTCTGCTTAGTTGTTTTTGCAGAATAATTAAAATGATTGCATCTAAGTTCCATTTTTAAAGAAAAAAAGATTATTTCTGAAGTAATGGGTTTATATTAAATGCATATGATTGAAGGACATAATTTTAACTGCTTTGATGTACAAAAAAAAAAAATCACTTCTGCGCACTGGAAACTGCTTCCAGATCTGCCCTTGAAGACAGATGTGAACTTTCCACTTCATTGCCAGGAGATTGTTTTTTTTGAAGAGAGCTCCATAAATGGTTCATTTTACAAGCAGACTGCATATTATTCTGGTGTCAAAAGCTTGGGAGTTGTTTACATGGACTATAATATAGATATGATAATTTCTGTTGTGTTTTAGGATACAATATGAATTCTCTGTGCCATACATCTGGAGTTATGATCTCTGTAATACTCTCTTCATGCTTTTATATCTGCAGCTCTCCATAACCCATGTTGACAAAGGCTCTTGCTTTCTGAGGTTATTTAAAATTTCTATCAAATTATAGTATAATTGATTTTTTTGTTTTGTTTTTACTCAGGAAGATGCATATTTTACTAAAAGTTTTTTGGCTTGGGTTTTTTTACATTATATATATGATTTTGAAATATAATGTAAATGGGAATTCCTGATTTAAGCTATATAGTTTCATAAAACTATGAGTAGGTTTCTATTCTAAAGATATTTTTCTTTAGAAGAAAAAAAAAACCATATTATATCCTGGTTTTATAAACTATGAACTAAGGTGAAAATAAAGCAGCTAAATTGTTCAGGTGCCACAAAACCAAGAACCAAGAAATTGTGATAATTTTAGGAAAACAAGGAGATTTGTTTTAGGAATTTTTTTTTTGTTTTGTTTGTAAAATGCTATTTAATTGATTTTAGACTATTCCTTATAGGAGTATCCTGACGTGAGTGGAGAGCTTGTAAGTAGCAGAAAACTCTGGGTCTCTCTCTGAAGAAGAGTAAAAGAATAAAAATGTTGTAACATTTTTGCTCAGGACTGTTACACAGAAAAGTGGAGGTGCTACCTGGGTGAGACCCTTCCTTCACTTTAATCATCAAGATTCCATTGCCCATGTGTAGCCTCTCATAGCCCAGAGAACAAAAATAAGGAGGAAGGTTTGGGGTTTGGGTTTTGGGATGGGTTTTTTGAGAATTTTTTTCATTTGGGGTTTTTTGGGTTTTTTACTTTTCATCAAACCCACTGAGAGTTATTGACTTCTTTGCCATTTTTATCTTCAGATGTTTGTTCTTGAGTTATAAGAGAACATACAATTAAATTGATTAGAAGCTGACAGTATCAGTCATTCTTGAAGACTGAGGACTAGATCATGTTATTTATGATGTAAACAGGTTCTTTAAAAAAGTGTTTCAAGGATTGAGCAAATGCTTCAAAATTAAGACTTGAAAATGGACTTTTTATGAGAAAATAAGATCAATCTATTTTGAATAACAGCAACACATTTGCCAACATAAAATTTCAAATGAATGTTGCTCTTATTTGTTTATTTGCTGTTTATGTTAAGGATTATGTTTTGCCACTTTGAGTTTTTTAATAAGGGATAAAAATATAGAATTCAGTCCAAGGTTGGAGAATTAATTTGTTTTTGTTTTTGTGACAGATGTTAATATTTTTTGTTTAGAAGTAAGAGATCTGTGTGCTTCCAAAATGACAGAGTAAAAAGAGCAGCAAACTTTTGAACCCAGTAACACTTTATACTAAGAAGTATTTTAAAATTTTAAAATTTCTAAAGCTCTTCAACAATTTTCAGTTTATCTGAAAGTTTTACTACGGACACTTTAGCGCCAAATATTCTTTTAAAACATGGTTCAAGACAGGCCATGCTTTCAAGATAAAAGTTAATCAGTTTTTGCTTTCATTGTAAGAATGATTCAAATATTAACCACAAGAATAAGGCTTGTCAAACCTGACATAAGGTAAAAAACTATTAAGTATGAATATATTATGTGTAGTAATAATAATAGTAATAATAAAAAGAATAATAATAAAATAGATACAAATAGAAAAGG
>VXBU01010197.1:769357-858678 GCA_013400315.1 Bombycilla garrulus | reverse complement strand
TATTTATATTTTTAGCATTATTGTTGTAGAGTGTTATGTAGTTTAAACCAAAAGCTATTTTCGTGACAAAGTAACTGTGATACTTTTTGCCAAGAGGGACTGTGAGTATAACACCCATTTACAGCTCAGCTACATGGTGTGGGAAAGTGCTGGGCTTGTATCACACGCATCTTGGTCTTGCATTAATTCCTTTAGATACTATGTTTTTAAAGTTTTACTATGAATCTTTGAAAAGACAAGTATAATTAAAATTCATTCTTTCTCTAGGTTTTTTTTTTTTTGTATTTTTGATCCATCTAAGACCTGACATGTAAAAAATTCAGTGGATAGAGAAATTATTGGAACAATAATCTTTAAAGTACTTTTGTTTTGGGCAGATTTACATGGGTTTAGATTATTTGGTATTTTCTTTGCATAATTTTATGGTGTCTCTTGAAAGTAAACTCAAGCTTATTATGTGTGATTACTGGAGTATATAGGATTTATTTGCACATTAAACACCAGGAAACCATCTGCTTTAAGTCATACTGTAGCATCACACTGTTATACTTTTTAACCGATTGCACTCATGTTTCTGTACAAAATATTGAGGAGAATTTTTAATGAATATTGATCTGAAGTTTCCCAATAAAAGTACATATTTTCCAAACTATGGGAGAACACAGAATGCTCCCCTTTTTTGAGTTACAGTTTTTGACAGGATTTTCCTGCTGACTACATGGCATATTCCTTTTAACAGCAATCTTCCCAATATTTTCTATCGTGGTGGCGCAAAGGCAAAATTGTAGGCAGGAAAGTACAAGATCAAAACAATGAGCAGGACATACATGAAAGATTATTGTCACTTAAAATTGTTGTCACCACAGTCTCCCTGAGAGCTGATCAGCAGCAGCCTTAAAGGAGGATGAAGGCTAGAGACTAAAAAGCTTGTTTTCTCCCTTTTTTCCACCTGCACCTCCTCTCTCCCCTTGCTTTTCCCCAGAATTTGTACTGTTCTGCCTCAAGGGTTGGTAGTTTTCCTCTTACCAGTGAAAATGGCCACACCCAATGATAAAGCATTGTTCTGACTATTTCTGTGCTCTGGTGCTCTGCCATCTCTGCACACTGCCCATGGCAGGGAGGTCAGTGTGGTTTTCACCTCCTCATTCTGGATATTCAGGTGAAGTGTCCATTGGGAAGAGCTCAAGGAGCTGCTGGAAGGCCTGTGTGCTTCTCAGCATGTACCATGTCTCACAGAGCCATGGTCATTCTGCACGGGTGTCAGATCCATTTCCTTTTTTGCTTCTTTGATCTCTTTACTGCCGTGGCAGCTGCCAGTGTATCAGAAAATGGTTACATGCAAACTTACTCGATCGAGCTAATAATTATTTAATTTTCCAAAGCCAGGTAAGGGACCTCCCTTCCCTTTCTGCTGGACCTGTGTTCTCTTCATCGAGAACAGTGTGTTTCCTTGACTATGAATTATCCCCCATGTTTTTGTCTGCTTGTTTCTTTGTCTGTCCCCCTCATTTTCAGGCGCCTAAAGTATTTGGATGTCTTTCACATGACACTGAAAGCAACATTATACATAAGTCATTGCTAATAAACTGAAATTATGAAGCCATGTAAAATAAAAGTAACTGATAAAGCTGATATGTACACTGTGCTTCTGATTGAAAAAGATTCAAACAGAAGAGACAAACTGAAAAGTGGAAAAGAGTCAGGGGAACCATCTTCAGGTATTTAGAGCTTTTGAATATCAGACCATTTATTTAAGTATCAGATTATAGATATAGGTCTTTTCTTCAGGCTACTATTTTAAGAATGGTTTATCTTTGGACTTTAGTGTAGGCTCTGAGCAACTCTCACACTCATCCTTGAAGTGAGGTCTGTTGTGGAGCACAGTTTGCTGCTGGCTCTCCCCCAAATCAAGAATAGATACAATAGTCAGACCACCAACACTGTTCAGATCTGGAGAGAATATCCCGTAGCCTGCTGAGTGAATCTGAGAAGCCAGGGTCATAACTTTAGGTCTTCATTAAAGTATTTAAAATTTAGGTTAAATGAGACTGGATGGAGCTAGGAATTAAAAAAAAAAATAAAAATCACCTTTTATTCTTTAAGTATTTACATCTCTGTTGATAGCATTTCACTTGAAGCATACAGATCCCTCTTCGTTAAAAAATTAATGCATGATTAGGTAAAATGGGTACAAAAGACACGTTTCAGTCTGTCTTAGCAGAGAATTTTGGTTTTTCAACGCATGTTTTTGGAGTGAACTGCACATGTTAGTTTTAGGATTATCTGATTTGCAAGAGCAAACAAAATGCAAAATTACTTTTTTCAGAGCAATGATGTATATGAGTTGTCTCTGTATTTCTATTGGGGATGACCAAAGTAAAATTTTTACAATGAATGGTCAAAATGTTTGTATTTATGATTCATTATGGTTCAGGTAGAAAGATTGCATTTGTAATTTATAACTAAATATGTATTTTGAGATGTGATAAAAAATAACAGTTCTTCTTTTTGCTATAGAACCTGGTTCCATCGCTAAAATCTAGTTTTCGAACAAAAACTATTTTCTCCAGACTGTCTGTAAAAGGTCAGCATTGAACACAGAATAGAATAGACCACAAAATCTTCAGGGGATGGTGTTGTTTGTTGTTTTAGTGCCATCTGTGACACGAGACATTTTTTCAGTTCAGAACAAATAATAGCGATGGTGGGATGGGAATACTCACGTATTCTGCTGACCAGTTTGTGCGAAATAGTGATTCAGCTGCTAGGAGGCACAGAAAACAGTTATTCTTTGAGACGTTGTAATAAAGGGTACAAAGGAGCGTAATGAGGGGTCTCAACATCTACATATAGCCAAGAAGGATTACAATAGCCTAACATTTTCAAAGCTCTGACTAAACTGGTTTACAAAATAACTATTTAATAAAACTGTATTTTTACCAGAAAATTATTACTTTGGACACTAACACAACCTTGGATTTTTTGGTCTATAGGATCCACAGAAATCTTTAAGAACTACAATTCTATCAAAGCAAATTAAGAATAGCAATAGAGGTCACATGCTGCTGTTCATTAATGCACAAGAGCGTGATCATTTTTCACGTGTGCAACAGAAATTGTTTTAGAAATCTAATTGGGAATTTCCTTAAAAGAACCTGTGAAAGAGAATGTTGCTGCAACAATTTTTATCTGACTCTGATTGTGATATATATACTGAAATATGCTTATGAATGTAACTATTATCTTATTATCATGCCAGTAAATTCTTTATCTGCAGTGGCTTTTGTGAGTGAAATGAGATATAGAACCTGCTCTGAGATTGACTTAGTGGATTAGAAAACCACTTAAGACAATTGTATAGTCATTGACATATAAGGACAGAAAGCTGATTTTCATGTGTACTTCATTGTAAAAGTCAGTATTCAAAAATATCCTAAATGTTTAATAAACAAATGGTTGGCCTTTGAATGATTCCCATATCCGCTTTATTGCTTTTTCCATCGCTGGGGTTGTTTTGCCATGGTAACAGAAGTGGTCACCAGGGGTACTGAAGTGCTCGGTGGGAATTTCTCTGTATAAGACTGAGGAGAAGGATCATGCCTTTGTTTTGGGCAGCAGCATCCCTGCAGCTAAACCTGCCAATACAAAGGCAGGTCATCTTGTTATTGTCATCTTGTTTCAGGCATCCTGTTGCTGTCATCATGTTTCAGGCATCTTGTTATAATGATGAATGAAAAAGGCAACAAACATATTACAGTGCAGTTAGATGCAGAGTAAAAACAAATACAGTGATGTTTGCCCCTCCTCAATAATAAAGCAATTATTTTTCCACAATTTTGGTTCTTTTGCATCTGTGATGATGTATATATACACTAGGGATATATTTTTGTGCATTGACAGCATAATTCTAAGCCTCTAAGGGATTTCAGCAAAATAACTAAGGGAAATTAAAATATACACAGACACTATTAAAAAATCCCATTATCTATTAAATTTAATTGCTAAAATAAAAATCCCCATACAAAAGAGCAGTTGCTGAAAAAACACAAAATTTGAGCTTTTTCTGAAGGTACTAAGATGTATCTTGAAGTGAGGTAAGGTTATGCACATTTCAGAATTGTCGTCACTTGAAGAAGTAGGTAATCTTTGTGCTGTCATACTCTGTATTTCATCTCTACATAACTGAGTGAAATATTCAGCAGTCCCAACCCTATTAAATTGAGGAGCAGATAATTCCTGAAACATTGGGAGAAACACCATTTCCTCTGTACTTTTCTGGTAGTCTGCTGCAGTATTTACAACTATGGTACGGAAGAAAAAGAGATCATTGAAAAGAACTTATTTTATTTCATAGTTGTGACAGTTTACAAGTAAACATATCAATTAGTACCCATAATGACAGGCTGAGATAACTTAGTCTTCCTCAATCACATACTGAAACTCTGTCTGAGAAAAAGATAAAAGATGGTATTTTGTTTTGCATTGTTCAGATAACAATCTCATCTTGGTTGTAACTTTAGCAAACTAAAAAAAAAATCTTAAACTGAAAAGGTAATCCCTTCCTCCTGTTGACAAACTTCTTTATTCTGCAGGGATTTTTACAGTTGTTTTTTCTAATGTGATGCTTTAAATTCATCTGAACCAGTTTTGGGGGATTTCTATGATCTCTCTTTAGTGGTTAAAAGATACCTTGATGTTTAAAGTCAACTAAATTCTGTGAATCTATTTAATGCTAATGATATAATGCATTCTGCTCATGATTACTATTACAGAAATGCAGTTTTTAAAGCTGGTAGGATTTCATGCATCGTTGAGTGATTTTGTTGCCAATCACATCATATATTGAAATTAATTGTGTTTCTCTGTACCATACTCCTCTTGTATCATACTCCAAACTTCAAATCACTACTGGCAAGGAAGGTGTTCTGATTTTAAAGCTAAATTTGTCCATGGACGATTAATATCTATTTGGTTTGCATCCAATATACCTTTCTTTCCATATAAGTCATATTTGTGGGATTCATTTCCCTAGGTTAAATTGGCCATGTTTTTCTAACCTTTCCTCCAAAAATTAGCCATCTGACCAAGCATTTGTTTGCACATCATTTCTCCACTTGGGGTGGAATCCAAAAACAAGTTCCTAAATGACATTTTAGACAAAATTTATGTGGAAATTCAGGAGAATGAGCCTGGAAAACCTCCTGTGGCCTCCCCGGACACTATATCTGTGAAAACTTCTCTGCATTTTTCCTAATTTTGGATGCCATAGAGGCTCCACTGTGGACCCTGACTCTGCCAAACTGGCTTCATTTAGGCAATCACCTCCTGCCTGCCTAATGCTGTTTGGATACAGAAAATGCGAGATTTTAGTATTTTGGTTTTATTGTTCTGGGGTTTTTTTATTTGTTTTTTTTTTCTTGGGGTGGTTTTTTTTTTTCTTCTGCCAGATCTACAGTCTAATTTTGTGGTCATGCTCTGAATATTTATGTTTCTCTATCAATCTATGTGGCATACGTGGTAACTTTTTTATATGTAGCTCTAGAAATTTGAATAGTTCTTCTAGAAGTACTTCTAAGTCCTCAGTTTTGTGGGATTTGAATTTGTAGATCACACATCCCAAAGAAATGCTGGGATCAGCATTCCCATCCTAGATGGCAATGTAGCCTTCCCCCTCTGCATTTTGTTCAGGCACTGTCTACCACAGGCAGAGTGACACAGCAAGGAGTGTGTACAGGCTTGAGGAGTACAGAGCAATTTGTGTGAATGAATACACACAGCACACAGACACCACTAAAGAGTTGTTAATATGAACATACTCAGCACCTCAGTGAGGCCTTTGAGTAGTGTCTGCTGGCCAGGCAGTCACCAATCAGGTCAGCAAGCATCAACTTCTTCACCTCCTTGGAACATTCCAAAGCCAGCCTTTGCACTTGCTGGATTGTCACCATCCATATCTGTGTATTTTCCTTTTGGTTTTGTACCTCTTTATGTCAGTATCTTTTTTCCTGATTTTTTTCTTCCTGTGACACTATGTGGTTTTACTTTTATTAAAATTTTAAAAATTTTTTTGTTTTCATTTTCTTACATCCCCTGGCTTTCTCTAAAATAGCATCTCAGCAGCCTTTTTCTCAGTAAAACTGAGCTGAGGGCTCTAAGCTGTGCTGTACCAGCCTTGGCCTTGAATAAGACGCCTGAAACTCTGAGCTGAGCCTTTCAAGAGTTCCTTCACTCCTTTTGTTTGCAGAAAGGGCCATTCTGTAACAAGCAGGGCAGAACTCTTGCTTGATAACTGAAAAACAGACATCCACAATGAATGTTAGATGTATGCCCTTTTCATAATGACATTTGTTTATTACAAAAGTGAGTGAGGAGAGCATTGTGACAGAGCTACTGTGTTCTGTCCAGCAATATTGGGTTGTAAGGGTTGCTGAAAGCATAAGCAGAGAGCCTTGGATTCAGGGTATTAAAGCACTTATATTGCTTGTAGTGCCAATCATAATGTCTATGGCCAATTCAGGAACCAAAGGGTGTGAAGAATTATGTAAAGAACTAAGAAGATTTATCTGGTGAAGACTGCTAAAAGAAAATGATGTCCATTTCCCAAATCCTAATAAATTTGGGTTGACAGGCTAACTGAAGAGATAGCCGTAGGTAAAAGCTTGCATTCAGGGCATGAGGTGAACTGAGGAAAAGACAAGTCTAAGACTGAGGCATATGACTTCATGGTACAAAATTTGATTTTACAGAGGGCCATGCTGACAGAGAATCAGGAGCTAGAGGCCTGGTGCTATAAGATGATTTTTCCTAGGCTCTTTTGTGACCAAATATCTGCATGATAATGAAAAACCATTACGTGAAACACATAGCTTTGGGAGTAGTATATGCAATGCTTATACAGCAAGACGGAAAAAATAAAGTGGTAAATAGATGCAGATTTAGAAAAAGTCCAAGAGGACAAGGGCAAGGTTTAGTTGGTCACTGGACATCTGGACAGTTCCAGGTTATTTCCCTACTATCACATCCATCATTATAGCAGAGAGGCAAGTCTGGGAGTTCCATCTTTAGACAAAATTTAGTGCATTTACCAATCTGCTAATCATCAAATTCCTTTCCTCACGTTAACTGTCATTATTTTCCTTTTAAGGGTAGTACTATGTGTTCAGCACAAAGCATAGTCCTTGAGTTGCAGAAATTTACTCCAGGGAAAAGACACTAAATAGGGACAGCAAGCAGTGGAAACAGTGATTGGGTAACCGTTTTGGGTTTTGAACACTTAATACTGTTACTAAAGTTGCTAAAGTTCTTACAGGCATTCAAAGAACTGAGTGTGTGAAGGATTTAAATGAGGGAAAGGGAAGTGACGGTGAATCTGAGGATGAAGTGTATGAGCAGTGAGTAGGCTGCAGCTGAGAGGTACTGGATGGAATCTGCACAATCAACAGAGCTAGGAGAAGAGCCAGGTGTAGATGCACCACCAAATGTAGATAAAAAGGAAACAAACATAGAGACCTTAGAAACTGGATACAGATATAAGGAAACAAAAATAAAATAGGTCAAACAAGTGCTACTGCATAAAGAACGTGACTTTAAAGTATGCATTAACGTTCATAAAGAATAACTATATAGCAGAATTTTTTGAATAATGGATTATTTTGTGGCAGAAGCCACTTCATTATTTTTTTATGCAATTAAAGATAGCTAAGGCTAGATTCTGAGAAGCCTTAGATGTTCAAGTACTGTCTTATTCTCATGCCCTGTGCTGACTGAAGCTGTATTAGCACAAATAATAACGGCATTATTTCTGCTTACATAGGGAAATGACCATTTTTCAGGCTAAATGGATAAAGCAAAATCCGCCCCCTTTTTGTGGGTTTAAAATCTTTCTGGCCCTCCAATAAATTTAAAAAATAACTATGATAATTATTTTGCCAACTTCTTTTATATTGATCTTCACAAACTTTATGAGAAAACAAGCAAAGCTACCATAAAATTGAATCTTTTTTTCAGTGATCTTTTTACACTAAATATTATGTGGTATGTTTAGTCCATTGAAGACTTCTAATAATAATGTCATTATTTTCTGTGGGGTAAATTTGTTTCCTGGAGTGTTGCTTCTATATTCAGTTTATAAAAGACAGTACACAACATATTTGTGGCTTCCAATATGGTTTTCTAGGAAAAGAGAGGAAACTGTGTTAAGAATTCCAGATAAACCCATCTAAAAGAAATATTTGCAAGAAAAATGAATTATATTTTGCACAGTCCTTAGGAAAAAAAAAAAATTCTAAATTAGTGCTTCCCAAGCAAATAATGTATAGTTGGAACACTTTAAGTTCTAAGGAGGAGGATAATAGATCCTGGAGGGTAATGTTTAAATGTTTTTTTTCAACATAAAAACTAAGTCTGAATTATATTTAATAATCTGACACAGAGCCACATTTTGTTTGGATTTGCAAAGGATATAGTAAGTGTTAGGGGAGACACCTGATTCAGCTGATAAACTGCATTTATTGAGAGAATATTATCGGGTACTATTACTGAATATTTTTTTGGGTCAATTACTAGGATGCTTACTAGTTTGGTCATTTCTATAAAAGTAGAATAATAAATACAGAAGACAATTGTTTGATGGCCTGAATGATAATGCATACATTCTTTCTTTGCTTGTGCCTGAACCAAATTTGTCAGACAATTTTATATATTAAATAGCCTCTCCTTAGTTGTGTTTCCGTAAAACCTAGCCCATATGAGCTGTTCTTTCTTGAGATTTTTGTTATGTCATCTGTGTTTCTTGTAATCTCTATACCACTTATAAAAACAGCTGTTCATCTATTTTTAAATGTAGATTTCATTGTACAGCATACACCACTTATCCACCAGTGAAGCTCATTTTGCACTAGTTAAGTAAACCTTCATTAGCTATTCTAGTATCCAGAAGAGTCGGTTTTTTTCTTTCTTTCACTGCCTTTTTGTGCTTAAAATTTTCCTTTGCTATTTTAAAGAACTATAAACTAAATCCCACTGGAAACAGTGTGATTACTCCTCTCATGTAGTAGCTAGGCAACTGGCAACGAGATCTTGTGCACAGATAGAGGCACTTGTCCTTTTTCTGATTTTATGGGAAAAAGAGTAAAAGGAGACAGTGTGCAGCAGGGATTTAGCAGTAAAGTGCACAGAGAGGTGATCTTTCTCTTGAGTTACAGCCATAATAAATTTATACAGATACCTATACAAAATCTCAAGAGGGGATTTCCTAAGAGAAACACAGAGAGCCATGAGTGCCAGTTTGGTCCCCTTTTTCTCAGGCTTGCAAAATTATAGGGCAGAGAACTACTGATAGATTATAGAGGCTTTATAAATAAATAGATGTTAGAAATATGTAAGCAAACTTTGCACATATAGGTCATCAATACTTTGGAAAAATGTTGCTGTTAGTTTTCACAGTGCCTTTTTATATTTGTTCAGTTTGGCTTTCTGGAATCTGGTATGCTCCATTTCTGGAATGGTACTATGGACCTTCCTGCAAGAGCAGGAGAGAAAAGAAATAACTTACCAGTATGCATAGCATTCAGATTGAAGGAATTCAACTGTCTCAGCTGAAAACATTGTATTATTTTATTGTCACTTTTTCAAATAAGTAACTTCATATGTTTATTGTGTCACAGATACAGGAATGGCTGTGCCTAAACTGCCAGACCCAAAGGGCAATGTCAGGACAACTTGGAGATATGGGCAAGGTGCCACTTCTGAAAACAGGCCCTTCACAACCAACATCCAAACCACCTGCTGCTCCTCAGAAAAGGCCTGTGCCTGCTGTCTCACATTCTCCTCAGAAGACTTCCACACCACCCACTCCAGCAGCAGCAAAGCCGAAAGAAGAACCAGGCATTCAGAAGGAAGCTCCAAAACTTCAGCAGGGGAGATTGGAAAAAACATTGTCAGCTGAAAAAATCCAGCAAGGAATTCAAAAGGAAGATGCAAAACCTAAGCAAGGAAAACTTGTCAAGACACCTTCAGCTGATAAAATACAGCATGCTTCTCAGAAGGAAGACCCAAGGATTCAGCAAACAAAACTGACAAAGACAGCCTCCTATGACAGAGTTTTGCATGAAGTTCAGAAGGAGGATGGAAAACTTCAAGAAGCAAAGCTGGCAAAAACATCCTCAGCTGATAAAATTTTGCATGGAGTTCTGAAGGAAGACATAAAACTTCAAGAGGCAAAATTGGCAAAGATACCCTCAGCTGACAAAATTTTACATGGAATTCAGAAAGAAGACCCAAAAATCCAACAGATGAAAATGGCAAAGGCACTGTCAGCTGACAAAATCCAACCTGAAGCTCAGAGGGAAGACACAAAACTTCAGGAGGTAAAATTGCCAAAGGCGGCTTCAGTTGATAAAATCCAACATGGAATTCAGAAAGATATAAAACTTCAACATGGAAAAATTAAGAAAACTTCATCGGTGGATAAAATCCAAGAGGAAGGTCAAAAAGAAGAAACAAAACTTCAGCGAGGGAAACTGTCAAAGACACCTTCAGCAGATAAAATTCCTGCAACAACAACTGAAGAGCAAAAGAAACCCCTAAGCACGTTGGAAGAAGATAAAGAAACTGTACTCCTGGAAAAGAGCACACCACACGCAGAAGACAAAAAGGAAGAAATTACAGCTGAGATTAAAGATCATGTTGCTGAACAGAAAGCAAAAGTTGAAGCACCGTTTAAGGAACTGCAGGCAAAGGAGCAAGAAGATGTTAAGAAAGAGGATTTGACAACTAGGATTTCACAAGAGGTTTTGAAAGCTGAAAAAGCTCAGGAAGAAGAAATTCCTGTTCAAAAAGCGCCTTTGCCAGGAACCGACCACATGGAAGCAGTGAGAGAAAAAATAGTAAGTGTTTTTCTCCCTCTCACTTCCCTCTCTCCAACTTAGAATCTGGTCCTTACAGACACTCTCCTTCCTGCTTTACTGTTATTCTCTTTACAAAATTATTCTAAATGATAAAATCAATGACTCCCATTGAGTTAAAAGTTTCACCAGTTAGTCCTATGCTCTACATGCACATTTCAAGATTACTTGCCCAATTTTGTCTCAAGCAGTTAAGCATTTGAAACTTTTATAATTTTTCCAGTATTTCAGATTTATTTACCTTGGTCTCTAGACTCTTCAGACTTTGGAGATTAATTGTTGAAATTTGAGTGTTTTCATAGTTCTCAATCCCAAAAGGGAATAATCTGAGAGAATAAGGTGTCGTGTACAGTCCTCTGCAAAATCAAAATATTATATAAATTTTAGGAATACTTTGTGATGCCTGAATATGGTACATGAAAGTAAGCGATCTTTACATCTTTTTACTATTTAATTGGCTTGTCTCATATAGACAAGAACATTCCTGGTCTATATGAGATAACAGTTCTCCATTCTAGGATTCTTGTAGGCTCTCAAGTCAGAGGAATTGATGAGTTTATGATAGCATGTACTAGAGGTCTGTATTTAATTCACTTTGTCAGCTGAAGAGAATAACATGCACAGATTGTTGAGAAATGAAAAATTAGGGGGTTTTGTATCAGCACCGCAAATTAGCTGCTGATTATTATATTATGAAAGTAGTATTTTATGAAAGTAGGAGTAAGCTTAGGGAAAGTGTTTAACCTTTACCAGAATTATGTTTTCAAATAATCCCAGTCAAAAAGGTCAAGGGTTTGGTTGATTTTTGTTTTCTGTGTTTCCTAGTGGTAATTAAGATATTTGGACAGAAAAAATATTCTAAATGAGAAATTTTACTTTGGAAAATACTCTTTTACTAAAGCAAGTCTCCTGTCTGAAATAAACCTCCTATCACATTATATTTACTGCTCTTGATCATAGCAAGAGTTATAGTGTGTAATTGTACTGAGGGAATCCCTGAATTATGCTTAGAGTAACATAGCCAGAAATCCTGCCTTTTGGACCAAACAAAGAGGAGGTCTGGGAAAATCCTATTTCAACTTGTTCAACATTAAAAATAAAGAAGGTTTCTCACCTAACTTGTACTTAGTAAAATTAACTCTGATTTATTTTTAGGTTTTCTTTTTTCAGGTACTTCAGTGTTGTCTATGCTTTTCATCAAGCATTGCTCGACACAGCTCTTCCCAAGAGAGCATATGATAAAAGTGGAAGAGGTGATACCAATTTAGATATCACACATTGCTTCCGTGTCACTAAGTAAAAGACAACATGTAGACATTGAAAAATATAATTTACATGTAATTCAGGGTAGAATCACATGGAGGATTTCAGTTAGGTGTATTTTTAATTAGGGATGCAAGGGAAAACCCTTCTGCACTTGACAAACTGCTGTCATTTTATATTAAATTCTGTGGAAATGGTAGTTACTAACTATTCTAGCTTTCCAATAAAAGATAAGCAATTATTGCTATCCTATTTTTCACTAAAATAAAAAAAAACAAAAGGCAGCAGTACCCCAATAAGTCCTTGAAGGTATCAAAAGGCTAAAGTTCTGATTCAGCACAAACAGAAGAATCATCCATAGAAAATCATAGAATCATAGAATGGTTTGTATAGGAAAGGACCCTAAAGATGATCTTATTCCAACCCCTCTGCTGTGGGCAGGAACACCTTTGCTAGACCTGGTGGCTCAAAGCCAAATCCAACCTGGGACATTCACGTCTTCTCTGGGTAATGTGTGTCAGTGATTCACCACCTTCATAATAAATAATTTCTTCTTAATAGCTAATCTAAACTTGCCTTCATTAAGTGTGAAGCCATTTTGACTTGTCCTGTTCATGCTCCTGTAAATATTCCCACTCTATCTTTTTTTTTAGGCTTCCTTTTGGTTCAGGAGAAATCACAGATATAAATTGAATTTAGAGATCTGGTATCCTTTAAAAAAAAAGTTACTTTAATATTGAAACATTTTAAAATATTTGAGTCTCAAAATGTGATTTAAGGAATCAAAAAGCTTTTTTTTTCTTCAAAGCATTTTTTTTCCAGTAATATTTTGAAATATCTTCAAAGTCTTTTTAAAGAATAGGCTGACTGTTCATGTTTTACAGGTCTTTTTCCTGAGAAACTGTCTTGTAATATTGACTATGGACATGAGCAGTAGCAACTAGATGTTCTAACAAGGATGAGTAGAAAGCTTAGAGGTTTAACACATGCAGTTTGTCAGTTTCTAATTGCCAGCTTGGAACTCAGAAATTTACACATTGTTGAACTACAGAGGTAGTTCAGCAAATCCATATGAACCCATTATCATATTGTCAGTTGGCATACATTTGTAATGTACTAAATATGTTTTATATGTACCCTTATTCCTACCTTCACATGATAACTGAGAAATTATCATGTGCTTCAGTTGAGTAACTGGGTAAATATTAATATTTTGTTGATTGGTATCATTATTTTAGCACATGCCACAAAACACAGCCCAGAGAGATTGAAAAGAGAGGATAAGGTTTGTCTGTGAGAAATTTTTCTGGATACAAATAAAGTGTTTCATTTTTAACATATAAAATTGGAATGCACATTATGGAGCTTAGTCAACCATGTTTCTTTTCCACTTTGTGAAACCTTCTTTTTATAATGTAGATATCTTTATTCTTCTATGAGAAAACTGACCTTTTAAAATTAGTAGTTCCTTTGCAAAATAAAATTTCTGTCCTCTGCAACAGAACATAATCTTCCTAGCTATAATTACTTTTTTTTCTTTTGAAAAAAAAGGCTTTCTTTTTTTCTTTTAGCCATATTATTCTTTTATTAAATTTCTGGTTTGTTTTGGATGGAACTTTTTCAAAGAATCATAGACTCATTAAGGTTAAAAAAGACCTCTAAGATCATGAAGCCCAGCCATTAGCTCAGCCCTACCACCTTCACCACTAAAACATGTCCAACAGTACCACATCCCGGTGTATTTTGAACCTTAAGCTTTATATTTAAAAATAAGAATAGTAAAAGTGAGGAAGAGTACTAACAAATAATATTTATAAAGCTTAAACTTTTAATACAAAATATTTGTATAATAGATTGACTCCAGCATCACAGAATAGCACAAATACAGTTGACATTAGATCATTTTTGACATTAGTTAAAGAGCTTGTCTTTGCTGTTTTAAAGTCTTATTCAGACTTCAGCTTTTATAAGTCTCCTTCTTACTCATTTCTTAAGCAGTTTCTCTCATCAGTGTCTGTATTAGAGCTAAATATGTCCAATATTAAAAGCACACACTTGGCAAACTCAGAGGAAATGCCATTGAAATACCCAGAAAATCCCAGTAATTCAAGGTATACCAAAGTACTTCCTAAAGTAATTTACAAGGAAATTTACAAAGTAATTTACAAGGAAAAAAGTAATTTTTAAAAATTTAAATGCATTTTTTTTTCATTCTCAAAGAGTTGTGGAATATGTATATGATCCTTATCAACATTTTATCTGCAATGTTTTGTTATTCATATAAAAATCTTATGTTTATGATATGTTTGCAAGTTTAACAATAATGCTGTCTTTGTGGATGTGATGGCCAACACCGCAGAAAGTAAGTTAGCAGTCCTTTAAGAATAGATGTAGCTAGTGACAATATCCTAAATCTCAGACCTCACAAAACAGGGAGAAAAAGCCCAGAGGCTTTTGTTGTAAGTTACATGCATATTGATCTCAAAACATGATATGCAGGATAATTTTTGCATGTCCCCTGGTGCAGGCAACAATATGAACAGAAGTGTTAGAAAATATATTCATATTTGGTTACCTTAGAAAGAAAGTTGTATTTTTCTCAGCCCTTTTATTTCTAGTGAGAAACTAAGTCTGTCCCTGTTGTAGATCTTTTTCTTATCCTTACTGTACATACAGCAGACTTTCTCATATTCAGTTTCCTATGATTCATAGCAGTTGTTTATGTCGTACACTGAGGTTCAACACCAGGGTGGGCAACAGCAATATTCATTGCCATCTCCTCTGGCTGGGTCACGGTAGATATTAGACATTGGACTCAGCTGCAAGGAGAATGGCTGAAGCTGTTCTATAACCAGCTGTTCTCTACTCTTTTTCTGTGCTTAACTGTTCAGTTGATGCCTTCTGTCTCTGCTTTGCAACCGACGGTATCACATCATCCTGGAGAACCAAGATCTCAGAGGTTCACTTTCACTAGATGGAAGCATTCTGTCCATCAGCTCCTGGGAAATCTTCTGAGCTTGAGAAATGGTTGCATTTTTTTAGTAGCTCATCTAAATTGATCATAGTGAGTTTTGCTGAGTATGTCTTCATAAGTATGAACATACTGATCATAAATGAAAAAATAACCAAATGTCATAGGTGAAGTTTTAGTGAGGAGTGTGCTATTTATAGAGGGAAAAATTGCTTGGTTTTAATGATATGTGTATTTTTAAACATAGCAAAACAAGTTCCCCTTAAACACTTTGTTCTCTAATAAAGGGAACAAAAATAGAAATTTAATATACAAAACCTGAAAGGTTTAATTATATTTCATTGCTGACTTTTTGTAAAGACCATACATAATTCTGTTCTTAAGGGCCAGAGAATATTCAAGAGTAGATTTTTCAGATTATTGAGAGCTGTAGACTACAAATGGTGGTGCCTTTCCAAAGTTGTTTTAAATACTGCAGGTTTCTCCATGTTTATATCTTAATCACAGCCTTGTCCTTTAAGAAATCCTTAGAAATGTTGTTTTCACACTGGATTTTTATTTGCAATGGATTTTGAAGTGACATCTGATATTTGATTTTGCAATATTGGTTATAATGTTGGTAAGAACAAATGTAGTTTATATTCAATGTAGTATCTTATTTTACAAACCATATAATAAATCACTCCTGTAAATGATGACTAATTAATAAAATATTAATTAGTATAGTACTGTAATAATAATATAAATACTTTAATACTAATGTAAATATCAGTTTGAATGTAGGTTTATGTTCAAAGTCATATGTCTAAAAGCAATAATAAATAACTTAAATGCAAATTAAATCTAAAGCTGACTGGGTTTAAAAACTAATAAGACTGACTATAAAAAATATTTGGGTTTTGATATTTTGACCCTAAATGTAACTTTAGTATGAATAAATTTCAAAAATACTTGTAGTTGATAGTAACTTGAGTGTAAATATAATTTTAAATAATGATTAGCATTCATGATAATTTTTCTAGTATATTTATTCCACAGTACTTTTAACTAATTTTCAGCTAATCATGTTGCCAATGAAGTTGATAAATTAACCATTTAAATAAATTATTTCCTCTACTTCAGAAATCACTGACTTAGATTAGCAAAGCTGGTAAATACTACCTACTTCTATTATTGAGAGCCCTAAGAAAAATAAGAATCACATCATATTGTTAAAATCACGAGAGTTTGGGATGCTTGTTCTCAATTTGCCAGTGGATGTGGGGACACTTCCTAAAATTGTCAGCCCAGAGTAGAGCTAAGGTGACCTAAAGTGCATTTTGGAGAGTGAACTGTGTTTTAGCCAAACAATGAGGTACTTTCATGAACTACAGAGCATTTCACAGCTGTGAGAAGCAGGAGTGAAACTTGTGCAGGAATATGTGCTGTAAGATGTTTTTAGTATTTTATGTTATGTATGGAAGAAGATAGAGGTGCTTGTTGGTCAGAATGAGGTGGGAGGATCTAGAAGGTAGGATGACTAAGGATGTTTAATTAGGAATGAGAAGGAAAACATTGGTTCTGATGCTCAGTCAGGAATGCCTGCCTGGTTTGCTTCCTTTAGTCAATGGCTGAACCATCATGCTTTCCTCTCTGCTATAACACTGCCCTAGCAGCAGCTTACTCTGCACTACCAATTTACCCAGAAACTTCTTTTTTCATGAGGGTCTCAAAAAAATATTAGTACTGTGCCCAGCTGTAAGGGACATTCCAATATGTGGGGATATTCCAAATGTCATTAAATCATGCTTCAGTACCCTATGTATTCTGTTGCAAGTTGCAATGTGTAATACCTCAACCAACAAAATTAAAACATGAGTGCAAAATTTGAAAAGATTGACATATTTCTAGACAATTATAAAACGTTGAATGGGCGAAGAAAGGAGCAGATTCCAGAAATTCTGCAGACATTTGTCAAGCTATATTACCTTGTATCGAAAGCCATGTAGACAGCTTTGAAACATAGTAAATCAAATCTTCAAATTAATAAACCCCGGGAAATTGTCCCATGCATGTGTGATCAAATGGCAGGTTGTCATTACTAAGTGTTCTTAAAACAATTAAATTTTATATTGAAAAATAGAAGTTCATCCTGAAACTAGTAAAATCAGCTGCCAATGTGGACAGCCATGCAAAGCTTAGTTAGTCAATGCAAAAAAAATCAAAATTCGAGGAACTTTTTTGTATTATTCTAATAGCTTTGAATAGCAAAAATAGTGTTCAGTCTTCATCTGAGGCTTGAACTCGTCCCTTAGAAAAAAAAAATCACGTTTTTAATTGCCAGAAGGCATTAAGAATTTATATATAAATATATACACACGCGTTATGTATTTATTTTTTTAGGAAAAGGAGGATGACAAATCAGACACATCAAGCTCTCAGCAACAGAAAAGTCCCCAAGGTCTGAGTGACACCGGGTATTCTTCTGACGGGATATCAAGTTCACTTGGTGAAATTCCAAGTCATATCCCTACTGATGAAAAGGATTTACGCAAAGAATCTAATAAAAAAGACACTATTTCGCAAGAAAGTCCACCAAGCCCTTCAGATCTAGCTAAATTGGAGAGTACTGTACTCTCAATTTTAGAAGCTCAGGCAAGCACTCTTTCTGATGAAAAATCTGCAAAAAGAAAAGAGCTTTCTGAACCATATGGTGAACAGACAAAGGATCAACTTAAAGCAAAGCCTTTGCCCGTCACTCCAGAATCTTACAGCTCAGATGAGGAAGACCTAAAAGTTATCAAAGAAGGTGAAGGAACCATTGTGGAAGAGGGGAAAGGAGCTGCTTCCTCCCAGGCAGACTACAAGGAAGAACATGAAGGAGATGACATATCAGCAAGAAGACAACAACGCTATGACTCTGTGGAAGACAGCAGTGAAAGTGAAAACTCACCTGTACCAAGGAGAAAAAGAAGAACTAGTGTTGGTTCTTCAAGCAGTGATGAGTACAAACGAGATGACAGTCAGGGGTCAGGTGATGAGGAAGACTTCATTAGAAAACAGATTATAGAGATGAGTGCTGATGAAGATGCTTCAGGTTCTGAAGATGATGAATTCATTAGAAATCAACTCAAAGAGATCAGTGCAGCTGAAAGCCAAAAGAAAGAAGAAATGAAGAGCAAAGCCAAAGGAACAGCTGGAAAACACAGAAGAATGGCACGGAAAAGTAGTGCAGGCTATGATGAGGATGCAGGAAGAAGACATTCATGGCATGATGATGATGATGAGACTTTTGATGAAAGCCCAGAGCCAAAATACAGAGAAAGTAAAAGTCAAGACAGTGAAGAACTTGCAGTATCTGGAGGAGGAGGCCTTCGACGTTTCAAAACAATAGAACTAAATAGTACAATAACAAATAAATATTCTGAAGTTTCTGAACAACAGAAAGGTATTTTGTACTTTGATGAAGAGCCTGAGCTAGAGATGGAGAGTCTTACAGATTCACCAGAAGATAGATCCAGAGGAGAAGGGTCTTCTAGTTTACATGCTTCTAGTTTCACACCAGGTACATCTCCTACTTCAGTGTCATCACTTGATGAAGACAGTGACAGTAGTCCTAGTCACAAAAAACTGGGGGGGGAGAGCAAACAACAGCGCAAAGCAAGGCATCGGACACACGGTCCTCTTCTTCCCACTATTGAAGATTCTTCAGAGGAAGAAGAACTACGGGAAGAGGAAGAGCTGCTAAAGGAACAAGAGAAACAACGTGAATTAGAACAGCAACAAAGAAAAAGTTCTAGCAAAAAGTCTAAAAAGGACAAGGATGAACTCAGAGCCCAGAGAAGAAGGGAACGTCCAAAGACTCCACCAAGTAATCTTTCTCCCATTGAAGATGCATCTCCAACAGAAGAATTACGACAGGCTGCAGAAATGGAAGAGCTGCACAGATCTTCTTGTTCTGAATATTCACCCAGCATTGAGTCAGAACCTGAAGGTTTTGAAATCAGCCCAGAAAAAATAATAGAAGTGCAGAAAGTTTACAAATTGCCTACTGCCGTCTCTCTGTACTCACCAACAGATGAACAACCAACTGGACTCCCAAAAGACGAGAGTGACCAAAAAACATTGAAAAGTGCTGAAGAGGTATATGAGGAGATGATGCATAAGTCCAAATCATTTCAAATGTCAAATGAAAAAGATGAAGTATTTGAAAAAGAATCTTTATATGGTGGAATGCTAATAGAGGATTATATTTATGAGTCGTTAGTAGAGGATACTTACAATGGAACTATTGATACTAGTCTTGTTATGAGGCAGGATGAGAGCAGTGAATATATACAACAGAGAGGAAAAGAGAAAAAAACAAGAGCTTCAGAACAGGTCTATGATGAACCACAGAAAATTAGTGATCTAGAGAAAGACTATTATAGTGTTGAGACTTTACATACTATTGTGCCTCAAGAAGATATTGTTTCTAGTTCTTACATTATCCCAGAAAGTCATGAAATAGTTGTATTAGACAGCACAGTAACTTCCACCTTTGAGGAAAAGCATTTGTTAGATGCAGAAGCTGCTTATGAAGAGCTTATGAAAAGACAGAAAATGCAGCTAACCCCAGGGTCTAGTCCAACACAACCAGCTTCAGATTTCATTTCCACATCTGATACAAAGGTATCTGGTGGTGGAGAAATAACGGATAACACATCTTTAACATCAAGCACTACTTCAGCAATCTCAGATGTGTCACCTGTCAGTAGCACACTTTCTATTCCAGATGTTAAAATAACACAGCATTTTACAGCTGAGGAAATTGAAGATGAATACTTAACAGATTATGCCAGAGAAATTCAAGAAATAATTTCTCATGAAACATCAATATTGACATACTCTGAGACATCAGAAGGTGCTGTATCAGTTTTACCTTCTGATACAGCTTCCTTAACATCATCTACATCTTCAGTTTGTACCACAGATAGTTCCTCACCTATAGATAGTGCAACCACAGGTTTTGTAGGTCCAGCAGATGGTGTAACTAAACCAGCAGATTCTGAAAGTGTCAGGAGAGTAACACAGGTTCCCTTAACATCTGCAAAAGAGTACTCTGAAGTGAGCATGCCTTATGAATCTATTGCCAGAGCCACTAAAAAAACATCTCTTGAATCAGATGCAGAGAGTGTGGAGCAAACTGCAGTTTGTTTGCCTGAAACTGTACCTTTAGTAGTGGCAACTACAGTTACAAAATCCAAGGAATATGCAGCTGATACCATTACCTTTGATACCTACAAAGCAGAGAAGGAAGCAGCTAGAAAAATTAAAAGTACAGTAGAGGCTGGCAGTGTCAAAATACATCATGAAGAGCCACACAAAGAATTGGGTGTTGATCTGACAAGGATTGATTTGACTAATGCTGCACCTGAGCAACCACCTATACGTATAGCACCCGTACCAGTTACAGAGCCTGCATCAGAAACATCTTCTGTACTCACTCACAGTGTTGTAAGTAAGACCAGCATGGTCTCTGTGCCTTCCTCAACTCCTCCTGTTCCAGCCAAAGTATTCTCTCTTTTTAGAAGCTCTTCTTTGGATTCTCCTGCACATCCTTCTCCACCCCCACCACCTCCTCCTCCTCCACCACCTCCTCCACCACCATTACCACCACCACCTATTTTACCCAAGCCAGCCATTTATCCCAAAAAGAGGTCACAGATAAGGGCTCCAGCAGCAACAGCTCCCACAGTGGTACCTCCAGTCACAAGTGTTCCAACACTAGACTCCACAGCTTTATTAAAGGATCATGTGGTACCTATCACAAAAACATACACCCCAACACCACCTCCTGTACCACCCAAACCATCCTCCGTTCCAGCAGGGCTTGTTTTCAGTCACAGGCCCCCTGAAGTAACTAAACCTCCAATTGCTCCTAAACCAGCCATTCCTCCACTCCCAATAGCTGTTCATAAGCCAGCAGAAACACAGCCCAAACCAGTAAGCTTGTCATTGACTTCAAGTATGACACTGAATTTGGTATCCACAGCTGAATACAAAATACCGTCTCCCACTTCCCCTTTGTCTCCACACTCCAACAAATCTTCACCACGGTTGGCAAAACCCTCACAGGAAACCTATGTTGTCATCACATTGCCATCTGAGCCTGGAACTCCCACTGAAGCTATAACTAGCCAGGCTGTTATCAGCTGGCCTTCAGAACCACCTTCTAAGGAACAGATTCCCCAACCTATGCAACCAGTTTTTACTACATCCATGAAAACTATGGATATTCAAAGTATGGCTGGTCAGAGTATGTATATTTCAAGTGCACTGCAAGCTATTCCTGTGACAACACAATCAACTTTTGAAAAAATACCTAGTTCAAAATCAGAAGTAGTAACAACAGACATAACCAAGACCACAGTGTCTGTGGTTAAGGGTCCAGTACCTGGTTATGGTTTAGGTAGTGTTGCTATTACTATACCTCCAGAGCCACTACATATTGTAGACCAACCCAGATACAGAGAGAATGGAAGATTCCATCCTTTGGGTGATGTCATAGATCTTCGCACTTTAACTAAGATGGACATTGAAATGAGAGACAGCTGTATGGATCTCTCTGCTGTTTCCATGGATGTAAGAAGGCAAATGCCAGCAGGTGACACAGGTGGACGGCCAGTAAGTACTGTCCAACCATCCATAATAAATCTTAGCACTGCGTGCGTTGCTGATACTTCTCTGCCTGTAGTCACTGAGACAGTAACTGTAATGACCTGCACTGCCACCGTGAGCTACACCACCAGCACAGACAGCCTTGTGGATCTGGGACATGCAATGACAACGCCGCTTCAGCTAACAACATCAAAACATTTTGAGCCTGCATACAGAGTAACAGGCAGCCAGGCCTTCTCTGTAGGTAGAGATGAAGTGCCAATAAATTTATCACTAGGTACTTCAACACAGGCAGTGACATGGGCTACTACAAAGCCTGTTACTGTACCACCTGTTGGTGTTACAAACGGTTGGACTGATCTCTCTACTTCTCAGGAGCCAGCGGAGAGTGGAGCAGTTGACCTTAGCACTACAAAATCCCACAGAACAGTAGTAACAATGGATGAAACTGCTTCAGGTATCATAACAACAGTAATAGAAGATGATGAAAAGCCTGTAGATCTGACTGCAGGGAGAAGAGCTGTCTGCTGTGATGTGGTTTATAAATTGCCATTTGGTAGGAGCTGTACAGCACAGCAGCCTTCTACTACACTCCCTGAAGATCGCTTTGGCTACAGAGATGACCATTATCAGTATGATCGTTCAGGGTCATATGGCTACCGAGGAATTGGAGGTATGAAACCATCTATGTCTGACACAAATTTATCAGAAGCTGGACTATTTGCATACAGAAGCAAGAATAGCTTTGATTATCGAGTTGGGGCAACTGATACAGCAGTAGATCTTACTTCTGGAAGAGTAACTACAGGTCAGTATGACACAGCAGCAGATCTTTCTTTGAAATATAATTTTGATGTTCCTCACCTCATTTCAGGATAATTTTTTTATTATTTTTTTTCCCTCCTTCTGTTGTTTTGTTTTCTTTTGGACAGTGTGACAAATTATTCCGGATTACACGTGTTTTTCATTTCTTCATTTTACGTATGTGTTTGCACAGAGGTGCCTGCATGTGCCTGCATGTTCAGAAATGCTGTTTCCTTCACATCTAAAGTAGATCATTAACCTGAAGATTTGCATGCAGTTTCCCCTTCCCATTTATTCATCAAGATGGGATGACTTTCAGAATCCGCAAAGCAGCATTCTTTTGTGGGACTGGACTGTAACTTTGCCCTGTAATTTCAGGTGAGGTTATGGATTACTCAAGCAAGACTACAGGTCCATATGCAGAGACTCGGCAGATTTCTGGGCTTGGGCTCAGTACACCACAGTATTCACAAGCAAGAATAGTGTCATCTGTGGGTTCCCAGTTTGGCGTTGGAAGTGTTTTAAGATCGTCCAATGGTGTTGTTTATTCTTCAGTAGCAACTCCAATCCCATCCACATTTGCCATCACCACACAACCTGGTTCTATTTTCAGTACAAGTGTCAGAGATTTACCTACTCTCCAGACAATTGATTCAGTGCCCTCTTTATCAACTTTGCAACAGACTCAACCACTCCCAAGATCATATAGTTTCTTGACAACTGTGGCAGCTGAAAAAGATAAAGCAATTACTGCCATTGGTATGGAGACGGGGTTACCACCTCATTCTATGGAAACTATTACCACTGAGCCAACCAGCTTGATACCTGCTTTAACTACAGCATCTGAAGTTTATACAGATGTCATTGATGATGAGGTTGCCCTTCTCATTGCCCCTGAAGAAGGCAAACAGCAGCAGCTTGATTTGGAGCGGGAACTTCTTGAGCTTGAGAAAATTAAGCAGCAGCGCTTTGCAGAAGAACTTGAATGGGAACGTCAGGAAATTCAAAGATTTAGGGAACAAGAAAAGTTTATGGTGCAAAAAAAGCTTGAGGAGTTGCAATCCATGAAACATCATCTCTTATTTCAGCAGGAGGAGGAACGACAAGCTCAGTTTATGATGAGACAAGAGACATTAGCCCAGCAGCAGTTGCAGCTTGAACAATTCCAACAACTTCAACAACAGCTCCACCAACAGTTAGAGGAGCAAAAACTTCGTCAAATATATCAGTATGGTTATGACCCTTCAGGAACCGGCTCACCACAAACTACCACAGATCAAACACTTTTGGAAGGACAGTATGCAACCACAGAAAATGGCCAATTTTGGCCTACTGATGACACAACCACTACAGCTTCAGGAGTGGTGGGTATTGAAATTCCACAAAGTCAAGCATGGTATACAGTTCAGTCTGATGGCATTACCCAGTACATACCCAGGTCTGGTATCCTAAGCTCAGTTTCAGAAATGTCTCTTAAGGATATTGATGTTAGAGAGGAGAAGCAGTTGAAAAAGAGAAGTTCTATGCCAAAATTACGTGGTCCCTATGAGGAGTTAGAGGAGACCCTGGAAGAAGAGCCCCGTTGTTTCAAAAAAATAGTGGACAGTGGAGTGCAAACTGATGATGAAGATGGAGCAGAAAGAGGTTACACCAACAGGAGACGGAGAACTAAGAAGAGTGTTGATACAAGTGTTCAGACAGATGATGAAGATCAAGATGAATGGGATCTTTCCAGCAGATCCAGAAGGAAGCCTCGTGTAGGGAAATACAGCGAGAGCTCCACTGAGGCAGACAAAGCTAAACCATTCTCCAAGGTATCTAGTATTGCAGTTCAGACAGTGGCAGAGATTTCTGTGCAAACAGAACCTGTAGGAACAATAAGAACACCTTCAATCAGGGCCCGATGGGATGCTAAGGTTGAAATCATAAAGCATATTTCAGCTCCAGAAAAGACATATAAAGGAGAAAGTCTGGGATGTCAAACAGAGACAGCATCAGACACTCAAAGTCCCCAATATCTGTCAGCGTCATCTCCTCAGAAAGATAAAAAACGTCCAACACCGTTAGAGATAGGATACTCAGCCCACCTTCGTCCAGACTCCACATTACAGGTAGTCCCTTCCCCTCCCAAATCGCCCAAAGTTCTCTATTCACCCATTTCACCTGTTTCACCAAGCAAAGTTATAGAGTCAGCATTTGTACCTTATGAAAAACCCATGACTGATGACATCAGCCCTCAGAAGATGCTGCATGCTGACATGGCCAAGGTTCCTCCATCAAGCCCAAAGGCAACAAAGATGATGCAACGCTCTATGTCTGATCCTAAGCCCCTGAGTCCCACAGCAGAAGACAGTTCCAGAGCTCAGTTTCAGTACACTGAGGGTTTTATGGTAAGAAGTATTTGCTTGCTTTTTTTTTTTTTTTATAATATGCAATTCTGCAGCATGAGGACAGACACACTCATTTCCAATACATGTGTATGTAGCCTTTTTGCACACTTTACCAAGAAGTCCAGAAAAATATCTGCTGTCTAAAGCAATGGTTATTTCCTTCACTGCTTTGCCAGGAAACAGAGCAGCTCATATTACAGTCCTACTAATATTCAGGAATTAACACAAATTCACTTTCAGAATTTGGATGGCACTTTTGTTTTATATGGCAATTCATTGCCAGTGTAGGGGTTACTGACAATACTTCAGCAAATTAAAAGCATTTCCTTTCTAATCATACAACATCCAGCTCTTGTGGCACAGTGTGTAGTGCATTTACCTTGAAAATACTGTATATATCTGAGAGGCAGATAACACCAGATTTATAATTGCCTTAGTTAGCTGTCCTTTTTGACCCTCATGAGGTTTCTTAGCCATGTGTGATTCTGTGGATAGTCTTGTGTCCCAGTCTGTACATATTTTAATCCATTTTTAATTTGTTTGTTTTGGATAAGGAGGATTATCAGGAAGTTATGCAAGTTTTGAGGGCTGTTTCTTATAGGGGTCAGAGGAGGCTGACATCAGTAGGATCAAAATTTTCATTTCTGCAATATTTCTTTTCCCTGAGAAGTAAGATTTTGTATTTGGGAATCAGATTTATATTTATGAATAAGAGAAATAGGTTTTGGCAAAAAATGTGCCTTTTTAATATGATATATTCTTAGCTGTCCTTTTATCTGAGACCATTCCCTTCTGTCAGTTGATGCATCAGTATCTTTTCAGAACCCTGGAAGAGTTGGCACTCAGCAATATTTATCTTTTATGTTCAGTTATCTGTGAATAAAAGTGATTAGTGCAAACTGGATAGGATAAAGAGGGTTTGTTCTCTCCGTTTGATAATTTGTGGTGGCTTTCAAATGCAACATTATCTGGTTATACCCTCCAAGGCTCCCACTGCAAGTAATTCCTGCAGCTTCACATATTTATGCAGTATTAAATGCTTCTCATGCTGTTACTGCTTGGAAAACAGTACTTGGAAGTTTGAAGGAAAGCCATAGTTCTGGCATTGGCACTCCATATAAATATCATTCACTAATGAATGATAAGCACAGTGGGGGAAACTAGCACGAGCACTAAGGTTTCATGTAGAGGATTTGGAACAGCATCTTGAAGAACGTTGCTCATGGATTGTAAGAAACTGTTGGGTTCTACTTAATGTTGGAGAGTAGGTATAATATTGTAAAATATATAATTGTAAAAGTGTAGTAAAACTATTTATGTGAACAAATTCAGTTCACTTTTTTATAGATACATATATATATTTGATATAAGTTGTATCCTTCTGATATAACTTCTATCAAATATATGATGATGTGATGGATAAATTCTATAAATAACTCATTATTTAATGGTCTTTACAGTAGAGTTTGAATACATACATTATTCTGTAATGAAACAAAGAGCTTGTACACCATTGTTTCTTTTTGTACCAACATGTTCTCTGTGGTTTTGCCTTGAACTGAAACAGCAATGAGCTATACGGTTTTCATTAGTGTGCAGCTATCAGGCAGCAAATAGCCCATGTCTCAAACTAGTTGCAGCCTAAATAAAGGACTGAGACATTTTTGTGGAAGGTAGGGTGCAAGCAGACAAGCACAAGGAAATTAAAACTTCCATGGATATAAAATGGACTACACTAACTTGGCCATGCAGCAGAGGGTGAGGAAGCTGCTCTGTAAACTCCCCATGACCATCATGGCTGACTTCAGCTTTGATGCTATGTTAAGCATTAAGCTTGTTATAATCTCTGATAGAGTTTTGTTCATTATGTGTCTGAGGTTCAGTTGGCTTATGCTGAGATCAGGTACATGAAGTTTAAAGGAGGAAAAGGCACATGGCCAACAAGAAAGAAAATATTTAGTGATACTTGAAGAATGTAATTGACTGACCTCATCAGCATCTAGAAATAGGAGCATAAATTGGTTTTGCAGTTTCTATGTCAGTTTCAGTTCTTAATTACTCAGTCCGGTTATGTTATGAAGAAGAGTTCTACAATACAAGATCTAAATTATCGAGTTTCCACAGGACTTACAGTATTACCTCCAGCATGTCCATTTGCTTATACCCGGGGTTTAGGACTCTATCATCTTGATGTACAGGAAAGACTGAACAGTGATTTCTTTTGTACATTTTATCACATTCAAAAGTTCCATGAAAGCATACACACAGTGTTATTATTGGCAATGTGTAAACCTTGTTGATATTTTTTCATTGTTTCATTTTTGTTGTTAGAGCCATGTGGTGTTGTTATACTTTAGTTTAAATATAGGATCATTTTTGAGCTATCCTTCTAAGTGTGAAAGTAAGATGCTGCTTTAACTTTGAAATAATTTTGGCACTGGGACTCTTTTATATTCATTCTGTGTATATACAGTGCCCACAACAGTTAAAGTCTTTGTTGATTCTCTGTGTGCACATTTGTGCCTCCTGTCTGTAGAGTTCTAATTTCCTAATTAAAGAAATGGAAAGGTAGAAGGGGACAGTTATGTCATTCAAAAGAGTGGAGTTCAATACAGAAAAACTTAGAGAACAACTCCTTCTGAAAAAGAGAATTTACTAGAGCTGAACATAAAATAATAAAATGGAAATAAAAGATTGATCTTTCACTACCTTAAGGAAATGGAATGTGTATATGAATATTTTTTGCATGGATGAATATCCCATCACTTTTTTAATAGTTCATGAATCAGTGTTATGTCTTTGTCTGCATTCATAAACAGGGCAGGTGAAAAGGGTATTCATGTATAGGATTCACAGGCACTTTTTTGATAACAACTGAGAAAAAAAAATTGATCCTTACACAATTGATGGGACTAAAAGAGTAGGAATAAAACTGATCTCTTTCTAAGATTTACAATGAAATTATATTTTGTCCTTCAGACAGTGCCATTTTATCAGTCATGCACTTCTTCCAGTGGAAAATGGTCTTTTTACAACATTTCAGGGAAAGATATTATGGAGACTATGACTGAGATGATTAAATTATCTTTCTATGTCTTAGAACTGTTGCTTTAAATAAAATCTTCTTTGATGCAGCTGGTAAAGGAAATTATTGTAACATTTTGTCTAGTCAAGTATAAGTAAAAGGCTGAAAAGTAACCTAGTAGCTAATCACATAATAAATCAAGGTTACATTCGTTTCAGTGGTGGCATATTTAATTTTCCAACAACAAGCTGTGTGGTTACATTACAATTCCACTTGCTTGTCTGTCAGTTATTGTCTCATGTGAACACTAGAGAGAATATAGATGATGGCTTCCTATTCATCCAAAGAAAAAGAATTACTTGCCACTGTGTCCCCTATTGTAGTTCTTATGTGCTGTCCATTAGTGATACATACTAGTAATCAAATACAGCTGAGTCAAGAAAAAATTAGGAATTGTATCTTGTCAGCACCAAAAAAAGTTGTGAAAGCCACCCATTGGAATTGACATTTTGCAAAGACACCCAATTTTGCTGTTTTGTGAGCTTTGTGTCTCTTGCGCTCCCTGCAGCAGTGAGCTCCCCAGTGCTGATTTTATTAGACTGTCGAGTAGTCCAGCATGATAGGGTTCAATAGAGTGAATATCCATAGGAATGGTTTCCATGAGAGCATCAGGAACTGTCAACAGAGTCTGGAAGTGAAGATTGCAATTCATCCATTCAGCAGAACAAAAAAAAATGTGAGTGCCTGTCTAAGGTAGTAAAGAAACAACTTTACACCAGTGCACCACGGAATCAAGTGACATGCCAGTCACAGTCATCTTTGGCACTTGTACAAATTGCATGTGTAATCCAAGATGGGAGTTGTCTTCCTTTTGCCTTTGGATGCAAAATATCTGTTCAGCTAAATTGAGGCAAATTGCAGAAGATCTTGCACATGACCTGTCACATACATAAAACATCTACAGCTAAGCAATGCATAGACTCAGCAGAAGTGTTTGTATTCGTGAAACTAATGCAAAGACACATCTGTCAACAGCCTGTCAGCTTTAGGGTAAAAACTGTACATTTAAGCTTTAACACTTAGAGTAAATCCTATCAATATGTTTATTAAGAGAGACTTTTCTTGACGTTTTTATCTGGTGTGATTTACCATACTTGTAAGGCAAAAAATAAATCAAGTCTTCATAGTGTAATAAAAAAAGTAATTATTTCAAGAAAAATCCTCCCAAAAGGGATCTTTATTAAAATAAGAAATGCAAGATTTCTTCTATTGCTATATTAAGAGCAGAATTATACTGATTTGAAGAACATAATTTATTTTAAATGGCTTTATTAACACATTAATGTGTATCATCTTCGGCAGTATTCTGAAGTTTTCAACCTTAAAACTAGAAGGTTAAGACTCCATGATTTCACAGAATCACAGAATGGTGTATGTTGGAAGGGACTTTAAAATTCCTCTTGTTCCAACTTACCCTGCCACNCCTAAGCTAGCAAACCGACTACCTGGCAGGCTTTGAGCTGAAATCACTGTGAGCTGAAATCACTAAAAGAGCTGAACCGCCTGATAGCCTCAGGCTGAGCTTGCCAGGATTAGTCTTGCGGCTAGGGCGTCTGCTGGAGATCTCCAGGACAAGAGCCGTTCCCGGGACTGGGACCGGGACCTCGCTGTCCGGGCTATCTAAAGCGGTACTGGGGGTCTGACTGCCACCCAGGCAGGCCACCCGGGCAAGGCAGGCAACCCCCGGTCACCGTTTTACCAGGTTGCTCCAATCCCCACCTCACCTGGCCTTAAATATTTCCAGGGAGATGGAGCATCCACAGCTGACCTTTACAGTCAGACATGCTGTACATGAGCACTGAAAAGGGAAAACAAGGTAGTTGTTCCCAGTAGAATTAAGACCTTCCATCTATCGTATCCATGACGTTTTGCTTATTCATTCAAGACTAAGCTGATCACCAGACTTGTAGTTCAGCAAGGAGAGTTCTCCCTGGATAATAATTAGAGAGAAAAAGGTGGGGATAATTACCCTGTTTGAAGGTGGATATTTCTGTTTGCTTAGCTTCCTCAGAAGCAGGGAGTAGGTTAATTTCTTAATGTCATGTCAGAGTGTCAGGTAACATAATTCTTTTACTGTTGAAGCTCAAGACATAGGCATTTCCTTGGTTTCTTGTTATCTGAGCTTAATCCCAGCTAAAAGGAGTTGCTACTTTGTTATATTTTATTTAGTTACTGTAAAATATTCAGATTTTTCATCTGAGACATAGGAGGTCACATCGTTGTACTGCAAAAAGTTTAATTCAGTGGTTTTAATTTTCCATTTTAGTTCTATGATTCAGGCCAGAAAAAGGGAATAACATTTTGATTTCTGTAAAAACTGTACTTCTGTTCAAAGGAGGAATTAGGTTTTGCAGAAAAAGCTGCTGTTTGGGTTTCAGTACAGATGGGTGTTGAGTGAGGAACCATATTTGGTAGTATCTAAATTTAAAGTGCAAATTGTTTGAACTTTGCTTCTAAATGACATTGCTGCACTATGGTTTAATGAAAATTCTCCAGACACTGGTGGCAACTGATCCTTTATTTTGAGTGTGCATGAACCAGTTCTAAAGTATGATCTGGGAGAGGTCTGATTAGCATAATTCATATGGCTTTCATGCAGTTTGTGAGCTCACATGCAGGAATGTCTGACAGTGCATTAGTACACTTAGCAACAGGCTAAGTCACTAGGCCTAAATGATGCCGGTTCATTACTTACGGATAGGAAATCTTCTTTTGAGACTGAATTCAGGCCAGCAATCCAGAGAAGGTGTAGACGTTCCCCACCAATTTCCTTTTGTACTTGAATAGTGTCACATGCTTTTTTCATGTGCTTCAAGCAAATTCACTGTGAATTGAGTTACAAAGACAGTCTGTCACATTTAGAAACAATTCTCCACAGCCTTATCCCTATGTAAGTAATAAAATAGGACTTATCTATCTTTTCTTTTAACCATATGGTTTTAGCTACATTTAAGATTATTTTTCCACCAATGGTCTGAATTATTTACAATTTAGAGTCCTATTAACATTTCAAGCTACTGTTTCCTGTGGAGTATTTGAAATCCTTTGGAATAACATTTATGTGGCACAAGTGAAGCATCTTTTTTCCATTTGTCAGGTCTTCCAAAGAGACAGAACATCCCACATTTGAGGCACATGTCATACTACCGTTATTTTCTAAAGTGCATTTAACTGGGTCAGTCTTTTCTGCCTGATACTTTTGTATTCGTTGGTTTCACACCTTCTCTATTCAACCAAGGGACATTCATGCATAGTAGAAAATTATTATAGTGTTCACTCTTTTTCCTTAAAAATCTTTTGTAAAGCATGAGATTTATGGCAAAGTTGACAAAGAGCCTTGGTTTTATGTCACTTGGGCCTTTTCTCACCTGCTTTCAGCTTATCCATCTTCCTCTCAAGCTAACTATTATATAGACATTAAGAAAACCATCCCTGTCCACAAATCTCATTCCTCAGTGTTTTATCTTCCATAAAGACAAAGAAAAACCAAGATACAATAATATCTTTATGTTAATTTCTGGTTGACTTGGTTACCATGGTTATCCATTGTAAGAATACTTGGAATATTTGCTGTGGAAATAGGTAAATATTATGTTCCTTCTTTTAAAGTAATAAATTCCAGGTATAAATTTATACAGTGGAACCAAGCAGGAACAGAAGAAAGACAGAGGGGTATGTACCCATGGGCAAATTTTGGCCTACTTCAGCTCTGTTTTGCTTCAGATCTTCATCTCCTCACAAGCCACAGATTATTATAGTTAGTATGAATAGGAAGGTAAAAGTTCTACCAGTGGAATTGTCTGACTGAAATTAAAAAAGATTTCTTTCACGTGTTCTCCTGATAATTCTGGCTTTCTGCAGTTTATTCTGTCTACACTTTTATGAGCATCTTTAACTGAAACTCTGAAACCTATACTGATAAAATAAATGCACATTCTCCAGGAGCAGAAGAACAGTGTCTATAAAATCTTTGTTAGAAAGAAAGGGCTGTCTGTTCTTTATTAGCAAGTTGTTTGGTGCAGTAAAAGCTGAACAATAGCTCAAGTTATCTGCTGTAAATTATCTGCCGTAATGTGTTTTTGTCCAAAAGGAGCCAGTCATTGTTTGGACTGGTTTTCCCTACTGGGATTTGAGCCTGTTTGAGTTATACTTAGGACAGAACTTCCTACTGAATTTTCCCCTGAAGAAGGCTAATTTGTCTATAACAATTCCTAACTTACTTTTAGCATATGAGATACTAAAAATTTCAAAACTCTACATTATTTCCTTAAGCAAAATATGAAAAATATTTGCTGAGTTAGCTATACCCCATATAATCACCCCCCAAAAATAAAAATAATGAAAGGATGACATGCAGGTAGTCCAGTAATCTTTGAGCTAGATGTGTTTGTGGTTGTAATACTCTTCACAGCATTATTAGCTTTATAAATTCATACCAGATCTCTGAACGTTTGCTTTTTATCTGTAGAAATACTGGCTACACCAGATCCTCTTGTGCTACCAGTGTTTCAAAATGCAATGTGTGCCAATAGCATCCAACATTTTCTTTGTTTGCTTGTTTCTTAGTTTTTAAATTAATAAGGCTTGCCTATGTTACAACTAACTTTTCTTTGGTTCTGTCCTCAAAATCCTTCTAATCAGGCATTGCTTTTCTGACACAGTGATTTCTTGTCAAAAATAATTTATTAAGATTTGTTAAAACGTATGGTTTTGCATATTACTACTTCAGGATCAAATTTCATTATTAAATATTAAGAAAAATAGTCCCTTCTGCTGCACTTCATTACATTCTTACTCCAACACGACATTATTGCTAAGCGAGTTTTTTTCCAATGGTGCTTTTTAAATGGAAGTTTTCCTTCCATCTGCCAGCAAGAAGTGAATATCTTAGATCAATATGGTCTCTGTCAAAGAGGAAAGCAATTTTAAATGTATCAAACAGGAGCTTGTCCTAGGCTTTGCTTTTTAATAATTCAATTGCAATTTAAAGTATGAAGAAATTACTCATATAGTATTTTTAGATTGATATAGGAAACACAATTGCTTTGGAAATCAGGATTGCAATATAGAGCAACATTCCAAAATTTCAGTAATGATATAGATTGGTACAGAAGAAAAAAATTGGTACAGAAAAAAAACAAAACAAACAAACAAAACCGAACCAAAACAGGAATATTGCTGATTAGGCAATACTGGCAGTGAAAATGGTCCAGTATAGTAATAATTTTCAGACTTAATGTGCCTTAAAAATATCAAGTGCTTGCATGAAAGGCAGTGGTGTTCTTGGGAAATACTGCCAAGTGGTGCCTGTGTAGGATACATGTTACAGTTGTTCTACCCTGCTCAGGGGCTGGTGAGACTTCAGCTTTAATACTAAATGCAGTTTAATTCAGCACCACTAAAGAGTTAGGGGTTGAGATGTTTCAAAGTTGAGCAGAAGAGAAAGGATAGAAGATTTAGACAATGTTGGTTAGACATCTGAAGGATCTGGCTGTGTTGATCTAGAAAGAAGACCAAAGCTTGACAAGATAAGTGTTTTTCACTGTGTTAAACATTATTTAAATAGGACAACTATTAATCACTCTTCACATACAGTAGAGGCACAGGATGGATTATCTCAATCTGTGACCTGGGATATTTAGTAGACATGAACTTTTCCACTTCAATAGCACAGATGCCTTAGAACTGATATATTTAAGTGAAACTATGTTACATCTGAATGTTGGGAAAAACAAAAAGGGATAGATAGCTTATGTGACTGATTCCCTTTCCAAGCCAAGAATTTCTTGAGAACTATGAGTAATAGAATTTTGTTTAAAAATTAAATTCTAAAATTAATCACAACTTTCTTTAGTATTCATGGCTCTTCTTACACAGTATCATGCACATCTTTGCTGTTAATTTGTATGAACTCAGCGTTTGCCACAGAGTGCTGAGTAAACAAACCACTCAGATATGTATGGCTCTTTTTATAATATGAGTGCATCACTGCAGTCTTCATTTATAAGATGGAAGCTTAGGCAGGTGCAATAAAATAGCTTAAATGTCCCCTGTTTTGTTCTTTCCATCCCTTAGCTGAAGTGGCATTTACTCCCTATTTTACTTTTCTCTTTCCATTTCTCTTCTGGAACCTGGAAGTCTCTTGTCTTCCTTGGCTGGCACAATATAGCCTACCTGGCTAAGGTATGAAGGATTGGAAAGAACACATTTAACATTAGATATTGGTGCTGAAAAATCCCATCTGATCTGGTCACTGTATATTCCTGGTATAATCTGCAGGCAGAAGTATTCCAGGGGAACAGTAGTTAATCCACGTAATTAATGTTTTTACTTTAGAATAAGATTAATCCCACTCATTTCTCAAATGTCTGCAGTAAGGTTCTAGATGACTGAGACTGCTTTTGGTCCCATGATCACTCAAAAAGCCTGTCTTCTGAGTCTTCTATGTTGTCATTTTCTGTTTTTTCTCTCAAAACAGTGAATTTCTTAATTATGTATTAGTTTCCTTTTATCAATTCTGCACAGAAAAAGTTATGATTCGGTTAAAGTTAAGTTTATAAATTGTTTTCTAGGTACTAAATCTCAATTAAAGCAAAATAATAAAAATTATTAATTCAAGATAACTTTCATTTAATTCACTGAAACATCATTATTACAAGTCTTCCCACTGTTTTCTGATTTCTTCAGCATGCTTTTAAGATAAATGGCTGCTGACAGATGGGCATCATAGTGCAGACAAACTTCTTATTTACAGGGCAAGGTTGGCTCTGCTGACACCAATTCAATATTTCAGAAGCTATCCTGTCAACAGTTCTCAAAGCTCACTTGGAGAGAGCAAGTTTTCGATTCATGGTTATCTTCTCAGTTCAATTTCTCAAAATAATTTTCAATTTTGTTACCAAGAAGGAGCTGAATTCTGGTAAAAAAAGTGATTTACTTGCTGCAATGTTCCGCTCAGGGAGTGGAATCCATAATGGAATGGTAAGTGCTTGCAGTCCCTGCATTTGAAATGAAGATATGAGAGAGGAATTGGCAGTAGTCAGGTTGGTTAGTGCTCCGCTGCCTAAGTGAACTCTTTAGAAACTCCAAATACAGGGGTAAGTCTGTCACAAGATATGGCTTAGACATCTCTGTGAAATTTTGATGCAGAGCCTGAAATTTCTCCCTTGGTGTGAGACTGCAGAGGAAGCTTGCCTTTTGGCTCTCCTTCAGAACTTCCTGCATTTTGTACATCATGAATTCGGGTCTTAGTTCAATTTCTGTTCACATTCTTCCATCTGCCCATATCTTCCCTCTAATCTCCTTGCTAAACCCTACTTCTGTTTCCCAGCTGGTCTTTCTTTGACACTCTCTCTCTCATCCAATCTAAGTGGCTCCTATCAAAACACAGCTTTGATTATCTCACCTTACTCACTTTGCAAGCTGTTTGCTGATGCCAAGTCCAGCTCATGCATGGAGCGTGCTGGTGCTCTTACAGTGCCTGGCAAGCCTTTTCCCTGGGGCATTATGGCCAAGCAGGCTAAGTGGGTCAGCCATTAACTAAATGTGAGAGCAGGGTTTAAAATGTAATAACTAGTATGGAAGAAGGTCTGAAGGAGGATTATATGCTGAGGATTTTGTTAGTGTATGTGTGTGGGATGAGAAGTTTAACAGGTTTGATTTCTCTAAATCTGGATAACTCCTTGGTTCAGACAGTCAGAAATTTCCAGAGGTGAAAAGATAGTCAGGAGGGGTGATGGATGGAGTGAATCAGAGTGAGAGTTACCCACATAAAAATTAAGTTAAATGTAGAGAAGATTATTTCAAGGCTGAGTCTTTATTTTCAGCTGGTGTACAGCATTATTAAAACATGATGACATAGGATTCAGGAAGTCATAAGGTAGTTTGGAGGTAACATTTACTTCATTTGTTTCTGGAGCACATTTTCTTTAACCTCCTTCATAGCTGTGTTTTTGCTGTACATATACAATGTGAGGGGACAACAGTGAAATAAAATTATGCTTCTTGTCTGAGTTGACGTTAGAAGCAATTACTTTTTTTTTTTTTAGAAATATTAATGTTTGGGTTGATCACTTACATCATATTAATGCTCCTTTTATGATTCCTAAGTTATAACCAGCAGCAGAAATACTGTGGTCTTCTAAGAAGAATGGGGTGGAATAAGTGAGTTTTACCTTTGCCCATTTGATCACGTACACTATAGTATAGAGAATTTTATTTTAATGCCTTCAGATATTTCTTTAGGCAGTAAAAGTGATTCTTTTGAAGTGTTAGTGTAGTCCTGCTCTGAGTCCTTATGTTCTTACAGCCTGTTTGAGCATTGCTTGTCTGAGGAATGGTAACCTAGGATGAGGAACACATTTTATCTCTTTTCTTCCTGTTTCTTCATTATTTGGCCCAAAAACTCATAGTAGAAAATAAAAAGTTTTGACAGTGTTAGAGAAGTAACATTTTTACTATATGTATACACACAGACACACACACATAGACACAAATACATGTATGTCAAAAAGCAGATGGCTTTTCTGGAGTGTATTTTTATCTTAGACACTTTGCAGTCATGGAATATCAAAGCTTTAATTTAATTAAAATAAATTCTGAAGTCCCTAATCTTTCACTCCTTACACATTATTGGAGCAGTATATCCATCAAGATGTTGGTGTCTGTATAATAGTTTGAAAACACTTCTTGTCTAAACTTCTTAGTCCTCACAGATCACCAAAAAATCAGGTTGGAAAGGTGCTGTGGAGGTCATACAATCCCACATTGACCTCAAAGCTAGGCTAATTTCTAAGTTAGATCACATGTCTACAGGACTTGCCAAGTTGAATTTTGAAAATCTCTGATGGAGATTTCACTGTGTCTCTGTGCATTCTGTTCTGAGAATTCACTGCTCTCATGTCGAAGAGTGTTTTACTTCCCTTGTGCAACTTGTGCCTTTTGTCCTTTGTTGTGCATCCCTTGGAAGAGTCTCTCTGTCTTCTTAGTACTGCTTCATTTTATAGTTGAAGACAGCAATTTGGTGTTTTTTTCAAGCTCAGTTCTCTGAACCTTTCTTTCTTGAACAGACACTCTCCCTCAAGCCCTGACCATCTCACTGTCCTACTCAGGGATCTCTAAATGGCATTTTCAATGCTTTGTGTGGATATAAAACAGGGTAGGAAGAGTTGGGAGGCTCTCCCATCTGAGTCCTTCTCTTCCAGTTAATATTGTTGTTCTCATTAGCTCAAGTGCAGACACACTTGAACTGCTGTGCTGCATCACTTCAGAAACAAATTACATTTCCTAAAGCACTTCCTGTGCATCTTTATAAGGAAATACACAGTACAGTTCAGGAAACACTAGTCTGTGCCCCCCATTAAGCTCTCAAACCCCGTAATTAGGTTAGAGTAATTTGGGAATTGCTGGGTTTGGGGTTTTGGGCTGTTGGAGTTTTTTTCCACTAGAACTTCCTCCAGTTTTAATAGATTTCTTTTTTAACACTTAAGTTTTAAGAAATCATAATTTCATTAAAAATTGGTAATTTTTTGGGTGCATGTAGTTCACAGGTAATATATGCATTCTAAGAAACTAATATCTCAATGTCTGTCATCATTATACATACATAGAAAGTCTTTTCTAAATGTATTTTAGATTTTTAACTCGTACGTTAGAAAATGTCTCTTTCCTTTCCAAGTTATGGGTAACTAGACTTGAAAAAAAAATTCCCCAAAATCCAGTGATAGGATTCTGTAAGATCTCTCTCCGAAACACTTCTTTAGAAAGCATGACATAAAAAATATTTACGTGTTTTATACAAATATAATAAACTACAATTGAAGGATAAGTGATGTAGCGCTGCTGAAACATTTGTATCTGAAATTCTAGCTGGCAGTCAATAGTGTGATTTTATTTTGGAATTTCTTAGAACTTTTACTATCTTAATGCTGTAATATTTTGCTCTATTTGGGAAGATAAAAATGTTTAAAATATTGCTTCTGAACCGTTTGTGATCTGTTATGATGATTCTACTATGGTTCAGATCTGAGTATTTCCATTGACTTTTGAAAACACAGAGACTTGTGCTTGTGTTGTAGAATCATTAATCTGATGGCTCATATAAAATCCTCTGGAGTTAGTGGTACACTCTGTTAATTCAGCCAGCTGTGGATCATGCTTTGAAGAAATTATTAATTTTTTTCTTTTAATTGTAATTCTGCTATTTCAAATATGAGAAACTTTTTGCACTTTCTTTAAAACAAAATTTCTCAGTTCTGATTATTATGAGAAATGGAACCTCTAAATTGAGAGAATGTGGGGAGCATGATAAAAGCTATTCATTTAAATGATTGAAATATTACTGCTAGAATTTTTCTAGTAGAAAATAACCTTTTAATCTGAATTTTATATTTAAGAAGTTCAAAGTTTGCACAGGAAGAAAGGAAGGAGTTTTGTACGGTAGAGAAAAAAATATAGAGTGATAGTTTTTCAGCTGCCTATGGAGAGAAAGAAAAAAATGGTCCCAGTCATTTTCAAGCTGAAAAAATAGACAGTGATTCTCTTGAAACCCATTTTTTTCTATCTCATTTAAAAGGAAAAAAAAAAATCAAAACAATATACCCCCAAAATCAAAACCAACCATGGGTTGTTTTTTCCTCTACCACCCATTCTTATAGGAAATACTGAAAAAACAACAACAACAACAAAAACAACAAAATGTTTTTATTAATGGAGAAGCATTTTCTGTCTGACTTGTTCTGGAAGTATGAACAATTCAGTCAATAAAGTAAATGGTGGAATGGGGAAAGTGCCAGACAGGGATAATCAGCTCCATTTGCTTCAGAGCCAGAAGAGTTTCGATATATAGAAAAGTTCTGAGTGTGTGCATTGAGCTGGAGATATCAATAGAGTAGCTGAGACTCTGGAAGTCTCATTTTTGCATCAAATTTTTGATTCTGTTTTTATTTTAGAAATTTTTTATGTCTATCTTAACCATGTTGATATGTTATATTACACAGACAAATTAATAATAAATTAAGAAATAATGTGAATCAAGAAAGGTGTCCTGCTCACAAAAAAAAAAAAAATTTGGAATAAAGTATATTTTAATGTCATTGTCCTAAACATTTTGTAATTATGTAGTGGGGAGAAACATGTAAACATGCTTTCCAATATTTCTATATATTTCTGATCCTTATTTCTGAAAGTCTTTGTCATCAGTTGTGAGTTTTCTGCTGAAAGTATAGGATTACCAATAATTTAGTATTAAACTTCAAGGCATTTTTTAAAAAGCATGTTACAAATACTTTTTCTGCAGTTCAGAATATTCAACATTTAAAGACAGTTTGGAAATCTAGTGGCCAGCTGAGAATGAGCAAACTGAAATTTGTGCTTTATGATTTCTCCTGAGCTGATTATACAGATGGAAGAATAGACTTACAAACAAGTTGAAGGTTTTCAAGTGTTTTGTTTTTTTCACATGCCGTTCAACAACTGGAAATCAGTTTCATGACAATAGAATCTACAACACAATTTCAGGCTAAAATCAATCTAATTCATCCCTTCCTCCATGACATTGACTAAGTCATATATTTTCAGTAAAAAATGAGATCGTCAGCTGATTCAAAGTGATTTTTCCAGAAGGAGAGCAGAGCAGATAAAGAAAAAATGTTTCATCATGAATTCAATACTTAGTGTTTATGTGTAAAATGATGTTGGAACAGCACAGTAAGGAATTGCACACTGACACGGATCTCCTGATGATGCATTCTGAGGGAAATGCCGCCAGTGCTTCGCCATTCGAGATAATCTTCATCACTGTCCAGCAGTCTGGTTTCTGGTTGCTGTAAGTACAGCAGGGTGCTAGAATGATGCTGTGCTTCCAGAAAAGGAATCTTAAAATTAAATTATGTAATACTTCTTGATGAAATACAAACAGGTGGTGCTGTAAATTTTGTGAGCTCTATAATGTTTATAGAAAGGCTCTTTTGTTTATAGTTATATCAAAAAGATCTGTGAACATAAATACTGTCCTCTGAAAATTAAGTAAAACCATATAGATACCTGACTTGATGACTTAGAAATTATATAACGACAATGTTCATCATGGAAGATGACTTGGTGTTCATTATCCTAGTCTTTCCAAGGCTCTAAAATCAGTGCATGATTGATGCTAAAAAATATCTTTTTGTCAGTCAGCTCAGAGGCAAATAAATGCATGGCTAATAAAGCTAAGACCCTTTAAGCATTAACTTCTTTGCAGGATCAAAATATTTCAGCTAAGAGATATTGCTTTGTTTAAATAATATACAATATTTATATTTTAAATGTATCAAGTCAATACAAAAATTACTCAAAATTTGCAAAACATTAAATAGAAATATTTTTTTATTTTTTTCTCATTTAGATCTAGGTGCTCCTAAACTGCTAATAATCTTAGCATGTCCAGAAAATTAGATTTGACCCAAAATGAGACAAACTGAAATAAAATCTCTGCACCTATTGGTTTTATATAGTTGACCAAAACTATTTTTCTACATCAGACACTAACATCCAGTTTTTTAGTGCTTCAAGTAGATATTCCTCATCTCTATACTTCTATTAAACATGTCATTATGGCCTGTTGCTGGAGAGTGACTTTCAGAATTAAACTGGTAAAAGTTTGTGCTTCTTGTCTTTCCATCCTAGCTAAAGTTCTCTGTGGTAGCATTGTGCAATGAATGTTTAGAAGAACCATTTTTATGGTTAGCCATTTTTCCTGTTTTCTAACTAAATACTGACTAATAAGTGTTGTCATGTTTATCCTACAGCTCTCACTTGTTCTTTTTTTGTTTAATACTGTTTTCTTAAACTTTTATTTTGTTAGATCTATGTATCCAGAAACATTTTCTTCTGACATCCTCACCAGCTAAAAACCATTAGTCACTTCTGCCTTTTTCGGTCTTTGGGAGCACATCTCTGACAAATCACACTCACACACAGCAGTTCTGCTCTCAACCCATAAACACTGGCATTTCTTATCAGTAAGGGGATGTATCATCACTCTGTGCCTTGGGCTTCTGTAGGTACCAGTGAGCATCGAACTATTTGAGATTTCAGAACAATCATTTGACTTTCTGTTAACTCTCTGGACCCAAAAAATACTGAATGACATGACTGTAAAGCCTGATACTTTGTGAAGATAACATCTCACTAATATATTCAGTAGCCATTACTTTTCAATGGTTTGGATTAATTTTTTAGTTCTTGTTCTTCCAGTGGTCTAGAATGTGCATTTGGATGATTACATACATGTAAGATTTCATTAATTTTCTTTTCTTTGTAAACTCTGGGTGTGCTAGAAATTTTAAAAGAGTGAATAGAATGCATAGAAAAGAGAGAAGGGAACCAACCCAAATCTTTAATTATCCTGTGAACATCTTTTAATGATTACTTCCTGTGTTTCTGTAATAAAAAAAAAACATTACATTGCATATTTAGGGTGATTGGCATAGTCCATATGCATATAATCAAGCAGAGCTATTTTTTGTCTGGATTTCTTTTGACTGGCAGCAGTGGACAAAGAATGGTTTGGAACAAGAATAATAGGAGATATGAAAATTAGGAGGAAGAAAAGAGCCTTTTTCCTTTTGTATATGCAGTGAATATATATCCTAGATTCCAGACCAACCATAAGAATTTTTATTTTTATTCTGTGTGTTGAAATATTGCTGTTGTATTAAATTCTGTTTCTACTTTTCTTTTTTTTTGTTCCATATGTAGTTTTAAAGACTGCAAATGGCACATTTTTCACATTAACTTCTGATTTTTCTGCTGCCTAATCTTTATTTTTAGCTTCATTAGTTTAAAAGTAGTCTTCTTTGCCAACTTTCTGTCTTCCTGTCCTGCTTGTCACAATAAGCAGAAATGGGAAGAGGAAGGTCATGGTTCTAAAATAGTATAATTTATATTTAAATAGTGGGAAGAAAATTCATTAAAGGTTATTGCTTTCTTCCTCAGCCCTACACAGTTGCATTAAATATCACATTGCATACAAGGTTGTCATCTGATACAATTTATCCAGGAGTGAAATACTTCCTCCTCTGAAAATTAATGTATTTTACAGTGCTAGTAATAGATATTATATTTAATAATTAGTAAAATAATCAAATATAAATACTATCCCCATGTATGCCTTTAAAGAGGAGAAAGAGGATGTTCTAAAATTTGGTGTTATTCACTTGAGCTAATCAAGGCCAAGCTAGGTACTGTGTCTGGATTTCTTTGGGAAAGAGATGATGTCCAATCTGGTTTTAAGTACAAATGGTGAAGCATTTGCCACTTCTCTCTCCCAGCTGGATTAAATCAGGTGCAGTATCCACAGAGAGTAGAATACATGTACAATAAACAAACAAACAAAAACCAACCAACCAATCAAAAAAAACAAAAACAAAAACCAAAAAGTAAACTGTGAAAAAATGCTTTCATTAAAAAAAAAAATATAATACAGGTAATCTGTTTCACTTTGGTATCTGTTTAAACAGATAACATAGTGAAAGCTACTTTTCTTCCATGAGAAGATATTGTTTTGTATCCCTATAGCAGATTTCTGTATGTGTTTATTCAAGTGTTAATGCTTTCTTTAAAAATTGGCTTTTTGTAGGTTAGGGGTGGGTTGGGAGGAGAGGTTAATTTGGTTCTGTTTAATTTGTGTGACTTGGAGATGGATTTGTATCAAACTGGAAATGCCATTTTTCTATGAAAATAAGAAGAGGAATATGGAGTTTTGTGTTGTCTGGCTAGTACATGTTCTTGCTGTAGAAAAAGTGTAATGGAAAATCCGGACATACTGTGAGTAGTTTTCACACCTCCTAAGTTTAGCCATCTGTGGCAGATGATCTGCTCTGTGTTTGTTGTCAGGTTCAACGACATTTCTTTAAAAGGTGTGAAGATTATGCCTGCCCTGGGATCAACTGAGTGTGTTTTAGTGGGAATTTTTATGCTTCAGAAAATGAGGGATGGAGGGAAAGAGGAAAGAAAAGTTTCAGGCAGAAGGAAGTTTAAGAGAGACACTGAGAAACTGCAGAGAAGAGAGAGAAATATACTCACAACATGAACTGGGGAAATTGACTTACCCAGCTGAGGCAGGGGGGTTCTGCAGACTCTGCTGCAAGACCTGAATGGAATGGATTGAAGCCTGGAAGACAAGTATCAGCAATCAAGGAGAGTTTCCCAAACTTCCTTTAGTTTCTATTCTATTCTAACAGTGCATAGTATTGGGACCATGGTCTCAGGTAATAGTCATAGTACCAGGTCTGAGTAAGAAATATGCTTTCCACTGGCAGAATGTGCTGTGTTGGTAATTTTAAGGCACTTTTGGAAAGAGGGGAGGAAATTTGATGCCGACCATTCTGCAGGTGCACAGCAATATGGATGAAGCCAAGGCTGAGCAGAAAAGACAGAAAGGCTTAGCTGTGATGGCTGTAGAAAGGCCTGAATTAGGCAGGTGGGCACTTGGTGAGTTTGTCTCATCTGTACCTTACAGCAGGAGCTACATGGCCATTGCTCCACAGCATGAACCCCATTTTAGAGAAAGTGGTTAATGAGGGCTCTGCTCACTCCGCCACCTTTAATCTTAGACCAAGGAATAAAGCATCATGACTACAGAATAAAGTAAATATTGCCTGAATGATCAAACTGAGCCAAACCCAGAACCTTTGATTGCTGAGGAGAGGTGTAATTTCTGAAGAATTGAAGAGGTGGTGAGATTCCTACAAAAAACAAAAGATTATATCTCTGCTTCAAACAGATTTTGCACAAGGAGCCAAAAGCAGAAATTGGAACTGCTCTAGTTGTGGTGAGTGGGAATGACCTCCTGTCTCGAGACGTTTACAGGTGGCATCTGTGTTACATGTACCTGTTTCCACAGCTGTCAAGAGAAACAGGTGTGATTGTGGAGTGAGCTGAAGAGAAATTGCACTTTCTTTCAGTTCAGTAGTCTGGAGGCCTGGCTCAGATTAACTCTGCACATGATGCCTGTGCTTGGGCAGATGAATCCTCACTCTTGTGAACAAATAAGGGCTGTGGCACAGCATGTGGTGCCTCGTCAGCTACCATCCTGTGGAGGAAGTCTGTAGTGAAGGAGAGGCAGAAAAAGCCAAGATTTTTCTCACACCATTTTTGNTGTTTGTTTGGGTTTTTTTGTTTCCCTGTGAAAAAAGATTGATATTTCCTTTCTTTCAAAGAGAAAGGACAGTTTAGTGTTGATTGTTTCAGGATTTTTTGTTTGTTTGATTCTTTGGAGATTTTTTTATTTTTTAATTGTAGACAGAAGTTTGCAAAGTAGCTTCATATCTGTTGAAAACAGATGGTGCTAATTCAGCTTATGTATATCATACTGATAAGTATAAGCTGTTCTGAATTTTTCTCACGAGTGTTTTCTGGCCAGGATTCTCAGTTAGATTGCAAAGGAAAAGAAATTACATTATATTCTCACTTACTGTGAAAATATTCTTTATAATCCTATAAAATTTTCCATAGATGAGATCTGAGTTTCAAATAAAATGTATTATTCTGACTGAGGGGTATGACATGTAATGATTTGTGTGTTACATGATGAGAAATGCTGTATTATTGATTACTGTTAGTGAATGAGCCCATGCTAAGGCTATTCCATTACATGCAGAAAGATTTATTAAATTAATTTTGTTATTTGCAGATAAAGTCAACTGATGCCTTTCTCTATTGTCACAAGTAGCTTTGCAATCAACAAATCCCAAAGCTAACAGTTAGTATTTTGATACAATATCCTTTAATATACCTTGTTTAAATTACCAGTACTAGAATTGCATTGCCTCTGTATTGAAACACATTACTAAGGTACAGTTCTTAGTTATAACTTATTTAAATCCAGAAATGGGTTGTGTTAGAGACAAAGTTCATCATGTACAAAACAATATCTTTATCTTAATCTATCACAGGCATCAAATTGTCCATCCACATCTTACAACTTTTGATAACTTTGAATAACTTTTTGATAACTTTTTGATAACAGATAAGGCAGAGAAGTTCTGAGTGTTTTTGGTTCTGTATTTATGTAAAATTCTTTTTAAACTGTCAGTGAAACAACAGAGGGGAGAGAAAGAAGTGATGACTGATACAGAAACACTAATTATGTTGTAGTGTAATATACAATGCTGAAGTATAGTGCATAGTCACCAAGAATCTACAGGCTTTGCCTTAATCTTAAGCACCTAGCTCAGGGGGAGTTCTAGTTTTGCCATTTTTATTTCTCCATATAGTGAATCTTACTCTTCTTCAAGTTATTCAATACATAGACTCCTACATAGACTCTTTGTCCTCTGTTTTGTCATTTATATCATAATATTTTGGGTTGGCAAGATAAAATAGCTTAACAATTCTCTTCAGAAACTTCCCTGAGTCATGTGGAAGACAGTGTATAGAAAAATCCATTCATTTTTTTTTTATTCTAAACAAAAATTGTATATCTTCTTAAAAGTAATTAGCAAATGAGGAGATATTTTAATTCACAGACAAAGGGGCTTGTTTTAAATTCTTTATCAGGCTTTGGCCCTGGAGTAGGGCTGTAGTAGTACTTTAGCTCTCAGAGTATGAGCTGGAGTTGATACTGAAAACACAGTATTACAAGAAGGGTAGAATAGTATTTTCTTTCAGTTAAGTATAGTATACTTATATATAAATATATATATAGAATAGAAATATTTGAGAATATTTAATTTATCTTAGTACAAGGCATATAAATACAAGCATTTAGGAAGCATCAGTAGGTATTGCCTACATAGCAGCTTTATTCTTCCTGCAATGATTTCAAGCCTTTCATGGTAAAGTATGAAATCCTTATTTGTCATTCAGAAAAGAAACTTTGATCATGTTCCTCTGTTTCAAGGACAGGATTTCCCCCTTCTCCTCTTTTTTCCCCCCTTTCCCTTCCTTTTCCTCATTTTTCCTTCTCTTCCTGCTCAGAGATTGAATAATGGGGACAATGTTGAGCCCATTTGGTAAAGAGATTTCAATGCAGAAGCAATACTCAACTCTAACAATTTGACTCTTTCTATTGGCATGACAGATGCCCATTGTCTGAATCAATCTGCCAGAGATTTTTTCCCCATTGGTATTACAGGTAACTGAGATACCTGTAATTCTGTATACGTTTAATATAACTGAACAGTGAATCTCTCACATAAAATACTATCCCAGTATACATTGCAAAGACAAATAGCAATGTATAGCAGAGGGGGAAAAGATATTAGGAATAAAAAAGAAAATAATGAGTTTTGAAGGTAATGTTACTGTGAGTTAACCAGAAATGTTTCCCTTTTACATAAGGCTTAAGCTATGAAAGAAAAAAAAAATTACAAAAAATGGTGAATTGTACTTAGGCAATTGGGAAAGAGGACTGTCTTCAGCAAGCAGAAAAAGCAAACAGTATAGATAGGATCTGTAGATGTAAGGTAAGGGAATTAAAATGTAAACTTCTGAATAAGGTGTATGCTGTCTAAAACCCTTTGAATGCACATACATGGAATGTTGTTCCAATTAGATTATTTAAACCAAAGTTTCAAAACAGTGAATTTCATTTTTTCTTGCAAACTGATTTTTCAGTGATGTGTTACTGCTGATTTAAACTGCTATTTCTGATTTTTAGAAACTGAGAAGAGAATTGCCCCGTTACCCTTTATAGGCAAATTTGTCAGTCCTGTTCCAAATGAACCCAAATCAGTCTGTGTAAAACTGTCTTCTGTGCAAACAACTGGGAACAACTATTACGTCTGCTCTCATAAAGTAGATGAAATGTAGATTCAGATCCCTTTGAAAATCACAGTGTAAGGACCACATCTGTCTGTAGTTTGCATATCAAATTTCCTTTGAATTTCTCTCTTCTCCCCTCCTGATCAAAAGAAGCATATGGGCTTTTATGTGTTTAACTGAGGGTAGAAGTTGATATCTCACATCGTGTCAGCTGTTAGGAAGTGCACTGTCTTTCCCCCTTGCATTTGAAGTGAAAATGGCAATTTCAAACAATTTCACAGAGAAAATGAAAGGAGTAAGGGGATGGAAAGTACAAAAGTGTTTATCTGAGGAATGAATGACTCTGACTGACATGAAGGAAAGCAAAAAAACTGAAAAATTCTTATTGTTTTGGAATAGACTATTTTTAAAAGCTGTATATTGGTGTTAACAGAAAAGAAATTTATCTTTAGAGGCTTCCAAAGGAGTGAAAAAAAACCCCAAACAAAAACGAGAGAAAATCAGACTGACTGGCTTCTCAGTGCTGCTGTGTAGTGATTTAGAAACTAGTTTTCTGCCTGACTGCTCAGTCCCCAGAGCAACATACTTGCAGAAAAGAAAATGACAAGATTTACATTGAAGGAAAGGTCTACTATATTACTCATGAAGCAGGGTATTTCCCTCCCCGATACAAGGCCAAATTCAGCTCATCAAATTAATCTTCCACCACCCTTGCCAGCAATGGCACACAAGCCAAGGCAGTACTGGTTGTATGAGATTTTGGTATAGGTTAGAATTTGTTCAGAGCATGTATTACTCCATTTTCAGCACTGCTGATGAGACCAGCTTTTATTAAACACATATTTTTAAATATTTTCCTTACTATTCACAAATCATCTGCTTCCCTTAACCTGGTGGCTTCATTGGAGTGTTCCCACCTTCTGTGGTTCTTCTTGCCATAGAAGTGCCCCTGTGTCAGCCTTAGCCAGTGGAGAGAAGCTTCTCAGTGTTCTTGCTGTAATGTTTCTTAACCAGCGGTTAACAAAGGTGGTCCCTTCTCATCAGCAGTTTCAACATAAGGGATATTAAGTCCAGAAGTGTTCAAAAAAACTTACATGAGAAAATTTCTTTGCACAGGAAAAGTTACAAAATATTGTTCAGAACCTCTGCACCTATAAGAAAATGTGGTTAAGGATTCCATTCTTAAAATGGAGTAATCTGATACCAGTGTATTATGTTAATATCTTTAGGAGTTGGTTTCATTTGCAAGCAATTTAAAGATATTGTTAAATTACTGTGAAGTCCTTAATGAGTGATAACAGATTTTCATGGATTCCTTGTAGTAAATTAAATGTTTTAAATAATTAATTGCCAAAATTTCTGACTTTTCTGATATATTTTTACCAATGAAGAGCACATGATGTAACACTGAGTAACACATTCCAACCCTTTATAAGTAGAACAGTTGTCTTACAATTGCAATTTTAACTGTGCATTCTGGGGCTTTGTAGGGGTTGCATTTGGGAAGGTTTTTGTTACATGGAACAAAAGATGTGAGATGTGGAAGATGTGAGAGCTGGAAAGTGAGCTATAGCACAGGCTTCCCCTTAATAATCTGCATTGGTCCCAACCCTCGGTGATTTTTTTTATGAATGGGACAGTAATTTCTATCCCTCCACTACCTGACATTGCATCTGGTGAAAACTGTTTGTTCTCAGTAATTTCATTAACATATCTGCATTCATCGCTCAACCTGATGCTACCCATAAGTTTTCTGAGTGAGTTTATTGACTGCATGGTCCTTGTTTGAAGACAAAAAAATATCATTTGCATTGCTTTTCTGGTAGCAGAAAAAACAGAATACAGCCAACTTTTGGCTGTCATTTCAAGTCTGTTGCAAATTAGCATCAGATGTTTCAGGGAACCTAGCCCTGCAAAAGGTGAGCTTTTGTTCTTCTGCAGTACAGAACAAGATTTTCACTATGCTGTTGAGTTTTCTGGGGATTGTGGCAGAGGAGTAGCCTCATCTATAATCCACCTCACCATTGCTTTTCACAGCACCACAGGCTGTAGTAGTCTTACATCACTGTGTCTATGATATAGAGAGTCTGGTGATGACAAACTAATACAATGCTGTCATCACAATTTTAACTGGCTTCTGCAAATGCATATATGTATACATATTGTATACATTATTTTCAGGATTTTTCCCTACTTATACAAAAGATATATATATTCTAGGTGCAGGTCTGTTTTGTCAGCTCTAAAGTGGACGAAAGAAGAAGTCAAAGTTTGTGTTGTGATCACAGAAAATTTTAAAAGAGGAATGAATAATAAGGATTACATTTTTACTAGTAAAATTCAAAACATGCAAGTATGCAAGAGTTGCATGCTCAAGTGTGAAAGCTGAGCTTCTGAGCAAATGAAACTAACATTGAAATATGGCTACCTGAATGGAGAGCAGCATATCATCTTCAAAAACTCATTTGAGGAGAGGACAAGAAAGAGTGTTTAGAGGTAGAAATTCATCACAGGTATCCTGAGCCATTCGGTCCCCCAAAGTAAACTGTCTCTTTAGAAAAGATAAAGAGCAGCAGAACATATTAGCATTTCCTAATACTTGACTGATTCTTGTAGTGGGTCAAAGTTTTGCTGGCTTTGTTAACAATGACATTGAATTAAAAGAGACAAAAATAGGTAGAAAAAGGTATTTTTAGAAAGATTCACAAAGAGCAGGATGGTCATTGCAAAGGAGTTATTCCAAAGTCACTACACAATTTAAAAGACTTCACAAGCCTTTGTCCAGATGACCTCTAAAAATTCAAACTCAGACGAAAACTCATGTCAAGACTAATTGCATTGGCAAGGCAGAAAAGGAAGATTTTGCTAAATGTGTTTGCATGCAATCTTCAGCTCAGTCTTTTGACTTCCTTACTGTGATGTTATCTTGTCACTGAACTGCAAGATTGAAAAGACTTCCTCCTATGTTTATTTCAAAAACTTCATTAGGCTTAAGGAGTGGTGGTGGATGAGGAAGATAGTTTATTCCTCGGTTCTTTCGTTTTGTAGTATTGGGGGGAACATCTCTGTAGATTTATTTCACGCACAAGCTTTGGCCTTATTTTAACGAAGTCAGGTTTACCTCAGAAGTAGATCTAATTACCCTTAAGTCCACCCTGACGGGATATCCCAGACTAGTGTAAAATTATACAAGGGCCAGCAATAAAGTAATATTTATATGAGTGTCATGGTAAAACAAAAAAAACCCAGAATAATTTACTTCTAGTTTTTGGAAGTTACACTCAACATTTAGAGTGATCATTTGCTAAACAAAAAAATATTTTTAAAAATTAGTGAGGATGCTAATAGCTAGAAATAAACTGACTAGAATTAATATGGTAAACATGGTAAAATATAATAGAAAATATAATAGAAAGCTTCATTGTTTATTCAGTCAGAGAGCTTGCAAAGGTCACCTGTCTGACATCTAACTTAACCTTTAAGCAGTGATTGTAAAGTCAAAGAATTGTATTTGGTAGATTTATGTGGCTCCAGAGTGGTCTCATGAAGGTTTCTGCCCCATCTTTCTTTTGGGTACTTCAAATGTAAAATGAGCATAACATTATAAAAGTGAGGCAATGTAAAGATAGGACTAGACAGAAAAATTACTCCTTTGCACTCCCAATTATTTTTGATAAAAAGATTAGAATTTGGCAGAGATCAGCCCTAGCTAGCCTTTTTTTATTTTTTTCCATGCTATTTAACAAATCCAAAGGAAACGCTAAAACTAATAGCAGGCACTTTAAAATTGTCTGTCAAAATGTTGCAGTTAAACTTCCATTCAATCTACTAAGACAGTTCCCAGGGAGCATGCTAACATAAATTATGATGGAAATATCCAGGAACAAGAAACAGGCACATATTTATCACAGTACTAATTTTCTTTTTCTTGTCCCAGTATAAATCTCAAGTGAAAGTAACTAAGTCTTCCTTTTGTGAGAGTAGTAGGTAAAAACTAGAGATTATCAATACTTTTTCAAAACAAGTGTAACAACTTCCTATAATATCTATTAGTCTAAGTTTCTTCATATACTGAGAGATCTAAAACCAAAATGTGTGTTTTTTTGTTAAAATGCATAGTAATCTCACACTGAGATTTATGCATTAACAACTTAACTATTATCTGAAAATATTAATTCCATAAAGTATTGTAGACCTTTTAATGACTATTTTATTAATAGCACTTCGCAGTACCAGTGACCATCTGTGACTGCTTCACCATCTGTGATTCCTATTTCAGTTCAGGAGGGGGAAATAACAGTGGTATTACACTGATTTTACAATATAAAACATTAGTCAACTAGACCTAGTGTAGATGATTAATTTGTCTTTGCTTATAAGTGCACACCAAGCAAGACAAAATTAGCTCCTTTGGTTTGTTGGCACAACATGGATTTGTGAAATGGCCACGGGAAGCTGAAAAGATTAAATTGCTTTTATTGAAATGTGAAACATGAAAAAGTTGATGGAATTTAGATGAAGAGAATAAAAGAGCTTAAATAGCTCTTGAAAAGGTGGTGAATGTTTCCTTAAAGATCCATGGCAAGCAATGTGTTGATTATTATAATTTTAAAGCTAGGTGAAAGAGGACCAGCAAAAGGGAATTGTCAATACTTCTTAAAAAATTGTGCACTTTGCTGATGCCATATTAAAATTAACTGAGAAAATACTGACTTATAAATTCCTACTCAAAATTAATATTATTTATATCTTACCTGAATGAAGTAGCATTTATTTCAAAAGAAATGCCATTTTTAATTAAAATCAGATAATCCTTGCAGAAATGTTGTCCTTGCCTGCAAAGGCAGGAGAGTAAATTTGATCAATATTGGTTTTACTCTTCCAGTATTAAACTGGGCTAAAATGTTTCCATATGTTGCTATTAACATGTCTGCATTCTGCAATGGCTGAGTTGATTTTTCTTCTGGTTCAGTGTATATGTATAAATCCTTTGCTAAGGCAAAATTTGTAAGAAGTTATTATGGAGATAGGATAGAATTTCAAAATCTTTCAGGTTCCTCTTCTTAATCTGTACACATTGCATGGGAGCCTAAACTTCAAAATTAAAAAAAAAAAATTAAAACTTCAGCATGCAAATTAAATTGCATCTAACTAGAACATTGTCTGGTTAGATATTGCATTGTCTAATATCCTAGCTGATGAAGACAGATTGGCATCCCAAAAATATTGCTGATCAGCATAAGGTAGATAGTTCTACATCAGGATGAATCAGTCTTCTGCCATTAACTGTGAGGGAGTCTGGATATCTGGACAAAATTAAATCACTATTATGTTATACTGCTTAATTTTTTTACGTTTTAAACTGTAGCCTTCTAAGTGGAACAAATTTCATTTATTAAAGTCTTCAGTGAACAGAAGCTTATACCAGTTTTATAAGGGACAAGAAAATTCCCTGAAAAGAAAGAAAGAAAGAAAGAAAGAAAGAAAGAAAGAAAGAAAGAAAGAAAGGAATATATCTATATATATCTAGCATCAGATATGAGGCAAAAATTACAAGATCATTTAAGATCATCATTACCTGTCTTGTCACTATAAAGTTCTGCTTTGTTGTCTGGATTTCAGTACAATTTATAGCTTTGGCATTGTATGTAATTACATTTATAATTATGCAGATCTTTTATTAAATTAAATGTTATATAAAAGGGATATATATATGTATACTCCCTTCCCACACATATATGCATTGAATATGCTTATGTATAAGCATACAGAAATTTAAAAAAAAAAAAAAGAAAAAACTTTTAAATTACCATTGATTGAATTTTAAGAGTATAACATAGATTTTTTAATCTTAGGCTAAAAGTTCTAGTGCGTTTCACCCTTATTTTTGCATTAGATTGCTCATCTTTAGCAGACTGAGCCATTTTTCTTTCTGTTTTCTGCTGCTTAATCACAGATACAAAATTTCCTCTGTCTTAGGGAAGTATGTGGTTAAGTTAAAAAGCCATACCCTGAAAAAATGTAAGTAACTTGTGATTAATTTCCCTCCAGAATAGTGATTCAGTCTTGTTTCTCCTATTGCAGTCAAAAGGTTCTTCAAGCATGACTCCATCCAGCACTCAAAAGAAGGTGAAGAGGACTCTGCCCAATCCACCTCCAGAGGAAGCAACAGCAGGAACTCAGTCCCCATATACTTCTGTGGGATCAGTTTCACGGAGAAGGATTTGTAGGACCACCACTATGGCCAGAGCCAAAATTCTTCAGGATATAGACAGGGAATTGGATCTGGTCGAACGTGAATCAGCCAAGCTTAGGAAGAAGCAAGCAGAGCTAGATGAGGAGGAAAAAGAAATAGATGCCAAGTTAAGATACTTGGAAATGGGCATTAATAGGAGGAAAGAAGCCCTACTAAAAGAAAGAGAAAAAAGAGAGCGTGCCTATCTCCAAGGAGTGGCAGAAGAACGTGATTATATGTCAGACAGTGAAGTTAATAATACCAGGTCAACCAGAATAGAAACTCAGCATGGCTTGGAAAGACCACGTACTGCACCCCAGACAGAATTTAACCAGTTTATGCCACCACAAACCCAGCCAGAAACACAGTTTGCCCCTGCTACAAGCCCATATGCTCAATATCAGTATTCATCTCCTCCCCTGCCAACTCAAGCACCAACTCAGTTCACACAACAGTCACATTACCAACAACAGCAGCCTTTGTATCACCAGCAGGTTTCACCCTATCAGACCCAGACAGCATTCCAAACAGGAGCTACAATGTCCTTTACCCCACAGGCTCAACCCGCCCCATCTCAACAGCCATCATATCAGCTCCCATCACAAATGATGGTGATACAGCCAAAGCCAAGACAGACCACATTATATTTGGAGCCTAAGATAACAACAAACTATGATGTAATTCGCAATCAGCCTCTCATGATAGCACCAGTTTCAACTGACAATAGCTATGCAGTTTCCCAGCTGGGCAGTAAATACTCTACCTTGGACTTAAGGATAGGACTAGATGAGAGAAACAGCATAGCAAGCAGCCCCATATCAAGCATATCTGCAGATTCGTTCTATGCAGATATAGACCACCACCATACACCCCGAAATTATGTGCTGATTGATGATATAGGAGAACTTACTAAAGGAACAGGAGCTCTTGGTTCCAGTTTTAGCCTCCATGAGAAAGATCTGACCAAAACAGATCGACTTCTTCGCACAACTGAGGCCAGGAGAGCACAAGAAGTGTCAGATTTCCTAGCACCACTGCAGACTTCCTCTAGGTTACATTCCTATGTTAAAGCTGATGAAGACCCAATGGAGGACCCTTATGAGCTTAAACTTCTGAAACACCAGATAAAGCAAGAGTTCCGCAGAGGTGCAGAAAGTCTCGATCATCTGGCTGGCCTGTCACAGTATTATCATGGAGAGGGCAGCTACAGGCACTTTCCAAAATCTGAGAAGTACAGCATAGGTAGGCTTACTCTTGAGAAACAGGCTGCTAAGCAGCTCCCAGCAGCCCTCCTTTACCAGAAGCAATCAAAACACAAGAAAGCCTTGATAGACCCCAAACTAACAAAGTTTTCACCTATCCAAGAAAGCAGAGACCTTGAGCCTGACTATTCAAGCTATATGACTTCTAGCACTTCAACACTTGGGGGAATTACTACTAGGGCAAGGCTTCTTCAGGATGATATCACTTACGGCCTTAGAAAAAACATCAGTGACCAACAGAAGTACATGGGGCCACCGCTGACGTCATCCATTGGAGCAGGCCTTGGGACTGCACTAGGTCCTACCATGAGATCCGCACTACAAGATGAAGCAGACAAGTCTTACAGCAGTGGTAGTCGATCTAGGCCCTCATCTAGGCCCTCCTCAGTGTATGGGCTTGATTTGTCATTGAAAAGGGATTCTTCCAGTTCTTCTTTAAGACTGAAAGCCCAAGAAGCTGAACCTTTAGATGTTTCCTTTAGCCATGCAGCACCTTCTGGAAGAACTAAACCCACCAGTCTACCTATTAGCCAAAGCAGGGGAAGGATCCCAATAGTAGCGCAGAACTCAGAGGAGGAGAGCCCACTGAGTCCTGTTGGACAGCCAATGGGAATGGCAAGAGCAGCAGCTGGACCCTTGCCACCAATATCTGCAGATACCAGGGACCAGTTTGGATCGAGCCATTCCTTACCTGAGGTCCAGCAGCATATGAGGGAGGAGTCACGGACTCGAGGCTATGATCGAGATATAGCCTTCATCATGGATGACTTCCAGCATGCCATGTCAGACAGTGAAGGTAAATTAGGCCTCAGACTGGTATCTTACTATCACAACGCAAATCCTCATTTCTATGCATGTGTCTGATTTTTGTTACACTTCAAAGACTTGTTCTTTTTCTGTTCCTTGGTGCATCTTCTGTGTATCTACATTTTTGGGGGTTGATTTGTTTTGTCTTATTCGATATTTTTCATTTTGCCCTAACAGTTTCTGGATGGTGTTAAGCTACTATAGCATGCTACTATATTGTTGTTGATTTGCTTTCCTTTTGGTTTGCTTGTGCATTTTATTTTTCATTTGTTTATGTCAACTTTTCAATGATACTGTGTAGAACATTCCATGTACAATACAGACTCTGCCATCAGTCTTTATGTGCAGCTCTCTCCAGTGACTGTGAATCATTGAACTTATTTGCAATAGTTTTTGTTGGGATTTGGAAATAATCTCCAAAATCTCTAAAAAACTCCAGTAATTTTATGTGCATGAAATTTCATGACAGAACTCAAAAAATGATAATTCCATCTCCCGATGCACCAATTTAGATCTGTGTTTCTATAGAAATAGTCTGTTCATTAAGTACATATTATATGTTAGAACCATATAGAGTTTAACGTGCTAGCAGAAATAACATTCTACATATGGTTTGTTGAAAGCATCCTGTCATGTGGACTTCTGTGCATTCAGAATTGTGATTATGTAAGATAATTTGTCATTTGAATGGTGCAAGACAATCTCATCCTTCAATAAACTGACATAAAGTATTTTATATCTGTTGATGGGTTATGCAGTGTAGCTGGTTTTATATGCACCCCATACACGTCTGCCAAATAAGCACAAGAGTTTATCTCCCTTAAGTTCATGAAAGGAACCTTTCTGATGTATTATAAATAGTGCAATTAAAAATGCTGCTTTTGAATAAGTACAGCAGAATGTTAAAGCTGATGTTGAGTACTTAATAATTGCAAATTATGTATCAGTTTTGTTTGAGTCAGTTCAGACTTAATATATTCTAAATTGTTTAAAAATCACAAGGCAAATGAGTTTGAAGGCAAATGAAATGACTATGTTCAAAATTGTATGCACTCCCTTAACTTTTTCTTATGTGTATTTACTGCACAATAAAAGAGACTTTGCATGCGCTCTATTGTCTGTAAATAGCGATGATTGTCTCAAAAGACACATTTGCATGATTATGAAGTAGTATGGTTTATTTTTCACATTTCTACTAACCTCCGTTCATTATTGCATTATTAGTTTTTTACACACGCTGAATCTTTCATATGCATTAGAAAAAATTATCAATTTGCCTTTCTCATACTTCATACTGAGGGCTTTTTTCTGTAAGTTTCTCTTCATTTTTCTTAGATATTTATAACTCCCTCATGAACTCTTGTGTTTCAGGAGAGACTCAGGTCATCAGCTCTTTTGATATTTTTCAGAAGTTTAACTGTTTTTATTGTCCTTCAATTCTTAGCACACAGAGTCCTATAATTAAATCTGAAAGCAGTTGAGAGGAACTCTGCAAGTTGAAACTCATATCATTCTTCCTAAATAAGCAGATGCTATCTTGTCTCCTCTCAGTTTGTGACTTCTGCAGGTCATTCTAGAGTCACATTGTGAAAGATACAAGATTTTTCCTCCTGAGAATTAAGGAGAACTAACCTGGACCAAAAAAATCCAATTTTGTGCTATTCTACCTTATATGAACAGGGAATTTTATATCTGCCCTGCAGTGCATTATATTTCTCACATATATCTGTACAAGACATATGTGTAACTTCAAGTTGAACACATTTCCATTTTAAATCAGTCTCTGATTAGTAAGACCCTTTCAGTCATAATCCAATAATTTAATTCACATATTCTGTATTAGATTGATATGTCACTTAGGGCTTCCTTTTTCAGCAGTCTTTTTCTAATTTCTATTCTACAAATAGACTATTTCTTGGGAAACCAAAACTCTTCATGACATTATTTTCAAATACGCAGTCTAATAGCAAGTAACCTGTATTGAAAATAATTCATATGATTTGGATGTAAGATAAAAAGTATTCAAAAGAAGCAATTACATTTCTGCAGAAAATTATGGCCTTCTCTTTTAGGGACTGCACTCTTCTCTGTAGTGATCTGTTGACCTGACAGTGGACAGATACTCTGGCATGTTTCATCCAACCTTTTAGCACAATTTGCTTTGCAGCTTCTCTTTATTTTAAGCAACTGCTGCATGGTCTTGATGAGATTTCATTAAAAGAAATCAGTCTTCTTAAGCACTGTTGTAGGAAAACTCTTCTTGTGCTACAGCTTGATTTATCATCTTAAGAGGTTTTTAAAAAATTAATTTAAGTTAAAACGTCAAATTTAAATTGTTTTTCTTTGGTTCAAACTCAGAGACATGCTTGACTTCCTGTTCATTTTTTATAAGTGACATCCCATAACAAATACTAGAAGAGAATGCAAATAGGACTTTTGAGTCCAAAGTTTCTGTTTTTCACTAAGTACATACTGTAACAAATCTTAAAACCATACTTCAAGACATAAGTCGTGTTTACACTGGGATTCTGAACTTCAAACAGGTTAAAAAAGTAGCCTTAGTGTTGAAAGAGCACTGCATCCAGAGCTGCCCATTGAAAATAAACATCATTTTGAGATCTTGAAACACCTGGAATTTTCTCAGGGTTCCCAGTAGTACCGTGAAAACTCTGATCCTGCAAATAGCTCTCTGTCAACCCCACAGCTGCCACTTTCCACACATTATTAAGTATGCTGAAGATACTAATTTTCAAGAACACTGAAGCTAGTACTCAATTTTATGAATATAAACAGTCCTTGCTGTTCAGGAAGCATAAAATGTACCTTTTCTCACCTCAAGTTGTTTTTTGGTTTTTTTTTTTTTATATGCTAATTTGGCAATTCTTCAACAGAGTTTAAAAGTTTAAAATTGAGATATCAAGACACCAAGATATCAACATAGCCGATTCCTTGTAATTTTTTCATCTGTGGGATTTAGAGTGATCACTGTTACTTCTCTGATTGAGTTTCTTGGATCCCATGACCTGGAGTTAAATCTCACCTTGTAAATCTTTTTGGGTTGAACCACCTAGCTGCATTGTGTAAGCTTTAGAATAAAAGGATGACTTCTCTAAGACTGTCAGTGGTTCATCTTGGCAGGTTTCCAGCTGTGACAAATCCCAGATGTGCAAGTCAAAACTGATGGGGTGTGTATGTACATGTGAGTGTGGTGTGCGTGTGTGTGTCTGTATACACATACATTTATCACTTCTTAAAGTTCAATAAAATACATTCATCACAGTTTGATTAAAAAAAAAAAAGTAGGCTGGTCTGAATTGCAGTATGGAATTCTACATTTTCAAAAGAAGTGATCCAGGAAATGTTATTTCAACTGAGGCAGGAGGGAAAAAATAAATCATTCTTTCATTTGCTCAGATGATGACGCAGACTGCGATAGCCAGCATTAGCATCTGGGGTCAGGAATATCTATTGGGTTCTTCATGCAAGCTTCTGAAAGAAGTTCTGTCAGGATGAGTTGTAAATGAGCCTGCTTTGTGCAGTTACTGGTCAATTGCCATAAATGAGTAAACTGTGAGTTATTTGCATGCGAGATCATAATGGTTTATTGATAGCAGTTAATCAATACCTAATCAGTAGTGAAATAAGCATCAGCCTCTCATAATGTTTCTGGTAATTCATATATCCTTATCTAAATAATATTAAATAAACCCATTTCATGTTAGATTGAGTTTGCACAGTCATAAAGGAAGAGACTGCATAATATCTGAATCAAGATTAAAAAATTTCTGAAGGCTTAATATAATATAGAATATTGGTTTTACCACATACAACATATTTTTTCAATAATATCATGCATATAAATTATTACTCTTTTTGAAAAAATTTAAGAAAATAGTAATGAAAAAGACACTTCCTTTTTTCCTATTATAATTTTTAAAAAATTATTTCTTAAACCAAATAGATGATGTTTACTTTTAGAACTAAATATCTGTGTCATGTGCATTCATTCTTGTTACTATAGCAAAAACTGATCTTATTTAACCTTTGCAATTCCTTGTGGTTTTGCTGAAACAAATACAGTCTTCCTTTGATTTCCAAATTTATCTTGTTTAATAAAGCATGTAATTCACACTTGCCTTACATTACACATTGCATTACCTGAACAATGCATTGGTTTACACCGATTGGCAACATAGAAGAAAACAGGACGTGATTCTGATCCCAATGGAGTGATACCTATGTCAGTTGACCCAATAGTCAGTAAGCATAAATTTGCAAAACTGATGCCTAATACATTTACAGTTGCAAACAGAGTATTAGTCCTGTAGAATTTTTTCAGAAAGAACATAAAAAATCCATACACAAAGGTTCATACTGCAAAATCGGGGGATGGAATTAAAAATGAGAACACCTGTAATATTTCTGTTTAGAATTTTACTTACAAAAGTTGACTTTCTACCTTCTTTGATTTGGTTTGGTATCAATTTCATAAAGAGGTAGTAATAGTCTTATATGTAGTCCCAGATTATTTCCAAAATATTTTGAACAATATTCAGTTCAGAAATTTGGGAATTAGTGCCATTTGCATTTTGAGGGTTGGTTATTTTGGGTTTTGATTTGGACTTTCTGAGTTTGTATGGGTTTTTTTTCTTAATCTGCTGCAAAATAACTAGTATGACTAAATTTTTGTCAACAAACATTTTAGAGATATGGGAAATCTGCAGTGTATTTCTTAGCTGCCAGAAAGAGGAGTGGCTGTAGCACATGGTAGATTCTGTCTGTATTTAATATCCATGGTTCTGACATAAAGAGAATCTTCTCCCTTTGCTGTCTCACAGCTAAATAATGCTCAAGTTCAATGTCTCAAGTCTCACCTCTAACTTTGCTTTAGCTGCATGGCCAATTAGTAACCACTCTGCATGTTTGCTATGCACAATGCACATTCTTGCCCTTTGCCCAGCACTGGACCAGAGCATTTGACCTGTCCTTGGTTTTCAAAGCCTACCATCTCCGTCGGGAAGAAACAGATTGGTTTGACAAGCCCAGAGAGCCTCGTTTGGAGAATGGACACATCCTTGACAGAAGGCTGCCAGAGAAGTTGCCACATTCTCGACCACTAAGTCAACATCAAGATCAAGTAAGCTGTCAAATAAGATGTGCCTCTAGTTTTACAAATGATTGATAATTTAATCATGCTGTCCAACGGTTCCCATAGGAACTACAGGATTAGTCAAAATTCAGCTACATTCAGCTGAAGTAATGTTGAACCTGTATTCTTCATCAACATTTGGTGATGAAATTAATTACATTTCCTCTGCAATTCAGAATTAATTTTGCGGACTGTCTTTTGACTTTTGAAATATAACTGAAAATATCTATACCTTAAGTATTCCTATTGGTGGGAAAAAAAAAAAAGAAAACAAGAAAACAGTTAGTCTAATTTTCCCTTACCAGCTTTATCCCATCCAAATTCAAGTCCCTTCTTTTAGTAGTTGAGGAAAATAATTCCTTTATCCTGCTGACATCTTGTCTACTTTCGGTTGGTAAGTATAATCCCAACAGTCTTTGATTAATGATTGAATAAACCAGCAAGACTGTACCAATCTAATACTTAAAATATTTTCTTTATTAGAGAGAGAAAGAAAAATACCATAGTCTGCTTTTCAAGCTCAGCAACTTTGAAATCTAGTTTACCTTAAGACACCATCCCATTTCCACTTTTAATTAACAAAGTTTCTGTTTTTCAAAACTCCAAGCTCCTCAGTTCCTTGTTTCTGTTGTCATTTCTACTGATTGGTTTAGGTTATATCCTGATATATTCTTATGTTTTAGTTTAGGTTATATTTTTATATAAGATACAATGAATGCAAGAGTGCATTTCCTCAAGACAAGAGGAAATAACCTCAGATTGTGCCAGGGGAGGTTTAGATTCAATATTAGGAAAAATGTCTTCATGGAGAGGATGGTCAAACATTGGAACAGGCTGCCCAGGGACATGCTGGAGTCATCATCCCTGAAAACGTTCAAGAAACATGTGGATGTGGCACTTGAGGACATGGTTTGTGGTGAACAAGGTGGTGGTACTGGGTTCAGAGTTGGACTTGATCATCTTAGATATCTTTTCCAACCTTAATAATTCTGTGATTCTGAAAGAAGGTATTGCATGGCCCCTTTGTGATATTCAGTAGCTTATATTGCTCACACTAATTCCTCAGATAACATATAAAACAGGAATATCCCACTGTCATGCAGCCTTTAAAACTCTTATGCTTGTGAGCATTTTCACTGACATTTGACAATCAAATGTGGGTTTTATGAAGCAACAGTGTAGATTCTATGAAGAAAGTGTTAAAATGTCTTACAATACAAGCTGTCATTTAGTATTCCCTCTCCTATCCCTGGCATATATTGAGATTTGCACACCCTAGGTTGTACTGAGCCTACTCATTTCTTGTTGAGAAAAAGGGCTTTACAAGATATAATTTGTATAGCAATCTATTCAAATAGATCTATGATTCTAGAAATCAACTTAATTGCAAGATAAAGGATGTTTTTGAGTCTTAACAGCTCTTAATATCACTGGTAATAGTTAAAACACTGTCTCTCTGAGCACTTTAATCCTCATGAAAACATTTATTATTCTAAGCATACATAATTGTGTTTTACCACTACAGCTTTCTGAGGTAAAATTGAAAATTTTCCTTGAAAATCAGGTTTGTCCAAAAAAAGTACTGCTAACCCTGAGCTCTGAGATAAGGAGGTGGTTGGTAAGATACACTTAGTTCTAGAGGTCCAGAGCTTTTGTCCTGGGAAACAGTTCCAAGGCAAGGTCTTAGTCACAGAGATTTATCTTTGCTTTTTTCTCTCACATAAATAGCACTACACTAGGACTGGTTGAAGAATTTTGTTCAAAACTTTTCAGCAGGAATATTAAAGGGCCTAAGAGTTCTTGTTTTCCTGGATATTTCCAGGAAGGAAATATTATCTTTTCCAATCCCTCAAATTGTTGCGATATCCCTATGCTTATATGGAAATAGAAATATAGCATTAAAATCTTGCCAAAGGCATTTTTCAAGGTTTTTTGAAGTATGGGATGTAAATTGGAGAGTGAACATGTTCTAAATAATTCTGTCTGATGCTGTGTAAAGCCTCAGCAGAAGAGAAGTCGTGTGAGGAAAAGCTTCACAGCAGTTCCTTCTTCTTGTTTCCATCCAGGTTAGCTACTGTCAGTCCTATACCAGTGCAAAATAATATCAATGACTCTGCAGAAGGGAGAAATGCCAGGTCTCACCAGCTCCACATCATCTACCTAATCAAAATGTTACAAATGTTACTCAGAGCTTGTGTGCGTTAAGTATCTTCTGTGAACCTTTAAGATATCTTAAAAACAAATATATTTTCAGACACATCCAGAAATTAAATTGCTTTATGACAAGATAAAAAGGGCCAGAAATATTTTAAAAATGTTTAATTAGCTCCACACTGAGTTGTGAAATACTTAGCAATAGAAGAAAGTAAATCAGTATTAACATCTCTATCTTTTTAACATTAGTATTGTATTTTCAAGTGATGAAGGCAAATAAATGGTATCAGGCCAATGAGAGTGGTGGGGCAGAGTAACCACTCCCTAAGGGCTTTTTCAGCCCTGTGTGTAACAAAAGGGTAACAAAACTGAATTCATTATGCCACGCTGTCTGTCTCCTGTATCCACACCTCAGTGCTGCACAGCAACCTGTAGTGTCCAACTATAACGTACTCTAGAGACAAGAATGTCAAGTCATTCTCCATCGAGAACCATCTGAACATATCCACCTTCACCCAGAGCTTCCTTTGCTGCAGATGATTTTCTGAAATCAGTTAGGAGGGAAGTTTCCTGGTTAGCACAGGAATTAAGCCATTATAACTCCCTTAATATCCCTTACTGAACTCAAACCAGCCACAGAAAAAATAATTTGTATCAATAGCACTAATCTCCTTGTAATGTATCAGTCAGTGTTTCCAAATATACTTATTGGCTCTAAATTTGCTATTTTTATGATCCTCTGTATTAAAAAAAAAATTTAATGACCACTACAATATGTGTATTCCACAAGATTTTGATTCATACATATGAGATATCAATTCTCTTACTAGAGGAAATCAGAACTGTCTAGTTACATCCCACAAAGCCTGTACAGCTGAAGGTAATAAAGCACTACCCTGAGCTTGTGAAGCAAGAATGCAGTGGAGTGACAACCCTAAACCTCCAGGTTTCCATGGATTTCTTATAACCTAACAGATTAAACTCACATGCTGTATTATAAATATTAAAATATATTTGTTTCTATAGCAACTTCTGTGGTGCTATTTCATGCTCTGAAATTACATTAAATTGCTGTTCAGTTGAGTATCTTAATAACCATTTCCCAAAATATTGATTCTGGACTGCTTTCCTGAGGAGGGTAAAACCTTATCAATACATAATCTGTAGAATTCCCACTGATGGCTGTTGGCCTCAACAGTTTGCTTAGTCACTGCCAGTTCACCTATCGCTATAGGACACGAAAGAACACAGACGCGTGCTGCTCTCAGGTGAAGATGAAAAGAGAAAGTTTTATTTTCTGACCCCAGGTTTTATAGTTTTCCAATAGTGACTGGAGGGTGACAATGCCACCTCTCCAATGACACTGGACAGACCAACAGTCCATCAAATTTCTTCTCCTCCATGAAGGAATGCAAAAACAGTGAATTGCTTACAGAAAGTGCGTGAGAAAGTTCTTTACAAAAATGTCAATATCAGAAGGCTTAGAAAGTCTTAAAAATCAGGGCATCATTCACCAACAACTTCTTTAAACCTCCAGACATCAACAATTTTTTCTTATTATTTTCTGTGAAAATTATTTGTGTACTGAACTAAACTGTCTGTTACAAACTGTTTGGGAAAGAGCAGTAGCAGGAGGTGCCAGGGCAGTAAAAGTTCATGACAAGGGGCATGGACAACAAGATTATATTACGAGGCAATAAGTAGCTTTTCAGTAAGGGGTTTTAAATATTTTCAGTCACCATAGATATCAATGAATAATAAAATCCTAAACTCATCCTAATACCGGTGTATTGCTGTCAGTTCACTTAGGCAACAGTTTGCAATCACAAAAAGAAGGCAAGGGTGCTAGACATGAAACTTTTTGAATTCAATCCCTTATTTCTGAATACCCTAAAAAATTATATGCTTTTCTCTTCATTCGTGGGTCACTACCATTCTCTTGAAATTTAAGTCAAGTCTTTTTAAGGACACTTGGATATTTAGAAATTATGAAAAAATGGGTCATAAGGAGAGCACTGGGACTAAAATGAGAAAATACCAATTGTGACAGAGATACAGAAGGCTACCTGCAAACTTTTGTTCCACATTTTTGAAGTCCATCTACTTAGTTTTCATTGCTTTCCAACTAGTGAGGAGAATTTATTTTAAATTGTAGTAAACTGTTTTCTGTTTGAGACTTGGTTGCGGGGGGCATTTTGTGATTGAGATTCTCTGGAAATCTGATGAGAAATGGGACATTTCCAACTTTTGTGTAATTGTTAAAATATTTAATCTAAAGAGCGGATTGTTAGCCACCCCCTCGTTGTAATTCACAAAGGAATTTAGCTGGCAGTGCCTCATTTCTTAGTCACTCAGAAATGTTTTTCTCTCTGCATGCCAGAATGACTTCTGGAGCAAAGGTCAGCGTTGACTTTGCCTAATTGCAGAAGCAAATACAACTCATTTTGCAATTTATTAATGAGCAGGAACATTGTATTTGTTACGTTTTTATTCCATGTGTCTTTTGAAAATTATCACCATCACTGGAGATCTATCAGTAGAAAGAACTTTCCACCTTGAGGATTTCTAGAGAACTCAATGTTTCTGCTCTGCACAGAGGGAATTTAGAGGTTCAAAGGGGCAGAATTACCACAGCTGGAGAAATTCTTGGAACCAGCTTGTACAGGCCTTGTGTGCTCATTGAGATACCTGAGATATTCAGAGATTAGGATGGATACTGCCTAATCCACCACCTTGAGCATCCACCATCTTGTTCCTGGATACCTTCCTCAGGTAAAGTTTCCCTTGAAAATTATATTTCCCAGAGAACAACAACCAGCTGGAGCTGCTGAGAGTCACCTTATCTGGCCCTGTCTAACACCAGTGAGAGATGCAGCAACATTTAAAAACAAGAACAACTATGACTTTGGTGATCCAATCCAAAAATCAGGTGATATGTTAGAGGTGTGGCTATGGCCTGGAATATTAAAATACAATTCATTGATTTTAATTCTTAAATACAGAACTGGGGATTTTTTTTTCTTCTAGATTATCCTCTTTAACTTATAATATTCCCTTTTATAAGGCTTCCATAGTGTTTGTTTATCAGACAAAACACTTAAAGATGACAGGAAATGAAATGCATTTTTAAACTCATCTTCTGTAGCAGTCTTAGAAACCCTCGGCGCAATTATTTCCCATTCATTCCATTTTTGGAGGGCCTTTGAGCTGACTAATAACACGAAACACGTGACCAGAGCTTACATTTCCTGAGGAAAGGGATGATATGCCAGTGCTGAACTACAAATCAAATGTACTGAATGCTCCCAAAGAGGTGAGGAAGGTTCTTCATGACAGGGACAGGTGGCAGAAATCTCTGGGGTTTGTAGCTGATAAGCAGGATCAAGTCAACCTGGGCTTGTGGACTTACATGTTGTCCACTCCTGCAGCTGTGCAGTGGAATGATGGCCCCTCTGCACCAGTTGGGAATTCCACTGTCATGGTTGTGTGGCTTCAGTGGGGTCACTCTCTATCTTCACTGAGGAAACTTCAGGAAGAGTCAGCTAGAAGGGATTCCTGGCATATATTCAGGTGAAGGGAAACCAACTTTAGTGGAACTAAGATGTGAACAATTGGAAACACAAAATAAATTGTGTTATACAGGTTTTCAAATATTCTACTAAATTTTAGATAAATATGCTCACTAGTGATTAAAGCAAAACATCAAAAACAATGTAATTGTTCTCGGTATTATCTATTTACAGCAACCACTGTTTTGTTCCTGTTTGTTCTGCCACTTTCAGAAATGTACTGGTCTGAAAGTAAAAGGCCTAATGACATGTTCCATTTAAGTACTTATTCCCACCAGCAATAAAAGAATAATATACTACCCTGGATGCTAATAAAATTTGATGCTTTTATACAGACCTATATGAATCACAAAGATTTATTCTTCTCATAAAATTCTGGAAGTAATGAGGAAGTAACAGGCTAAAGACGGAGACAGTCTATTTTTTCTGATGTATTTGTTAGCAGTCATGTACAATATGGCATTGAATATTCTTGGATTGTTATTTATTAAAAAATGAAAGAAGATAGAGCAAGTAAAATAATATTAATTGAAGTTTAAGAGCTGCAGCATTCCTCAGTTAAATTGAATTCCTCCCACCAAAATGGATCCCAGCTAAGGATCTATTCAAATGTGTTTGTACACTTCTTGTAAACAGCCATATTTCATATTTTTTATTTCATTAAAAATAAAATTAGATTCATTCTTTCAGATTTTTTACAATTTTATATAAGCTACCTGTAGCAAATATAACCCTTTTATTATTATATGAAACTTGCTGTATTTCTGACAGTGTCATTAAAAACATAACACTCTCCCTGTCCATTAAGAAGTGAGGAAGCCTCATGGAACTTTATACACTGCTGGTAGTATTAGACCCTATGTTCTGAAAAAAAGCCCATAATAAATTCAAATATCTTCCTGATCTCATGTTCTGATTTATTCTGGAGTACTTGTCCACTACCAAATCCATGCTCTCTTTTATGTCTGACATTAATTACAGTCAATATTACTCTCCCTGTGTTATGGGAGGATTTGAATCTTCTAGAGGCAACATCATTCATTGGATAAGTAACTGAATTATGACAACAGACATATAAACTCTTCTGCTTACTGTGGGATTGTGCTAAGCAAGTCCCTTGACTTCTCTGTTTCCCTTCCCATCATTTATGTGTGCTATCCATTAACTTCATAAACTCTCTGGGGCAGAACTAAGTTTGAAGTGCTTGGCTCAGGAGAAGCTTAATCCTTTTAAATGCTACTTAAATATAAATAATAATAATAAGCTCTTGGCAGCAGGCTGCTGATACACCCAAACTGCTGCATTGCCACGCTGAATAATATTGTCCCCTTGGCTCCTTGAGGCTGCTCCCTGAGGTCCCGTTCTGGAGCAGGCACGGTCATGCTCCCTCCGCTTGGTCCGGGGGCATTACCCAAGCTTGGAACTGACATGCAGAGGCAGAGAAGTGATGGGTTCAGCTTTGCTACCAAAAGACCAAAACTGCAGGCGAAGGGGGCTGTGATGGCTGTGAGGGGAGTGTTGCAACCAACACTCTGCAGAGGCATTTTGGTGTGGGCTCCGGGCGATCATCCCTGGAAGGTGGGTCAGTCCTGCAGGCTTGGCCCCTCCTATGCCCAACCCATGGGGCAGGTGGGATCATTTCACCAGGAAAACTGGCTCTTTAGAGTTTGATGTAGGGTGATTGCTTTCAGCTTTGACATGGCCTAGGATCAGCCCAGCTAAATGTTTTGCATTTTCATGCAGAATGTAATCCTGTGAGTTTTAGTTTGGGTCTTTCAATTGGCCTTTGGAATTTGAAGACAAGAAGTACATTAGAACATGTGGTTTTGCTGAAACTAAATCAGTAACTTGGATTGCTATGCACATGGCTGGTAACACGTTAAACTAACATTTTCTTTACGTGTCTAAGAAAACAATTTTATAAAAAATACAGGAATAATGTTTTGATTCTTTCTTATGTTAAACATTGTTTGAATAAAGTTTTAAGGTTAAAAGCCACAGAGGAGAGTGACCACCTTCTAGTCACTCAGAAAATTCAGAACTAAAGCCATATTTGAAATTAATCTGGAGTTATGGAAGCAAATATTCATTATCCTACAGAAAGAATTTGCAGTCTGTCAAATGTCTTCAAACCTGGGAGAGTTTTGGAATTGAGAAGTTGTGATATTTCCTTGGATGAAATAAGTTTGTTTGCTTGTTTCTGTTTCAACTGTCTGAAATTATTGATGCATTTGTTGCTGGTTTATCTTTTTATGACATGCATATTTGTGTTCCTCAGATAAATGGGAAGCCACTGCAGTACATTTTCCCTCATACAAGGCTCAAACTACTGAGAGACCCAAAGGATCACACAGTTTCAGGTAAAAAACCCTCTACCAGACATGATAATTAATTTGATTAGCATGAACTATACAAAAGATTTCCAGTATTAAAAATAGTTCCTGTGTCTATGCAGCAGGAAATTCAGTGGTCATTTTAAATCTTACTCATTAGCTATAACAGAAAGCAGCAGTGCATAACAAAGGTCATGACATCTGTTCAAGATATATAAGCTATACAGACATTAAAAACAGGAAAATCTGTTGTGTTATCTGTATGAACAGTCTGTTTTGCTGTTGCTTTTTATGCAACTCTATATTCTCTGCATGAGTCCTTACAAAATAAGCTTGTGTAGGTGTTCCACATGTACAGAACTGAGAATTTTATTATTTCTGTTCTGGATCTCTACCCCTCTCCCCCCGCTCCCCCCATAGAGAGGTTTGGCAGAACAATCACATCCCATTTTTTCTGTGATATCTTCACATGGAGACATTTATCACAGGACTTTAGATTTATTATTTTTTTCCTTAACACTGACACAAATGTTCATGTAAGTCAGAATCTGCTTGCCAAGGAGATGAAAGTGGCAGAGGTGATATTCATTCACCTCCCAGGCTGAGAGCTGGAACACAGTGTGATATTTTCATGTGTCAAACTGTAAAAGGCTGCCAGTTACAGGACCTGGCACAGGTAAGGTCTGTCTGTCTGTCTGAACTTCTGAAATTGCACTCTTTCTCACATCTAATACTGATAGGGAGCTCAAAGTTATTTCAGTACACTGTTCTTTCAGAGGTGGATGCTTTAAGTGGTTTTGTTGTGGAACCATCAGACTTTCTTTTAACTTGCTTAAAAAAATTCTAATAGTGTGTGTCAAACTCTGTTTCTGCACAGAAGTAATTACTAACTGCCAACCCTGGTGTTCCCTCGAGCATTAAGTAGAAAGTGCATGAACTTACTTGAATTGCTAAATATTGTTTTCACAGCATTTCTGGCAGTAAAGTCTTGATAATTTCCATCGTCAGTACCCACCTCATATTTAGGGTGTTAAGCAAATGTTCCGTATGCATTATGAGGTATTTTCTTGTTAGTCAGCGTAACACCCACTGATGATTTCAGGCTGCAGAAAGACCCCTCCACCCACACAGCCCAGCCTGAAAGGAGCTGTCAGCTCTGCTGTGTGTAAGCCTGTGCTGCTCCAGGCGCTCCCAGTCCACAGGAACTCCTTGGCATCCTTGTAGGGATCTTTGCCCTGCGGGCTGATGAGTAATGCTGTGATCCAAGCTGCTCTCTTACTCAAAAATAAGAGGAATTACAACCACACAACTGTAAAGCTTGTAATTTAGTGTTGCTGAATCCTGCTCTCCTATGTAAAATTACTTACCCTTGTGTAGTGGGAAATGCCTATTGCAAATTCTTGACTAACTCTAATGCTGGCAATCACAGCAGCACACTGTACCTCAGGGAGAACGCGTTGTGAGCAGTGATGGGCAAACCCAAGGTGTAGATATTGGCATCTCATTTACAAATGCCCTGCACAAATGAGGTCACCCAGGATCAAAAATTTACTCGGGATCCTGCTAAGGTTATATAGCCCGCACTGGAATTGCTCACTGCTATAGCTATATAATATTGTGCCAAAATTCTAACTGGAGAAAGCAAGCTTGGTTCTGCCTCAGACAAGATGGAATAGGGTGGCCCTGAAGCAGAAGAATTAGTTGTAGTTTTTACTCCTTATGCATCTTTGAAGTACCATAACTCCTTGACCATGTACCTCTCTTCCTTCCCTTCTCTACAGTGTCTGAATGATTTAAGTACATGAAAACTCTCTTCAAATGTGCAGTGTGTTATGCTTAGCCTTCCGCTTTCCAAATTACCTCTACAAGAGATATGCATATGGTTTTAAAAATAATTAAATTTTATTTAAAATTATCTGCAAACTAATAGTAAACATTTGTGTTTATTAACCAGACAATGACTGTTAAGAGGAAGACATAGAAGTCTATTATGCAGCAAAAGTTACTAAAAATATTAGTAAATTAAAAAATATATACTTTTATACTATCACATTTATCTCACTACAAGAGTTTTGGATATTCATCTAGATTCCATGTCTGATTGCTTCTCCAGCTGGTTTCTTTATCTTTGTTTGTTTTTGTTTGCTCCATTTGTCTCTTTTTGCTCCTTTCTTCCTGCTGTTCTTTCTTATCAAAAGTAGCAAAATGAGGTGTTGACTCATTTTGTCTGCATTTATACTTGTTGCATAAACACAGGAAGTGTGTATATTAAAAACCACAATCCTCAGTAAACCTCACATGGGGAGTCAGATGTTTCCAAGAGAATTGTCACTGTTGAAACCACCCTTTCAGTAGCATCTTCAGCTGAACTTTTGTGTTGCTGGATTCTTACAGGCCAGCTGGCCTGTGGTTCTGGGTGACCACAACAGCATATGCACCATCCATTGTCTCTGATTTCCCCACAGTATGTACAAAACATCCTCTGGCTATGCACAAAAGCCTCTCCTGTGTGATAATTTCTGCACATGCAAGAGCAGTTTATACTTATGTTTTAAATTATCTATGTGCAGTTTGGTTGGTTCTGAAGCAGCAGCTGCCTGAGGAGATGCCTGAGACTGACACATTCTCTTCAGGGGATTCATGAACACACCTTTAGTGTACAATTAGTGTATCTTAACAGGAGTGTGCACAGCAGGAGTTATGTAGGGAAAAGTCCTAAACTGTGCAAAATTCTCACTTGGAGAATTCCTGTAACTGTTGACCAGCTGTTTTGCTGGGAAACTGCCCAGTGCTTCCCCATTATCTCATCTCACTGGAGTTCTTGGGCCAACCTGGACATTAATGACTCAATGTGCTGGGTCAGCCCAGATACCCAACTCTACCACAGCAGTGGTAACTGTAGGACAAGATTTCATCCTAATGTCACCATTAGAAGTTGAATTCCACAGGTCTCATCATAATCTTACCACAGTAGAAGTTACTGCCTGATTATGAAACAAAAAATTGTCGCATTCTGAATATCAATAATAAGAGTGGTCACAAATATTTTAAATATTTTAATATTTTAATATTTTAAAATTCAGGCTTTTTCTCTACATATTATGTGCACATGTATCCGGTTTATTTGCTTTCTTGATTAATGAAAACTGACTCTGAGGTACAGATGCATTTGATGCCTCTTACGTAACCTGGCATGATATTGCACACAGAAGCATTTAATGTGAATTTTGACATGTGAACAAGATGTTTGACGATTGAGGAAGTGAGCCAAAATTGTGATGGCAAGAGAACAGTGGTACTGAATAAAAATTAAATGTGTACTTGCTCACTGGCCACTCTCTTGAAAGTTCTTGTTTCTTTAGGATATGTCATAATCTATAGCCTACAGATCTACTTTTCAAGGTATGCAGTGTCCCCTCCTCAGACAGTGCTGAGAGGTGTGAAGGATTTTCCAAGTATTTACTCTGCTAAGACTGATTAATAATTTGCAATTAAGAAAGATAAAAAGAAGAATTGGTTGTTTTAAGGTGCCAAAGTAGTGACAGCAGCGATCAATGAATGATAATATAGCAGTGTTTAATGCTCCAGAAACTCACTGTTTGTTTTCACTGAGAGTCCCTTGTTCCTTTTGGATCCTTTAGCAGAGCAGCATAAGCACTGTTTTATACTGCCAGAATTGTCTCTTCTCTTTTTTTATCACCGCAACATTGTATTTGAAAAAGTGAATTAAGGATATGGCTACTGAAGGTAATGAAAGCGCTGGCAATACCTTCAGGAAATGTTGCAAAGAAGACTTACATTGTGTTATTCCTGATCAGGAAACTATTTAGGAACACTCATGGGGGAAATCCAACAAGGCTGACACATCTCAGTAGGTCTATAGGTACAAAGACTGCACTCAGTCAAAGGTAATTTTTACTCCTTTAGCTCACATAGGCTGAGTCAGAAATAATTCTGCCTTCCTGAAAGGAGGGATGTTCTGTGTTTCCAGGAAAAAAATGTACTTTTGAGCAGCCAGACTGTCCCTGTTGAGGAACATCCTCTTCAATTCTGGTTAAAAAAAAAGAAAGAGGAAGGGAAATTATTCAGAAAAATCTGCAAACTTTGTAGCAGAGTGAAGAGGTGAATTAGATGGTGGGCAGAAGATTGCATCACTAATCTCCACCTCAGCAGTGATATCAGTTTTACTGCAAGTAGAATTACAGGGTATCTGTAATGTTGTACACACGTCAGACATGTCTCATACTCTCCATGAGAATTGCTAATTCCTGCAAACAACGCTACACTTCTGCAGTGTGCCAGCTCATGCAGTGCTTATCTGGGTGGAGAGGAAGGGAATTCAGAGAGTTTTCCTATATCAAGACCTCACTATTATAGTCAGTCTCTAAATAAACAACCCTATATATTTGGATTCTTTCACCGGCAAATACAGCAAAATTAGATCTCACAGCAAGATACTAAAGTGTAATGAATATGTGATTAGTGATCAATTAAAAACATATTAAATATAGTCACAATCTATGTTGAATGTAAGTCAGAGTGAGAACTGCAACCCACCTCCTATCCTCATACTCTTGGAGGATTACTTACCCTACTTCTTTCATTTAATGTTGTGAAGAACTGAGATAATACTTTGCACAAAAAAAGCAATACCCTCCTCTAACAGTCCCTTATCACTGGGGAAGTACTTAATCCCTAATTAATGGCCATCATTCCCTCACAATCACTCCTTGTCAGAGACATGGCATAGAACATAAAACCCATAAACAGAAAGGGACTGAGCTGTTATAGTCAGGCTGCATCAGAGATTCTCCTGGGAAGTCACGTGGTAGTAAATGAGGACAGAACTGGAAATAAAAGGAAAGAGAAGTGTCAGGTTTTGTCTTTATACCAATTTTAGAAATAACTCAGTACCATTAAACTTTTCTAAATAAAAACAAATAAACAAATTCTTCTGTGTGTTAGAAGCACTTTGTAGAGGTACCAACCATATATTCCATATTTACGTCTCCTGTCCCCAAATTATTTTAATTTGATAAACAATACTGTGTATACACACTACTGTGTGTATTTAAAAGATTTCCCATGAAATCTTTTTGGCAGCTCAGTTGTTTATGCATTTTCAGTATATGAACGCTTGTTGAAGATCGTGAGTGGAGGTAATTGAGAGGGCAATGTGTATTCTGGCTATAAAGGTTCCATTTGCTTTCATAGCTGTTGTGCAGAAAAGGCTGCATAAACAGATCACTACAACACTGAATGCTAGAGTTCAGTCAAGCCCCCAGATTTCCATGGAGGTTCAGCTGTCAGTCAGTGGCATCTATTGAGCCATTGGTGTCTATCAGTAAATGCAGATGAAACTCAGTACCTACAAGGGATTTTATAGATTTAAAGCTACAGTCTACCATAGATGGCACCATAGATTCTGATGTGACAGATCATCCAAAAAGAAGAGACCTTTATCTTTTTTTCAAGTAGATGTGATAAATGCTTCAAGATGCTAATTCATAAAACACTTTATAATCCTTCAGGATGATAACCAGTATGCACAGCAGCATGAAGCAGATTTGCACCTGATATAAATCAATGCTGTGCTATTAAAACAACTGCAATATATCTGAATTGCATCAGCTTGTGATTTGACTTCGTGTGTATATTATGCCTTAATTGCCAATGGCCAAGAAATGCAATAGCTGAGTAGATATAATCATGTTTCTAGAAAACAACTTCATTTATGGTAATTTTGTTAAAAGCACAAAAAACAATTCTCCTGAGGACACTCTTGAAAATATTGTATTTATATAGACAATCAACCTCTGATATGGATCATCGTGCTATGTATTCCAGAAAATTGCATAAGAATAACAATGCCCAAAAAAAAAAATAGGCTGGATTTTTTATGCACATTATTTTTCCTGCTGGTTTTGAGTTAACTTGTTTTTGTTTGCTTTGTCATGTTTCCTTTCTCTCTGTTCTCCAGACTTTAGAAATTGCTTTGTCACAACTACAATGTGTAGTACTCTGACCTCCCCAAGAGAAGTCATTGATGTTTTTGATGTGTTTGAGACTTCTGTTCCATACAGACAATGGAACAGGGTGTAAAATTGTTCTGGCAGATAAGGGCCTACCAGCACACTAGCATATGTCTGGTCTAGATAAGGCTGGAGGAGGAATGAGGAGATAATGTCTAGTAAATGAACACAGGAGGAAGGTATGTTTTGTCTCCATTCACAGCCAAATAGTGTTGAAAGGCTTCATATTGTTTGATTTGATGGATGTGTTCTCAGTGCTATAAGGTGGTACTTTGGCACATTAAAGTCTTACATGCCTAATGTCTCATTTGCATGGTTTCTTCTCATGCATTTGACACCATTGGACCTCGATCAAAAAAAGATCACCCTTGTGTTTGCTTGCTGTAATTCACCATTATGGTTTTGTTCTGTTTTGGGAGATTTTTTTATATTATTAGAAAGTGATGAAAAACAATTGGACAAGTCTGTACATTCGCTCCTGGATCTGAAGCAACACAATCTCTGTTTTGAGATTTAAGCATATCTTCCATTTCAACCTACTCATAGATAGGTGTTGTAGCCTTGCATTTTTCACTTTAAGCCCATTTCAATTTTTCCCATTTTACTTCTGTATAGTTTCAACTTCAAAGCATCCAATATCCAAAGTTGTTAAAATGACCATGGGTTTACAGAAATGGTGAGTTTTAGCTACCATCTTGCAGGGTGTAGGATATACTTTAAGGCTCTTAGAAATCAAAATCAATAGCATTTTTAAAATATCTTTCATAAAGTTCAGTCACTTAAAAGTCTATTAGAAATTCATATAACTGTATTTCTAACTGTGGCAAAAGTCAGATTGCTCATACTTACAGTTTCCTTTCCCAATTCGCACAAACACATGCGATTATTGAAAATCTGTTGTACATTCTAATTGCTTCTTTACTTTATTTGCTCATATAATTAGATAGACAAGTGGTTTCATACCTTCAAAAATTAACCCAGAGGAAATATTTGCTTGAGTTAACACATGAACAATGTTTGCACAGAGCTTCCGGATCATGTGCCAGCATTCAGCATGTGTTGAAGTTTTTGCCACTGCATAGGACCTATATGATGATTAAACATAATCAGTCCTTGCATTTGCTGCTGGAATGCTATTTACTTTCATGAGAGAAAACATCCTTGGAAAATTAATTTTTACTTTTGGGTAAAATCAGGATCGTCAATAACAGCAAAACCCTGCTGGGCCTTGAATTGTTCAGGTTTTTGTTGCTATTTTTTTTTCTTTCTTTTCTTTAACCTTTAACTTATGTGAGGGGCTATCAGCATTTGTTTGAAAAGGCAAGTCTAATAATTGCTTGGATGCTGAAATAGTTCCAGGAAATCTAAACTCTAATGGCTATAATGGAGCTGCTCAGCAAAGCAGTGAAAAGCTGGTAAGATTTCATGATCTTCCCTGTGACCTGACAGCAACAGATCGGCAACAGTCTGATCTTTATTATCTCCGTAAGGGACAAAAAAGACTAAATTGTAATTGTAGAGCTCAGGTTACAGTCAGCATATTGTAGCAAAGTAAATTACAGTCTTTCTGCCGTGTTGCTACTGTGGCACAATGAAGCATACAAGGAGATAGAATTTCTTAGTGTCTGAGACACACTGAGCTACAGAAGTTCAGAATAAATGTATTGAAAGGGACAGTAAGTACCTCATGGTGGAAATAAGGAAAAAAAGATGGAGGAATTTTGAAAATGCACTTGCAGTAATGCCTGACAGGTCACCAGCCACAGAATTTATTAGTGTCAGGTTGTTGGTTACTGATCATATATTGTACATATATATAATATATACTATACATTTCTATATTTGTATCGTTTTTATTATGAAGTATAATATAAGATATAAAGACATAAATAAACATACCAAATACACATAATAATGTAATAATATAATGTATTAATAAAATAGAATAATATACCAATATATAACAAATAAATATTATATATATAAATATTTCTATTTTACCATACTATTGAACAAAAATATATTATATTTATGGTATTATTGTATATTTTATATATATAATATTATATATTATTTTATTCATTATATATGTGTGTATAACGTGTATACATGTAATGAATATGCATCACTGAAACAGTTTATGGTGTTATGGTGTCTGGAAGGATATGAAATGACAAATGAAATGTTCTTTTAAAAGTCACAGAGTTGGTTAATTGCCAAAAAAGAAATAAAAAATGCCATTCAATATTTTCCCTCCAAATATAGATTTCTCACAAAAATAACTCTGCAGTAATTAAGCACTTGAAGTTTTTGCTAGCATGGAATGGAATGGAATAGAATAGAATAGAATAGAATAGAATAGAATAGAATAGAATAGAATAGAATAGAATAGAATGGTATAGAATAGAACAGAACACTGTGCAATACAAAATGCAGAATTTCAGTCAGAAGGAACCTACAAAAGTCTTATAGTCTAGCTATTGACCAATTCAGGGTAGAAGAAAAGTAAGGACATTGTTCAAAAGCCTCTTAAACCCTGACAGGCATGGAGCTTTGACCACATCTCTCAGAAGCCTCTTCCAGTCTTTGAACACCTTCTCAGTCTAAACCTCTACTGTTAGAGCTTTGTACTATTCCCACAAGGTCTATTACTGGATACCAGGGAGAAGCTTAGCACTTCACTCTCCACTTCCCCTCCTCAGGAAGCTGTAGAGAGCAATGAAGGTTGACTCTTACAGCCTTTCCTCTAAACTTGACAAACCCAAACCCCTCAGACTCTCCTCACAGATCATTCCTTCCAGCCTTATTGACCTCCTTCAGACACATGCGAGGCCCTTGACAATCCTTCTCAAATCGTGGGGCCCAGACCTGCACATGGTACTCAAGGTGAGGCTGAACCAATGCTGGACACAGTGGGACAATCACCTCTTTTGGCTGTCTGGTGATGCTGTGTTTGATGCCACCCAGGACAGGGTTTGTCCCCTGGGCTGACACTGCTCACTCACATGGAGCTGCTGCTGAGCTGCCCCCCAGATCCCTCTCTGATTTACAGCCACTGCTCTCCCCGCTTTTACTTGTGCCCAGTGTCACAGGTCTAGGATACAGTATTTCCACCTGCTAAATTTCCATTAATCATAGTTAAATGCTCCAGTCAATCTAGATTCCTCTGAAAGGGATCTTGTTCATCAAGGGAGTCAATACCATCTCCCAGTTTTTGTCATGGACAAACATGCTAGTGGTACATTCAACTCCTGCATCCAGACTTTTGACAGACGTATTGGAAAAACCTGGCCCTAGCACTGATCCCTGAGGAGCACTGCTGGTGTCCAGTGCCCAGCCAGATGTCATTCCATTCACTACAATCCTTTCAGCTCTGCCCTTCAGCCAGTTCTTCCCCAAGAACAACGTGAACTCACTCATCCCACAGCTGGACAGCTCATCCATGAGGATGCTGTGAGATCCAGCATCAAAAGGCATAGTAAAATCCAGAAAAACTACATCCCGTACCAACTGCTCATCCACTGGGCAGGTGACCTAAAGCTTCAAACTCTGATTGTTCATATGTTCAGCTGTATAAATCGGTGGCTTGCAAGCTAACTGCAGTGATTTAGTATCCTTTTTGTCTGTTTGTTTATCAAAGTATAAAAGCAATTTAATTGCATGATCAACCTTTTCAAAGTTTTGCATTATAAATATTGCTATATATTTTATTACACACTTTATTATATATTTTGGTTTGGGTGGGATAGGGTTTTGGAATGTATTTTTTAGCTTTGCATGCTCCATCTTAAAGCTTTAGTTAAGATTAAATGGGAGTGTAGTACCACAGCCTTGGGAGATCAGCAAAACTAGTTTCAATTAATTACCAGGCTTCTCACTTTGAAGCATCCTAAAAAATTATTGGATTTCTAGGTGTAAAATTCCCTTTGAAGAGATGTTTTCCTGAAGATATTTTCAATGGAAATCAATATTCATAATTCAAAAAGGTGCCTTCTCTTATTCAAATCACAGTGATTTTCTTTCTGATGGTTTACTGGTCCTGTGTCTTCTAAAGAAAACAGAAGTTCATTAATCTGAAAATTTAAATGAGAAAGATGAATATATGGCTATAACAAAATAGTCTGAAAGCTGGAAATTAGGACTCAAAATTAAAATTTAAAAAAAACCCCAACAAAAACAAAGGGAAAATATCTGAGAAATCATATGATGGATATTTTTAAACTATCTGCATTCCAGGTTATAAACTGGGCAATGCCATTTCAAACAGAAGGAGTAAGCTCAATATTTTCAATAGCTAAAATATAAATAGGCTTGAAATCCCATCTTTACATGAGAAAATACAGCATGACCCAAGCAATATTTCTTTGTCAGCAAGAACAGAGCACTTAGAGCTCATTCAGTGAAAAGTAGCTCATTCATTCTGACTACCAGGAATGAAGGTTTTGTAATTAACCTTAATTTAAATCTAAATTGTAATTTAAATATTTTTCTAGTAGTGTTTTTGCAACAAACTCCCTGGCTTCAGTGACTGTCCCTTTGCAAGCATACCTCTACTTTATACATAATGTCAGTCATATATTTGACTCAAAAACCTGCAAACATAAAACTACAAGCCCTTTCAAAATGTTAAGGAGTAAAAATTCCTCATCTATTAGCATGGAAAGTAGTTTCTTTTATTAGCAGTAATATGGACAAAACCCTCCAAAAACTAAGCAAATATATCAGCCAAGATTTTCAGTTCCATGTCCCTGTGAATGTCTCTGGAATCAAGAGTACACTCATTTACATGACAAACTATGTCTCTGGCATTCTGTCAAATAAGCTATGAGAGGTAGAAATACTGTGTGCCATGATAAAATCCTGACTCCGAGGAGTTCTTCCTCCCTGTGATGAAAAGGAGCCGGTCCTACAGATATATTGAACATTCCATGTGTTGATGTGTGAGGAAAGATACTGTGTCCTTGTTTGTGTGTGTTGCATATGAGGAATAGTTGTTTCTTGGATTTGCTGAACTTAATAGTTCCCCGTTGTGAGCTTCAGATTTATAAACATATTAATGACTCTTTCCATACTGCTTGATCAGAAGTTCTCTGTGCAGAGCAGCCCACATGAATTTCTAAGTCCTCAGGATAGACTTATGTTTAAATATTTTTATAGGTCTGTGCATTCACTTTGTGAGGTACTTATTTTTTAAAAACTGTATTGTCTAATTTTTTTAAAGGACATTTAGATTCATGCTTAGAATGGTGGTTTGCTTTCCCTACCAAGTTAGGAAAAATAAACTTTACCTAACAATGCAAAATTTCAAATTTGCACTGAAATAAGGTAATTAACAAAATATTAATGCAGTTTGTTTCAATTAAACTGAAAAAAATCACTCTTCTCAAAAATATCATTTGGAAAATGTCTAATTCTGAGAAAACTAATTCAAAATGTATATAGATTTAGCTAAACTGGGATAGAAAATGTTGTGGAAACTTTTTTTGTTAGAAACATGGTGTGACAATCCTTGTACTGAAACAAACTCAGAGCTGACTTGTAAAACACTAACAGCCTTATGAGGAAAAGCCTTAATCTAAAAAGATAAAGCTTTGCAAAGAGGTGGTGGGGTGACCTTTCTGCAGCTGGTTAGTCTAATCACTCAGCAGGTTTGGCTTATGAAATTAATAAATTGAAAAATAATTATTTAGCCATTACGGTAAAAGTGGGTAAATCAGCCTCTTAATTCCCAGACCAAAGTGTGAATCGTCCCATAAGGAATTTTCTTCAAAGAAAAAAATTGTTTAACTAGTACAGGAAGGAAGTTTTGTGGGTTTTTTAAAGCAAAATAATATGTAAAACTTGCAGTGCAAAGATTATTTTGTTTTATTACTTTATATTTTAAGCTTTTGTTTTAACTTTCATTATTTTGTACATAAGAGAGATTACTGATCTGCTTCTCTCCAACTAAAATAATGAGTGATGAAAATGTTTTAATCTCTGTACTTTTCTAAAAAGGAAGAAAATGTGTGATTTAATGATGCTTTATGCAGAATTATTGTATGCTTTTCCCTCCATTAATTTGCACATCCTTTGATGTGGAAGATGTCAATTAGAAGCAAATAATTAAGAAAAATAATAGCGTCTACCAAGTATAGGTTCCTGTAAATGTACATGCTTTAGTACTTGAAAGAGCAAGATCAAGGATCTCTGTCAATGTCTCCATAATTATGTGATTCTAAAAGCTCAGATATTATAATTTCTCAGCTAAATTGCATGCATGTTGTAGGCATATGATGAAACTATCCTTTGAATCCACACTTCACATGGATTTCTAGCAATTTAATTCCATTCATTAATACTGCAAAAAGATTGTCAGAAGAAGATAGGATTAGCTTCAATGTAATTTTTAGTGACTCAGTTGTTTGTGTTATGTCAGTCATGCAGTAGCTGCTGAAGAAGATCTTCCTAAAGTCTTTAGAAGAGCATTAGATGTGACTGCAGCTAATCCTGATCTTCCAACCACAGACAGAAGTTATTTGGGACATTTTGAGTAACCTCTGATGACTTGTTCTCTTCTTTTCTTTCCAGTGAATTATTCATTGCTTCATTTCTGTTCAAAGTTTTCTCTTTCTTTTGATCACAGGCAATGGACTGGGAATCCGAGTTGTAGGTGGGAAGGAAATTCCAGGAAGCAGTGGGGAAATTGGAGCTTACATTGCCAAGATCTTGCCTGGGGGCAATGCAGAGCAGACTGGGAAGCTTATAGAAGGTAAGATAAATGCATTAATAAAAAATGGAGCCATGGGACTGGTGGGAGTTCTTTACAGTTATTTATAACACACATTCTGTCTTGAGCAACAGATGCAATCTTGTGCAAGGAATGAGAGCTAAACCTCCATGATGCTTAAAGCAGAAAAGGCCTGATAGAAAGTGATTTTATGACTTCTATGGCCAAAGAGTGTTGCCACAATGAGCATTATTAGGGCATGTCTTTAGTAATGTATGGCAACATGCTGTCTGCATGGTCACATATCATCAGCATGCATCATGAACATGGTTTTTGAAGATATTTAACTTGTCTTGATCGTGTAAGTATCCATGTTTGAAATTACTTATGTTTCTCAGTTGCACAGGTAAAACAGATCCGGTTGTCTCCCAGTTACAGGCACTAACTTTCTTTCTTAGTTCTCTAAAATCATACCTAATGTTAGTTGTCCAGTTTAAGGTAACCATCCAACCTGCCCCAACAGACAACAGAGAAAAAGAAGTATCCACAGAAAAGTAGTTATTTTGTCTAACGTAGATCTCTGTTTCAAGAATTGAAAGTGTCTTCCTCCTTTAAGAAAACTGCATTAAACTTCACATCATCCTTTAGGCTACCAAAGCTGGGTAGAATGAATTTGACTTCATTATCAATACATTTTCTAGGATTATTGCTGTGTGACCTTTCTGTCTAATAATTTTTTTAGTGATGACATGAATGCCATCATCTTTTTATAACTTTCTCTTTTTATAGCTATTTCCCAGTTCCCTTTTACATATCTGTATGCACCTGAAGTGTCAGTGGAAAAAAATAAAGTACATTTGTTTCTAATTTTTTCAACAAATTTTTATTTTTCTTAAATAAAAGCATATACAGAGGGAAACATAACAAAAGAAGATAAGTAGGAAGAATAGTTCTTCCAGGCAGAATTCAATTCACATAAGTTTTCTGAATGGTAAACAAGCAAAAAAAAAAGTCATGATGAAAGAACTTTGCAGGCAGAAAAACTGAGTAAATTGCTTAAAGAATGTATTTACAAGGAATAGTTTAATTATTCTGTGGTATTACAAACAGTGCGACCTGCATTCACCCTGCAGTTTTTTACATCCTTGCTGTTTTCTTTGCCAATATTTTCATGATATAAAACAAACAAAAAATAAAGGCATACAAACCTCTATGTCTATGAAATTAAACAGAAAAATAAAGAGAAATAAATTTATTTTTGGCCTATAGAGTTTATTCTAATATTCATTTTTAATGGGTATAATCTCACACATCAAGTGATAGAATAGTATTTTTTTTTTTTTTTTGTGCATGAATGATGAAAGAAGTGACCTTAATTTTGTGTGTTTTGAAGCAAGTATTTGTTTTGGCTCCCTCCATGTAAATAAGTAGGTCTTTCATAACTGTATTAGATAACACATGCATTGGTTCAGTACCAAGCAAGTAAAGAGGAAAATGTGGTTATTCAACCTTTCCCCAAGACTGGACATTTCAAGAAAGATCATTAGTAGTTCCAGATTGGAATTATCTGTTGTCTTTTGGTTTATTTTACCAAGAATTCTTCTGGAAATTGAAGTTTAAAACAGTTATTTACTCAACATATAGGTTAATTTCAGCAGTGATCAAGAACGTCTTGGATTTACAATAACTACATAGAAATTTACTTTTTAATCTGTTCACATAATATATTTTGAAGGTTTATTCCTATTTTATAGGAAGATGAATATGACAGTAAAATATTTATTCCTTTGTTTCATTCTCTCATCATATCTTCAGTCATGTTTCTGGTCTGACCTTTATAAAAGTATACTAGACTTGGATAAATTGGCATAAATCTACTTCATCAAAATCCCTATATTTCGTCTGCAGAATTTGTCCACACAATGTCTCAGAATATGTTTCAGTATTGATGTGTTAAATGTTCTCTCACAGAGAAAAATGCTTCCTTCAGAATGCACTTTGGCTATGACATACAGGACAAACATTTCCTTTCAGTGTCATTTACCTTTAGATCTTGCCTTTATATCTAGTTTCCTTTTTATGTTATTTTAGATGGCTATCACAGATCAACAAAGAATATTTTCTACTTCACTGTGAGTTGTGGTTGGCTTAGTGGAAGTCTGGCTGTTGCCCATTTAACCTCTACCTTTCAGAAGTTCTAAAATCCACTGAGGTCTTCAATCATTCTCTTATTGATCTGTATAAATCCAACCAGACTGCCAATCTTACCAACATGGCTGACATTGCTATCTCCAAAAATAGAGAGATTTTTGGCCTCTTTCCTTTTTCAAGTTATTTGCTGTCTCTCACACCACAGAGAGAAAACATGAAGAAAACTTTGTATGTCATTATCTGTAAACACAATTACATTTTTTTTCTTAGTAATCATGAGTCACTTTTCCTGATGAAATGCTGTGTGACTATAACTTAGAGTATAAACCGAGTCATCAAGTAAACGTATACTAATGTCATTACAAGTTAATATCTTGACTCATTAGCCTTTCTAAGAACATGAATCACTGGTAAAAATCCCATCAACTTAATTAATGCCTATAATTCAAAAAACACTGGGTCAGGTCTGAAAATCCTACCAATAGCATAAGAAACAAGGATGGATTTATTGTGGTTATGAAGGAAAGCAAACTCCTACTTGCTCTCTGTATGACTGCATATAAAGAAAGGACACAGAGATAGCTTTCCTATCCTTAGGGAATAACATAAAATTTTAGCCTATTTAAAAAGCTTTGGAGGAGTCTTAGTGCTGAAAAATTTATTTATAGTTCTGACTGGCAAATACCAGTCTTCTCGGTTCTCTCACCTTGAATTGCTTTCAAATGTCAAAAATATCTCTGATTCATCACTCATTGGCGTAACAAAAACTGGAGGTGGAAGACTCATTCCACCAAGCTCATCAAGTGCAAGGACTGTGTCAATTTGATAGATGTGTCTGTGCTCCCCCTCGTGTTGACAGAACCTGTTCAGTTATATTCCACCTGGTGAATCTACCAAGTGGCATTTCAGCCAACATTTCTCAGAAACAGAAGAACATAGAGTAAAGAGCAGAAATAAAATGTCTATGTGTGCTACCTACTTTTACAAATTTGCTGCATGCCCTCAGCATTCCAGTTTTCTTATTGAATCATTTCAATAGGCTGAGTGGAGAAGCCTGGAAACTGGTGAACAACAGGTGTCTTTATTCCAAATTTTCAATCAGCCAGAGAAGCTGTGATGCAATGGTTAGGTCATCTGATGTTCACTGAGATTAAGATATTCCCTGATTTTCCAGTCTCCTAGAAATTCTGGTAAACTAGCATAGTGACAAACTAATGGTAAACTAAATTTGTGGTTATCTTACTGCCTTTGCTTATACCTCACTCAGCAACCCTGACACTAGTCAGACTTCTGTTAACCTGTCCTGAGCCTTTATGTGTGCTTGTCTCTTTTTAATATGCATAGATCATTTAAATTATATCTTCCCAGGCTTAAAAACAGGAAAATCATATATAGTGAAGACAAAAACTCTTACCATGAAAAATACTGAAATAGAACTTCCTGAAAGAAAAACTTTCTGATAGCCATACAGATACTGAAAGATAACGGCACCTGTTAAAGCAGTTAAGTAGGTAAGAGTGGAGAAACTGCACTGCTATTGGAGAGTTCCATCTAGATGTGATCTTAGTTTGTGGTGCCCTCCCCTCAGTCCAATCCTTTAGCACTTGTTTTGATCTAGTTAATAGTTACTCTTCTCCGGATGCAGGAAACATTGCTCATGGAAACACTGTGAGGGTCCTCTCAGAGCCACCTGCCTTCAAGAGTAGGTAAAAGCACATCCAATGTCCTCAGCATCAAAGTCTAAGTATTGATAGTAAGTTCTTTAATGTACTCTACCTTTTAGACTTCAATTCACCTGCTAAGAAAGAGATGCTCAACTTTTCTAAATTCATTGATTGCATTTAATTATGCTGAAAGTTTCCCAGGCCACATGGCCGCTTCCCCTCAGGAAAATATTTTAGATGAGTGGGTCTTTGGGATGCCAGAGATCTCTTCCATCTTTAGAAAACTGCAATCTCTGAACTTTAAGACTTCTTCAGGAAATGAAATGGAAGTCTCCCGATTTCCTCTTATCCCTATTTATTAATGTTTCTTTTCCCCTTACATATAAAGTCTTACATATTCTTATACATTCAATTGTCACAATTTTCTTCTGTAAGAAGGCTTTTGATACAGAGCTTACTCTCTCTAATGCCCTAATATTGGGTCAAATAACACTAGAATCATTCTTCAGATTGAGACTTAGATCCTTTCTTTGAACTTTCATGGGGTGGCACAGCTTATGATCTCTTGGATCCATAGACCATAGCCACAGTGTGAGCAAGAATACTTTTTCACAAATCTAGAGCCAGTAGAGAGAACATGTTCACTGCTTGTCACCAAGCAACTTTCCACACGAAACTGACACAGGAGATGAGCAAGGTGTGTCAAACAACATGCTGTTACTGGCAAAAGAGGGCCACATCTAGACCAGTGGGAAGTGATTTCCACCCAAAGCAAAATATGATTGGGTAAAGGAGAAAAGAGCTATTTGAAAAACCTCCATCAGAGAGCAGCCTAGCTCTCCGCCTTCAGTTCACAGAAGAAGGAGGCAGACCCATGAAGCCCTGTCAGAAGCCTGCCTTAACCAGAACGCTCTACAGCTCCCACCCATGGCGTGGACTTTGGCTTCTGACATAGTTCACTTCAAGCATCAGGCTTCATAATGGAAGAATGTATGCTGAGAGATTCTTCAAACGCAGAGAAAAAAGAGTCAGTGTTCAGTGGGACTCTTATCTATATGTGTCCAAGTATGGTTAGCACAGCTCTTCATTATTTCCACAACAGGCAGTTAATCAAAAGAAAAATTAAGATAAAGGCATGTGGACTTATATATAATGATAAAGAGAGTGGCTGCATTGTTAGGTAAAAATCTACTACAAAATACCAATCAGCCTACCACCCAGAAATGAGAGTGAAATATGAGAGACTAAGAAATATGAGAGCCTTTGGATGCAATTTTGAATTTGGGGAAGGCTGCAAATTAAAACTGAGACATCCAACTGTTCATGATATTTAAGCACTCCCTCATGCACAAAGTCTGCATTAAATGGAGAAAAGGTATTTATACTATCTACAGCTCCTCTGAGAATGTAAATAAGGCTAATGAACAAACTAAAGAAGAAATGGCCCATGTGGGGAGATGATTAACTGTGCTTTGGTTGTCTAGTATAAATCAGATGAATCTGGCCATAATCAATATTGGAATATTACAATAATTTTTTAATCTTTAAAAATTTTTCTGAGTTCTGGGCAATGGCATCTTTGAACACAGGTAGCTTTCTCACTCCTCCAGTTAAAGGTGCCAACTAGGTAGCTTCCAGAATCTGTTTCACTTCAGCCACACCCTGGGAATGTGTCCCTTCATGAGTTTTTAGATCATAAATTTTCAATCACAGCTTTTCAACTTTTTAAGTCCTTGTCGTCTGAAAGCATGTTATTTACTGGCTCTGGAAACACATGATTTCTTTCAAGTCCTCTCAGAAGGACAGTGGAATTGCTGACCAGTCCATGAAAGGATTATACAGAAAATGTTAACAGTTTTTCTACAAGCTGTTTGATACAGTTTTGGGCTACTTTGAATAGCACCATGTGCTGAGAAACAAGGCCAGACTGTTTCAGAAGGTCTTTTGCAAAGGCATACAGGTGTAATGGCTGTCCATCTTACCAAAGCCATCTCTTGTCATATCGCAGACGTGCTTTGCATGCTGCTTGGAAAATGCAGTGTGACTGGAATGGTCATGGGCGCCTAAATAGCTGGAAAACCAGAACAGAGAAGTAAGTCACTATTCTTCTTTCTACTCTTGTCACACTTCCCTCTTATCCCTGAGTGTAACTCTGGCTGATCTTTTATCGGTCACTGGCTGGTCATTTATTCGTGGGAAGTGCAATAGGCACCAGTTCTTCCTGAGTTTTAAAATATTCTACAATATACACTGCTTGCTGTTTAGACAGCTAAAATTGGAAACATTGATTGGGGCATCACGGCGAAAAGAGATTTTCCAGTCCCCATGAAGCAAAGATAGTGAAGAGCCAGCATCCCTTCTTGAGTCCCTCTGATAATTACACTTCTGGCAGAAAGTAGGTAGCCCAATGAAGCTGGAAAATGATGAAACGAAATTAAAAGGAACAAAAAAATGGAGGGAAAATTTCTCAAAAAACTGTGGATCAAATCTTAAATGAACAGTAATAATCTTTCAATTCTGCACTTCCAGTTTGCAGTTTGGCTGCTTTAATTTATTACTGCACTGAAAAAAAAAAGGTATTAACTTCACCCTGTTCTCTGAGTGTTAGTCTTTGTGATTTATTGTGCTGTCCATGTTTATTCTGCTGGGTCAGAACAGCATAGAGCTTCTCTCAACATATGCCCTGGTCTACAGGCTCAGGTTTCTCTGTCCCAGCAGAAACTGGCTTTGTCCAAGATAATGTGCACAAAATAAAGGCAGTGCCATTGTTTGGTAAGCCTTGCCCTAAAGCTCTTTAGAAAGGTCTTAATCTAAGAAAAACCCTAAATAGCCCCCTTCACCTGTAAATCTTAACCTACATAGGCTCCTCTCATCCATGTATTTTGTTTTGCCTTGTACTTCTTTTTCATAGGTAACAATCAAAGGTATAGGATTATTCTTGTTAAATGTAGCAACGGACATTCAATATATTAAAAATGCCATTAAATATTTTTAAATTAATTTTAAAGGAAATTAAGCTAGTAGAAAGGATACCCTGCCAAAGTGTATAGCTTAAAATGCTGGAATGAACCTAATATCTACTAGAATGAAAAAAAGAGAGGCTGAAATCTTTGTCACACTGGTTTAGCCTGTGCTGTCCCACTGACAGTGGTCTCAATTCCATTCTTTCTGTGGCAGGAGTTGAGTTGTTCTGAGACTTTTGTTTGGCCTTTTGCTAAGATATGAGAAAGAAATAAGAATTATCAGAAGGAATGAGAATTGTTTCAGTACTTGTGTGGCACTTATAGAAAGAAGTGAAAGTAGAAATAATTGCAGTACAAACAATTGACTTGAAAACTTATTGAGAGCTGGTTACTGTAACACTGCGCACAACTTTATTTACTATATCTCTTTCGTGGTGTTTGAAACACACTTAGAAAGTAACACTTTTCCCTATTTCAGAAAATATAGAACATATAGATTAAGGAGTTTTTAGTTTAATCTTATGGTATCAGAATTATATAACTGGAGTTTTACATGGATGCTTGATTAGAAAGCATCTTGTATACTTAAAATATCAGTCTCAATGAGCTAAACCAGGTAATATGAGTTTCTAATGTTTCTGCCCAGAATGTAATTGCTGTAAATTTAATTTTTCTGCAACAAAAATCAGCATTTAAAAGAGTAATTAGAGAGTAACTTGCATCTAGGAACTCATTGAGCAGCTGTAAGGACTGAGCTTTTAGGATCTTTTTTTAAATTTAATCTAAAGCAGAAGGGAAAACGTAAGGTGTACTTATACATTTTGTAAAGCTATGGGAAAGAAGCATAAAATGTGAACATATTATCACCAGTGAAAATATGGTCCCTTGCATAATGGCAAGGCAATGTTTTCACTCCTGCATTTAGTCTTGTTATGTACCATACACATTACTTTAGTTTATACCTTCTTTATGATCAACAACTCTGAAAATAACTTGAACAATTTAATTATTGATGAAAATCTATCTTGCTAGATGTCATGGTTTGACACTGGCCAAAGGCCAGTGCACCCATGAAAATATATTTTTCTCAATTTCTGCTGTGAGGTAGGACCAAAAAAGGAGCACAGTCACCCAACTTAAAGCATAAAGAAGAAACTTTATTAACTAACACTAAAAAGAAGAAAAAAAAACAAACCAGAAACCCGAAGGAAACTTTCAAAACATCCATCCTCCCTCCACCTACAGTTCACTCTCCCACCAAAACCACATGAAAAGACAAAACCAAGGATTTTCAGTCAATCCACCCCTTGAACAATCATTTCCCCAACCCAACAGGAAGAGCAGAGTCCCTCCTGCCTTTGCCATAGATCCCCCCACAAGAATACCAGTCCTCTTGTGGCCACACAGTTCACAAATGGCTCGCCCGCGTCTTGCCATTGTGCAACATCGTCCCCCATGGACAGTTCTCTCACAACTGCCCATGGGCTGTA
>VXBU01010197.1:707904-768713 GCA_013400315.1 Bombycilla garrulus | reverse complement strand
TGTACCTGTTGAACGCCGGAAACCAAAGAGAGCGATTCCCGGGCAATCCTGTGCAAATGTATATCCTACTGAGACACATTTCACTTTTGATTGGCCCATTTCCCTGTCTGTCTTTAAATTTGGCCCACAATTGGTGTTGCACTGGGCTCATGGGAAATCCACAGGCACACCTCACTTCCAGGGGTGGCTATTTTCCTGCCCACTAAAATGTCAATCAATCTCAAACCACCACAAAAATGCACATTATACAAATTGCACAAGGAACTTGGATTCTTAATAACAAAGAGATAATTTTATCCAAACATCCCTATGGGATGGGTTTTTTTAAGTCTTAAATAGATAAATCTGATTTATGGAAACAAGAAAAAAAAACAAACCTGGATACCTCAATCGGAGGGAAGAGGCAAATACAGTCACTAGATATTTCAGAGCTAATGAAGTGAAGAACCATCACAAATGTTGTAAGAACATTCGTGAGATGGTTTATAATACAAATTGTGCCAGATCACTGGTAAATGGCATTGATGTCATAACCAGCTTTCAGGAACACTCCACTCAGATCCTATTAGAAACTACTACTAGCTATTGTAAAGTACTTATGTGGAGCTATGCTAATTTTAAATGCATAGCTTTTGGCAGCAGTTATTTTTCAGGACCTTGATGAACAGTTCTTGTTAGAAAGAATATCTAGATACTTCTTGGAAAGAACTCTCCATGCCTCCAGAGAATGTGCCTGAAGCTCTGTTTCTCTGAGCACAGCAGGTACAACAGCAGGCAGTGTTGTCATCAGGATGCCCACAAAGCTTTCTTGGCTCCTCCTGGCACCGTGCAACTTTCTGCTGCCCTCTGGGATCACACACATCCCAGCTGCTTTGTGGTTCCTCCTCTGACATTGACAAACACCACCCATCCACGTGGTCCCAGTCTTCCCATCTTACTCTTGAATACTTATTCTGCTTCTGCTATATTCTGACACTGTGAGTACTTTTAAGGCTTATTTGTCCCCACAGAAGTGTTTAATTCTTTCTTTCATGCTTTTTGAGACACTATTAAAATGAAGTGGATGTGTTTTTCTCAGAAGATGCAGGTGTGTTTCCTGTGTCAGTACTCCCAGTACACACTGGCAGAGCTGGAAAGAGGTCTGTGACTATTCTGGTTTGGGCAATGCTGGAGAGAAAATGCATTTAGTTACTGATTCCAATATATTCAGGGATAAAGGTACATCTTTAGTCAAATGCAGGCAGTCTGTCTGGGATTGTAAGAGACAGACATTCTCTAGATCATGTTATACCTGATGCACAGGCAAATGGCACAAGCAAAGACACACAAACACTATGCCTTCCCCCTTTGCATAGCTGCTTGCTGAGACTGATGAGAGCAACTTAAATTTCTGCCTGGAGCATCAAAGATGTGTACCCGTACTGCTCTGGTTCTTGTCTTCTTTTCTCAAGGACCAGCTTCTGTATAGCAGATTTACAAAGAAAGCAAACAAATATAAATCCCTCAGTGCCTAACCTGAGGCCAATTTTTCTTACCAATGAAGTCATCAAATTCCCCCTCCCATCTTCATGTAGGGAGCTTAGATATTTCTTTTAGGTGAACTGTCTTACTAACAACCTAAAATTCAGACACTGCAGCCTTACCTTAGGCATGCTGGGCCACATCTTGTAAAACTAAATCAGGACATTTTTGTCTGATGTTTTTAAGGGACAATATCTATTTCGGCTCACATACATGGGCATTCCAGAAAAACATCTTACTGCAATGTGAAAAAGCCTTTTGCATAACCACTGAACTGTGTTGTTTGATAGTAACTTCCCAGTGAACTGGGAAGCTAAAAATACTCTAATTCCATTTCCTATTGTTCAGATTACTGTGGGCTCAAACTTGCAGACTAGCAGTTTGATGTGAGTATAGTGAAGAAAATCTAGTGAAATCAAAGTGAGGGTCATCTTGAAGTACAAGTTAAATAAAGCTATGTCCTTATGGACAATTTTTCATGTCATTAGGGTCCAAAAAGTGTATTAAAACATTTTGTGTTTACATGTAGCAATTTTAACCTTCAGTCCCATTCCTGAAATCTGGATCTCCAGGAATATTAGGCCAACCTGGCCACACTATGGAATGCTTTATTGATGTAAAACGTAGCAAAGATTCAGGGCCCAAGATGAATTGTCCCCACTCGGGGGTTGTTCTGCTGAAAGTCAGGTGAACAGACAGCCCCTGTCAGTGACTCTCAGGGGCGGGCTGTGGGCTGTTTGCAAGCCACAGTTCTCAGCAGCAAAGAGGATTACAGACAGCATGTTTTTCTGCCTATGAAACTGGTACTGCAGCAATCAGAACTTCTTTAGTCACTTGTTACTTCAAAGTACTTTCAAGATAGCTGTGTGCAAATTCTTCCAAGACCATAAGAATCATTATGAATAGTTGTTAATAATTTACTGTTAAAAAGAGATGAACTGCTGGAAGTGGGTTTTCTCATCATAGAATGTTATCTGTCTTTTAGATGGCTTGGACACCAATTTGGAATGGTTTGTCACAGAGCTCCACTGCAGTGGTTTAAAAAGTGACATGGGCACATAGACAAAGCCTCTGTTTTCTCTAAGTAGTGGGTAACACAAGAAGAGGAAATAGAGGTAAACAAAATATTTCCTAAATTACTTAAATTAAATCAACAAATCTCTTGAGGTAGTTAGGTAAAAAATATAGTTGCATAATCAAACTATTCCATATTTCCAAGGTTTTTTAAACAACTTCTGAAGCATCTGGTACCAAGTATTTTCAGAGGAGATGCTGAACTGAATTTTACTCTGCTCTGACCTAATCTGATCTGACACCTTGATTTTCTTATTCAATTGAAGGGGTAAAGGAACTCAAAGAATAAAACAATAATTTTCTGCAATTAGTTTTGCAATATCATAAATTAAAAATAGAAATATTATGTAAATAAATATAAAGAATGCTTTAGATGTCATCTTAAAGAAAGAAACCCACTTTGAGCACTCTCAAAAATTGCATAAAGGCTTTATTTCAAATTTCTTGAAGCATGTTCTCTTCCAAAAACCTAATTAGATCGTACATAAGGTATGACTGGGAAAATCTTGTATGGGAATATTCAGGTTTCTTTGAGAAAAAAAAATGAACAAGTGATTGTATGATCTGATAGTGAATAGAGAAAAATGTTGATTAAAAATTATTACTCTTTATCCAGGTTTATAATTCTGATATTTGAGGATTACCATGTAAATTTAGGTAAATATGACTTCACACTTCTGTATCAAAAGTCTGAAAAAAGCTACATTAATTGCACTTGTACTGTAAAAATGCAACTTAAAATTCAACTGAAATTTAACATATTGAATTACAAATTATCTGATTTATTAATGACTAAAGCTTGAAAAAATATAATCAAGCACAAATTGAGTGTTAAATCCTTATTTTTGCTCCACGTACCAGCAAAATAAAAACCTTTTGGAAAAAATAACTATTATAATAAAGAAGGAAAAAATGTGGAGATTCCTTTAAACTAGTAAGTAACTGATAATAGACCTGTTTGAACTGTCTCTAATTAAAAAAAAATAATAATAATTTTTCAACTGAAATATGGCTTGAAATTTAGGAAGATGTGTTGTGGGTGTTTTTTTTTTTTTCTGTACAGACCCTACAGTGTATGAGCCAAAACTTCTTTGGGTCTATATTATTTCTCCTTGGATGTTATGGAGTAATTCAGATACAAAATAGACATAGAAGAGTTTGGTATCTCTCTAAATACAACAACAAGTGGAATTCTATTAAGATATTTGGATTTTATGATCCATTTGAAAACTTATGAAATTACCTAATAGGTACATTAATATGTTCTAGGCAATTTTAAACTGTGTTTCTTAGGCATTTAAATATTAGCACTTCTGGAAAAACTGAATTAGTCATTATTTGTGTGCTTGTGGGGGATCTAATTGATTAGAAAATGCAAGGATTTGCAGACAGTTACATTTAATTCAGTAAGATGACAATAATGTTATAGTATAGCTATTTCCTCCTCTGCATATTGGAGATCAGATTTCATGAATGATATGCGGTAGAATGAGCATTTTTAGGTCAGCATGTACTGACATTTTCTTTCACAGAATTAAACTAGAATATAAAATATAAAACACTTGGAGGCAAAGAGATTTCAGCCAGCCAGCCTTGGTGTCTGGCAGACATGGGCAGGTAGCAGCTATTTTCTCTGGGGTCTGAGCTCTGCTTAAGTCTCTGATGGGACACAGCATCTGTGAAGGGGTTCACACTGCATTTGAAACATGTAGAATATTTCCAAGTCCGTATAGTTCCATATATTTCCCTATATGTGGTGCAGCTGATCCTGACTGCTTCTATGTGAAAATGCAGTGGTTCAGGACCTGCCAAGGGAACAGGAAACCTCAGTTTTGGGCCTTCCCCAACACAGATGATGTTGAGTTGCTCAGATACATCTGCTTCTACAGAGAGCTGTGTCTGAAATGGTGCCTACTGTTGAATTTGGAGGTTGAGAGTATTTTGTTTTATTTGGATCTTGCTTTCTGATTTTCAGCTGGTCCATCTTCCAAATTATAAGGCCTAAGTTATTATTTAATGTGGTATTTCAGGTACTTTCTGGGAAATTGTACTTTTTTTTTTTGTTTTAATAGAATGCAGAAGTGCAACACAGTTACTTTTTCTTGATCTCATGTACATTTCCCCCTGGCATTATTGCATATGTTCCTGTTATTCCCCAACAGCAGTTATGAAACAGGAGCATTTTTAAGAATTATTTCCAATGAAACAATGAAATGCTCCAGTCATAGCACCGGGATCTTGATTCCAACTGATTTTTCTTATTTGGTGTATTACATTGATTTTAACAAAAGGGATTGTTCCTTAGTGTATTGCTATGTTACAAACATTTTATGTCCAGTAAGTTCCTTATTCCTATGTTTATAACATGCTAATCTTTCTTCTTTTTGGGTGTCAGCCCTGTCAGTTCAAAATGAAATGTGTAGAAGAACTCTATACTTTCATTCAGATCTTAAATTGGATTTTTTGAGTAATAGTAAGACTTCACATGGAAAAGATGGGAGATAAGCATCTGCCTTCTGATATTATGGAAGTAAAGAAAAAGGTTACTTGCAGTTTTAGTGAATTTTGTAGGAAGATACAGAATAATGAGTCTACAGCTCTATGCCTACTTCTGAAGACAAGAATTCCAGTAATATTATGCATATACCTATGAATTTGGACTGTAAGGGACTTTACCCTGGAGACTCATTGCTGCCAAACCAAAAGAACATGCTAATAATCAAGAAATACTAAATCTTAAAAAGTCCATAAAGTCTTAAAGATGAAAAAGGTGATTTGATGGTAAAGAACAATCATCCTGTAGTAGAGCTTGTACTAGAGTGGTTCCTTAGTATTTGGAAGAGTAAAGGATTTTCTGTGGCTTGATTTGTTTTTCTTTCCTTTTTCATAAATTTATTGCTAAGAGGCCAGTAAGGACAAAGTAGAGATGCAGTGATACACATATATGAAAAGAAACTGAAAGACATAGGGAAAATATTTGGAATCTTATTGCTTGCTCACGTGCTAGCTTTCTGCTCCCTTCCCATTCCAAAACAGCTGAAATCAGGAGGAAGCATGTCTGGAACAGCCTTTAAAGATCCCCAGACAAGCAGCATTAGTTTTGGTACTGCCCACAAGCTCTGTTCTGTGAGGGTTCAACTTTCAGAGGCAATTCCTCTTTCTGAGCTATTCTCATCAGAGCCAGAAGACTGCTAACAACTGCTGTATTGCACAGCAGCACCCAGGTTGCTTTAACCCAGACCTGTGATTGTATACTGCTCAAGTGCAGTCAGACTTCATTACAAATGCTCAGTAAATATGGGACAGGCCTGTGTTGGAAGGTTAGGCTGCATGTTATGGCAAGCACAAGGTGGAGAAGAGCAGGAAGGAGGAAAAAAGGGCATTAGGATGATCTGCTTACAGGAAAGGAAAGATGAAAACAGAGAAAAGCAGTGTGGTGAAAAACAAACTCCCATGTTCCTCATTTATATTCATGATATATGTTCAATATCAGAATCGATTTGCATGGGTAAGGTGAGTGCCGTTTACCCGCCCATGTGCAATGCCAGGGCCATTTGCAGGTGCTGACCAGTCCACCCCAATGAACAGAAGGTTTCATTACTTCTTAGTTACTAGATAATGTGCTGAAGAGCAACCCATGAAATTAACCTTTAAGATGGCAGTAAAAGGAAATGAGTCATTCCAGGCAATGCTCATCATGGTGTGAGCTCTACACTTGCTAAATGAGTTCTGTCATAGTGTGGGTGAAGTGGAATCAATCCATATAACTCATATATTTGCTGCTCATACAGACAGTTTTGGAACTGCTAAGTGGAAATAAGCATTGACTTATGTCTAACTAAAGCAAAGTTATGTATTACATTAACTGATTATACTTTTCAGATGTGTCTGAAGTAACTGAATAGAGAGAACTGAGAGTTCCGGAGTATGTGAAAGAAAGGATAAAAGGAATCAAAATTCTAGGAAAGTACTTTCATGACTAGTGCTAATGGGGAAGTAGTTTTAATCTTAGACAGTACTAAAGAAAGAAAAGATAAACCTTTCATCATCTTATTCACAGATCACTGTAGTATTCTTAGAAGTATCAGCCTATCTCAGTGATAGTAATACCTCTACAATTCACACAGTAGAAGCTGACTGATTAGTTGCAAAGCAGGGGCTTTCTTCTGATTAAATAGCTGAAAAGATGAGACAAGAAAAACACTTCCCACTGTTTTGGAAGGAGTGAAGATCCAAAGAAGGAACTGAAAATACCTTCAAGCATGGCAGTGATCCTTGTTGAATATGATGCAGGCAGGCTGGTAGATATAAAAACAGCTTTACAGCAGTTGAGCATGAACCACACACTGCTCTATCTGGATGAATACCCTTCAGTGGTGCACATGGATGGGCTGCAATGCTGCCTCAGAGGTTCTGTCTCTGGATGGAGAAGAGCTAGGAGATCACCTGACAGCTACAGCAGATAAACACTTCTCTACACTTTCCACAGATACAGAAAAATTTGGTGCCACCTAATGGACAGCCCCCAGCTCCCGAATTCTGACTGTGTTTTACAGGAATGCGTTTGCAAGGCATCTAAAAAGGAATCTACCTATATTTGTTGATGCTTCAGACAAAGAATTTCTCATTCAGTATCCTTAATCACTTATCTTCCAATGCAATATGCATTGTTTAAAGATAAAGATTTAATAAGCCCCTTGGGTAATACAAAGACTTCTGTATTTGCTGGCTTTAAATTTATGAACTGGGGTCATCTGACAGCTTCTTCAATTGCAGCAATATAACAACACATAAAACTAAATTACTGCACATAAGTGTTCCGATCTGTTTACTGGTGAAATTTAACTGGCTATTCTGTCAGTCACATAAATTATTTTAGACCATCCTCAGGCACGTTACTACTAAAGCTGCATGGACATAGCTGTCTCTTTCAGTAGAAATCATGACCATATCAACAAAATATTTAGCCCAAGGGGTTTATATCAGCATGTGTACACTTGCAGAGTATAGTAGCAAAAAGGAGTTGGACTATGGACTATTACAATGACTGCCATAATGAGTAATACTCATTGATAATAATAAAAAAATCATTATTCCTAAAAAGCTGTTAGTGATGACCTGACTACATGTCATGTATTTCAGGAAGCAAAACAGGTCAGAAAACATAAGAGTATACCTCTTTGATCAGATAAGCCACCAGATACCATACATTAAACATATCTGTGATATCTACGTAGATATATTATGTTTATACATGTTGCAAGATGCAATCTTGCTTGTTTGAGCCTGCCCTCCCAGTAGCATCATCCCTAGCTGGAAGGTGAGCATTAGTATTAGAATTGCAATTTGAACATCATGCTTTGCTCTCAGCTGTCACTGAATTGAGCGGTACAAGCAAAATCACAGTCAATTTGATGAATCCAAATTCATAAAACTACATGTTTTGAAGAGATGCATCTCTGAATGAAACCAATTTTCCATCTGCAGTTTACATTTATAGATTTTCAGAATGCATTATGGGCTTGGTTATTTTCTTTTGCCTGTGAAAGATACAGTAGAATTAGGAGTGTTCCTGAAGGCTTCCAAGCAAAGGACAAAGAAGGAAAAAAATTGGGAATTGTATTTCTATTGCTTCCATTCACTGGAATGAACTGGAGGAAAGGGCTTGGACTTTTATTATTTTCTTTAAAATTTATTGTACATGTATCAAGGTCAGTTTGGATGGGGCTTTGAGCAGCCTGGCCTAGTGGAAGGTGTCCCTGCCCATGGCAGGGGGTTGGGAACTAGGTTATCTTAATGGTCCCTTCAAACTCAAACCATTCTATGATGATTCAATAATTCAATGCAGTATTTATTTTAATCTATTAAAAAATCAAATTAGATGAATGTGTTTTCTTACTTTTAGAGAAAGTAATTATTAGTTTTGGTGAAGATAAAGAAATGTCTTTGAGATGGGATGAGTTCATACACAATTTAGCAATTCCTTGGATACTTTTCACCAAAGAAGAATTGCTCAAAGACTTTAATCTCCAAAGGATACAATATCATTTGTGACTCATTCTTTTATTGTATTCAATGTGTTTGGGGGATTTGCAGTTTCAGTTGACATTTTTTACTTCTTGCATATATTTTTGCCTTATTTTTACCTATTGTTGTGTAACTGATTCCCAATATTTCACATATGCAGTTGCTCAGCTTTGAGTGGAGGCACCTTTTACTTAAATTTTCTGTAGAATAAAGAAAATATGTAATTTTTATTCTATTAAATACAGCAGCTATTTTTTCTCTTTTTGCCTGCAAAAGAATATTTAGTGGTTTGATGTAAAAAAAGCAGAGATGATTGTTTTACTTTTGTACACTGTTTGAGATTAATAATTTTAATATTTGACACCTGGGAAAAAGACTGAAACATGTTTGATAGCTTTGGTGAAGTGAAAGAAGTCTTAAAAGATTAAGCAGTGAAGTGATCAAACTCCTTTGTCCTTGTTGACCCACAATATACATTCAAGCTTGAGTCTACAGATGAAATGTCAGATTCACATTAATATTTGACAGTTTAAAAAATAATGCTTGATATCTCACTTGAGCATATTTGAAGGAGAATAAGCTGCTGTAATACCCAGTAAAGTTAATGTGAGGATGTTGTGCTGGGAATTTGGTGACAGTTCAGTGTTTAAACGTGGTTTTGATATGTGATTAAAACATACAAGTCTGAAGAAATAGGGGCAGAGTTTGTTTAAGGGCTAGTGTGTAGTTGCTACATGGAGACTATGAAAGCATCAAAGTAGGCAGGCTTATTGCTGCTGTTGTTAGAGGACCAGGGGTTGTTGTTTGGGCAGCAGTTTCTGGTTGCTGTGCAGTAGCAGGAGCAATAGGTCACCACACCATTGTCACAGAACACTCGGGCTGGGGACACATCCTTCCAGTACCTTTCCTACCTGTATCTGCCACAGTTCCATCAAGCCCAAAGATGAGGCCTTTTGGGCCTCTCATCTTTTGACTCATCTCAAAACCATAAACATCTCATAGGCTGTTTTATTCCTTATGAGTTTTGTTGCTGTTGTGTCAGCAGAAAAGCTCCTCTGTGCCTTCAGGAGGCTTGAAAGTGAGCCCTGAGCTACCAGCTCTGTCCTCCTTTTGGTGGCCATCAGCTGCAAGCAGGGCCTTGCAGGGCATTCTTGTGTTTGTTGTCATGCTTGGGGTAACAACAACTTCTCTCGTGAGGAAACTGCTTCCCCTGGAGTGGCACAAATTTCATTTCTACAGCTATAGCTATCAGTCAAGGAACATGGTATCATAAGTTTGTTTTGCTTGTCTTTCAGGTGCTTACACGGTGCATTGAGTACATTAATTGTGATCGTAAGAAACACATAAATACACAGGGAATGGATGGTAAGAGACCATTTGTTTTAGTGTAGATAATGAGGAGAAATAGCAGCTGCTGCTAATCAGTATGCATGTCAGTATTCATAGAAGTTGATTAGGTATATAGCTGCCAGATAATCACCATCCGATCTTGCGTGTACAGAATAGCTTCAGTAACTGTGCATTCAAATTTCTTTTAAAGAACCCTACAGAGAGTGACAAAACCATGGGCATAATCCTGCATCATTTATTTGCAATGCTATTTCGTCATGCATGAATTCTACATTTATTACAATGAACCTATTTGTAAGAATAATGCTACTTCTTTGATCAAGTACCACAGATCAAGTTTGTATAAAGAGATGCTAATAAAATAATTCAGCTGACAGTAACAAGTGTGTTGAAGATGTGTAAACATCAACAGAATTACGTTCTAAGGTAGTGAGAATATTAATTATTTTAAATTATTTATTTTTAAATTAAATTTTAATATTTTATATTATTTTAAAGACAATTTTAGTTGTGTATCATGGACCGTTCTCACTGAGATATATGACAGTCATTGCAGGGGCTCCTTTTCCTTTCTCTAATTTGTGTTGCAGTTTTATAAGTGTGGTTTTATCCTGGTAGGCAGCTACACGCCGTGCAGCCTCTCTCTCACTCCTTGAAGTGAGGTGGGAAGAGATCACTCACATCAAAACCAGTACAGTTGAACTGCACTCTTGAATATGACCATGCCCAAGTTTTCATACATAGAATGATTAGATCTCTCTGATTCTACTCATAAAATCTACCCACAAACCACATTTAGCCAAATCAGATTTTTTTTGGTTCTTTGATCCTAACTCAGTTTGTGCAAGACAATGCCTGAGCGTTCAGGAAAGGCTACTTTGGGATCTCTGATCTTGGCTGAGCCGAGCAGCATCATGAGGGAACTTTTTTGCTCTGAACCGAGTACTGGAATTAGACTATCATTAATGTTGCTAATCAGATGTTCCTAAAAATGTGCCTACATTCATCATTAAACTTGGAAGAACAAGTAACTATTGAAAACTGAAATCCTGCAGTTTTTTCACCTTCCTGCTAAAATGACAGTTCTAACAGGTAATTATTAGTGTCTCATTTTTTTAGCACATATGGAGCCTCTACTTCTTGGAGTTGAATAATCCTAACATTTATCACTAAATTCCTTTATGAATGAGTTATAGGGATACAAAAGTTGGAGAGGTAATACCCTACCCTTAATACTTCACAAGTACTACCTCCTAGAACTCTGTTATTAGTAAGATTTCTTATGCAATTAGCTTTACTAATAGCAATTGTCACTTGGACATCTCAAAGTTAATGTACAATAACATTATCTTTCCACTGTCTTTCCACATAAAAAACTGACGCACAAAGAGACTAATTGGTGTGCTTGTGCTGCTCACCAGGCTGGTTGTACCAGAAGGAGAACTAACAGCTCAGTCTCTGATGGTGCCCCATTAATTCCCTTCACCTGAGGTTTACAATCTTTCAGTTCCTTCTTCTTGTTGATAAGGTACAGCTGTCAGTTTGCTAAACTGAGAAAAAGGAAGTCCTTTACATTTTCTGGGACCGATTTATTACTTTAGATGACAAAGGGGGGGAATCAATACACATATTTTTAAGTGTCTGAAAAGTAAATATCTTACCTCACCTTGTATTATGGGCTCTTTTTCTAACCATAATGGAAGAAGGATACCTGAGGGATGTGATTCATCTCGTTCCAAATAGGTATCAGTTGAGATGAGCCATCTTAAGAGGAACCTGCCTCTCCTCATTCATTAGCTACTCAAAATTCCTAGACAGCTACTGAGGCAAGACACATACCTTATTACAGCCAAAAACTGGTACTTTGACTCTAAGCCCAGAAGAAGGTAAAACCAAAGCAGCCATATGCACGTGTGCATGACAATTGTTCCCTGGAGACACACATACTGCTTTCCATGCTCTTTTCTTTATTGTTCTAAATATGTTCAAAATTAGATGAAGAATAGAAAAAAAAGAGACAATTTTTTGCATTTTCACTTGTGGTTCACATGTGGTTTCACTTGTAGTCTGTTGAAACCAGCCAATAATCAAAAAATTTTTTTCTGCATACTTTCTACAACTATGAACATGTATGTGTCAGGAATTTGTACATTTAGCTTCTACAAGAGAAACATAAAACATATTCATTTAAATAAAGTTATTCCAATGATGGAGAAATCTAGTTCAACTTGATTTAGAACACAAACAAGTTGATTCAGAGATAATATCATGGATTTACCTTGTATTATGAAGGGCATAATTTCCAAAAAGCTTTCCTTAAAAGAATTATATGCATTATATGAAAAATATATATATACAGGAGATGAGAAATTCATAGCACTGGCCAGAAATTTGTGTTCACTTTCCTTAGCTTTCAGGTTGCATGACTCTCACAAATTAAATAATAGTGAGAAAATTCTACTTTATATTTGAATAATCACACTGTGTCAGAACTGTAAAATTACTCCCAGGGTACAGAGGATGATTATCAACAGAGTGACTCCTATTAGAGCACATCAAGTAGGGATGTCACTCTATTCCATGTGACAGACTGGCATTTTAACGTCTTCAGCCATTCTCATTAAGACTTGACTTTTTGCTTCAACAGCGGTGTTTGCTTACTGTGAGTCACAAAAACTTTCAGTTCTTGTTTCTGTATGACCTTAAGTGGCATTGGCATGCAATGCATGACCATGGCCTTTGCTCATTCCTAGCACGCTTTCAGTATTTAAATTATCCTAATAATTCCATTATTTTCTGATATGGCCTCTGTACTCCCTTAGTGGTGACATTGCTGGAGACCAGCCTGGAATTCACCAAGCAAGGGTTGGACCTCCAGTTCTGTGTGAGGAGAGCCTCTTCAGGAAGCCCCAAGAGACTCAGCATGTTGGGGGTCCTCATTTAAGAGCAATTTTTCTTTGGCATTCTTTCTCTGTTGCACTTTTCAAATATACCCATTCTCTCCCAAGCACCAGGATGTGTGTATATGTAAGTGGTATATCCCGAGAGCAAGGGATGCCAGCTGCTGAGTCTACTTCTCACCCTCTGGGTTGCTAAGCTGACAGCTGTGGGATGGTCTCAGAGATGTGCCTTTTGTACACTTTCAGAAGCTGATAGTTATCTTTTGTTTCTCTGCTTCATATCCCTGTGAGACACTAGAAAATGTTGCTGGGTTACTCCTTGTCCTTTTTTCCTTATCTCGGGGTCTTTGTCCTGTTCTTTATCTTCCTGACAGTTTTTTTATAGTTTCAGGCTGCACTTTGGTTTAGTCAGTGCTCTGCTAAAGTATGGTTCTGCCTTATCTTTTTTAAGCTGCTTTTTCTTACCTGGGCAAAGTGTCCTGTGAAACTGCATTTTAATGAGTTAGGATCTTGGTGACATGCTAACCTATGTGCCATAAATCACTCTTCCAGCAAAATTCTTCTGGGAGTTCTACGTACATAAATTTCCACTCATATTTCATTCATAGAATCATAGAATATAATAATAGAATATCCTGAACTGGAAGGGGCCCAGAAGAATCATGGAGTCCAATGCCTGCCCCTGCAAAGGGCATTCCAAAGCATCACACCATGTGCCTGAGAGCCTTGTCCAAGTGCTCCTGGCAATCTTGGTGCTATGGTGACTTCCGTGGGAAGCCTGTTCCTTTTCCTAATATCCAGTCTAACTCCCCTGACAGAGCTTCATGCCATTCACTCGAGTCCTGTCACTGGTCACCAGAGAGATCAGTACCTGCCCCTCCACTTCCCCTTGTGAGGAGCTGTAGACCATGACTGGAGCTCCCCTCAGTCACTTCTGCAGGCAGAGGAAACCAAGTGACCTCAGACTCCCAAGACCACTGAAAAATCTTTGAGAGACATCTCGTGATGACAATAGAACAGTGTTTTATATGGACACTGCTTGAGATGTTTGCTGTCATAATTTATATTCTTAGGCAGAATAGAAAATGACTAATAAAGGGAGAGTGAGTCTTTAGACATACCCTGTAATTTCCACCAGAGCTGTTTGTTTGCATCTCATGACATGTGATTCTTGCCTCTGCAAAGGAAAATTTCAAACCCAAATACCTCTCCATTCACAGGTAACAAAGAAGTAAGACTAATAGAACTACATTTGTGTAGAGAAGAATAAATTATTTCTCAAAAAAGGAAATTAAAAAAATTCATTGAATTCTGAATGCATAAATATAAATGTATAAAACTGGTAGCGATCTATTCGTCTAAATTCATATCTGTCATTAAACTCCCATGAAAATAATGGTTTAGGTATTTACCATTCATGAAGGAGATAGCAAAGAAAAATTCCTGCACCCTCATTGTTCACTGATCTTTAGGTGAATCTTAAGATGACTTTGAATTACATGGCCTTTTCATTCTACAACATATTATTACATAATTTAAAAAAAAACCTGAATTCATAGTAAACTGCTCTTGAAAGTAGTGGGTTGTTGTTTTTTTTTCTTTTTTGAGCACGGCCTATAATGAAATGTTTAAGACTTTCAGCTCAATTAGAGCATTTTACAGGAAGGTAGTTTCTCTTGCAAAATCATTATAATCTCTTATATGATGTTACTGAAAACAAAATAATTTCACTCTGCTCTATAGCTTTAGTGAACACTCTGCTGCAGAAAACCACTTGTTTTTCTAAAACACTGAATAATTACAATGCACCACAATATTTTGTTCAGCCTGGTATAACTGATCATCTGTCTGCAACTCGAATGTAAACTAATCTTTAAGGGTGAAAGCACTATAAACTTACCATTTATATCATACTTATTTTCATAAACAGTAACTCTAAGCTTCCTTTAACTTGCCAGAACTTCAAGTGGGTCACACAAATACAAGCAGGTCATCACTTGTTACTTTAGCATAGTTCAGCCTACAGGGTGATCTGTGGAATCATGTGCTAGTAGGTATCTAAATCTGAAGGCAGTTGTGGGGTATAGCTGCTAAAAAATGCTAAGTACAAGTCAAATACAAGGTTGATTTGCACTGGCCATACTTTTATAAATGTCACTTCATAGTAGCATAGCAGCCATGAGGCACAGGAGAGTCCATTATATAATTTCTACTCGATGAACAACATATCAATTTTTAAGAATCGTGAGTGTTGTCTATATAATAATTATTGCAATAAGTGGAAAATATTCAGCCTGAGTGTCAATGACAAATGGAAGAGGAAGTTAAGGTGTTGACAGCAAATAATGAGTTTTGGTGTGATTCATGCCCACCAGTTTGGGGAGATACATTAACACTACATCAACCTATTTTGAACCATCAAAAAGGTTTAGAAATAAAAGGAAAATAACTGGAGAGCATAGACCATAAAGTAATTTAGTGTTGAATGTCAGACTGCAGGTTTATATTGTTTCTCCTTATGCCAAGTGCACATTTAACTTTTATAGCACTTTCTGGGATTTCAAAGTCATGTTTCTGAATTTTAATTCTTAGATTATATAGAAAGATACTAATATTCACATTTTCCTGATTGAAGTTGCTAGTCTATAGAATCCAATTTCATTTTCCTCTGTGAGCATTAGATCGGTGAAAAGTGCAACTCAAACTGACATGTCTATTACGCATAAGAATAAACTGTACAAACTATGAAGAAGCAGAGAATGAACCCCAGCAATCTGTGGGTATAGCTATGCTGCAACTAAAATCATAGGCTGTATTCTAAGATGGTAATATTTAGATATTTTAAAATTCCAGTAGGACAGCTGTTCTGAGACTTTAAAAAGAACGGAAAACTAGTAGGTTTTATACACAAGTAGAGTTGTAAATAATTACAAAAGTTAGTGACACAGCAAACAATAGTTTTTCCACATTTTGGATGCCTTGAGTATACTGAATAAGGGAGGCTGCTGTATAACTGTGTATTCAAAGTGACTGAGATTAACTTTATAGTAATGTACATTATGTTACAAAGGGGAATAAAATTCAAGAGATGTTCAGTGATTCAGTTTAATATTTCTGTATTTGAATCAACTATGTTAAGACTCATATTTAGAGAAATCAAATCCTTGGATGATTTTCAGATTTCTTTCAATTTCAACTTTAATCATGCAGCTAGCTCATATCTGAAAGATGAGTCTGAAGAGGAGAAAAAATATTAGAAATCATGTAAGATGAAAACTGGGGTGAAAACAGATAAATATTGTGCCATCCAGTTTCAGAAACTCTAATACAATGACCTATTCTATCTGCATATTTTATAATTTGTTTTGTGCTGTTTTATCAATAGGAAATGTTACATCTGCAATCACATTCAGTTAAACAGTACAGATTTATCACCCAGGTGATGGAATGAAAGATGTATATTTTGAGAGTGTGGGAGCTGATATTGCTAAAAATACATTGTTGCTTACCCAATAAAACAATAATGAAAGAAAGGTGCTAGAAGAAATTATGTAGTTGATTATCGGGGCAATTACTAGTACTTAGTCAGCAGAGTTTCCATGGAGCAATGCAAGTTTTTTCATCTTCCTATTTTTTTGGATTTTTTACCTACTAAACTGGTGACTTGAAGCATACATACTGTTGGAAATATGACTATCATGTCCTGACTACCAAAGACCAGTGAGAGAATGTGATATTTTTAGGAAAATTTTTTTTTATCACAAGTCTTTTGTGACTGCTCAGTACTTTTTTTCTATTTTTGTTAATTAGACTTGCATTTCTTCTAAAGGTTTTCTTTGTAACATTAGCCTTTTTTAATAAAATATGAATAGCACTTACATTCTGAAAAAAAAGAAATCAGCTTCTTGCCTACATTTTTTTTCCTAGACCCAAGGGCCATCAGTCTGATCAGTTCTGTCATGTTTAAATTTCTTGATTTTAAACATTCTTGGACCAACAAGGGACACAATAAGAGAAAATAGCCCTCTACTGACAGCCTAAATGGATCTCTGTGCTAGCTAAGGCGTTTGAAATTCCATTTCCTTTCAGTTTGTTGCTTTGTTCATGTGTGTATGGCCCATCTGACCAAGTGAGTGATTGCCGTGCTGTTGCACACACTGTTGAGACCTCACCAGTGGAAATCAGACTTGGTTTCCAAATCCTGGCACTGCTGTAGTGCTCACCCAACCTTTTCCTGCTAGTCTTTTAAATTAAAGTGAGTTGATGATAGCCTTACTGGTCCCTTGGTAAATTTTCTTCCGAAGCCATACCAGCAGGCTGTGATAAACCCAGGACAGTAGCTCAAGTAGCTCACAGTATTTTGTAGACAAATTTCTTTCTCCTTTTTTTGTTGTTTTTTTGGGGTTTTTTTTGTCGTTTTTGTGGGTTTTTTGTGTTTTTGTTTTTGGTTTCTTTTTTTGTGTGGGTTTATTTTTGTGGGTTTTTTGTGGTATTTTTCTTATTTTTTTGTTGTTTTGCTTTTTTTGGTTTTTTTTTGTTGTTGTTGTTGTTTTTTGTATTTACTAAAAGGATGTTAACTGCTCTCTCAAATATCAAAATCTTCCAGCTTCTGTTCTTGTTCCTTGCCACTACATAGAAGTGGTGGTTTTGTTTGTCCTAATCATGAGGTTCATAAGGTCATACATTTCATCCTATGGCATGATAGCATTATTAGGACACACATTAAAAAAAAAAAAAAAGACAGAAATAACTTCACTTTCTTCCTTTCTAGAAGACTAAAGACCAAGCTTATGCTGTTATAATTGTATGACTGAAAATCCGGGGGAAATGAATTTGCTCATAATTACTGTTGCTTTATTCCAGAGGAACTGAGTTTAAAATCAGATCTGCTTTAACAAGCAGAAATGAAATCAAGTTTTTGAATCATGGCTGGTAAATAAAAGGGGCTAAATTTTAGGAAAAGTCAAATAATTTTTGACATTAGGCAGCTGGCTTTACTGCCTTCTGAGCATCACTTTTTAGTCATTCTGTGCAGTTTGTTTCTCTATAAACTTCTACAAACAAAATTATATATTCTGGCTGACAACAGTTATGAGCAATTCTGAGATTTCAACTCCTAATTCATGGAATGCTATGGAAAATTTTGGAATATGAATATGTATGTTTATTTCTCATATTCTTTCATTGTCAAATAATTTAGTTTGATTTTTTCCATGAAAATTTTTCATTATATTTTTTAGCAGCATTTCTATGAGTTTATCTCCATACTTCACTTCATTATTTTTCCCATTTGTCATATGCAACAGCAGAGGATTTTGAGATTAAAATGTGACCCAGGTGAAGACTTGGTTTTATCTGTGTAAGTGGTAGCAAGCTAAGTGTTTGTGGTTTTCTTTGCCGTGTGGGTGATGTGGTTTTCAGATGTTTTGTAATGCATTGCTTTTAGTGGACCATTAATAATTAAGTATCTTATCCCATTAAGCAATTTTTTTCTCACTAGAGCCAAAGGCTTGGATTTTGACACTTGTACATTTGTGAGTTCATCTGTTTGGAGTCATCCTTATTACTAATTCAAATATAAACCCAGTTCTCAGAACCCCAGTTGTAGGTCCCATACATGAATCTAGAGTTTTATTTGTGTAAGCATTTCATCTTAACCAAAAGATTTCTCATCAGAATATATCTCACACTTTTTATAGAAGGATTGACTCTGAAAGTACAGAGCATCCTTTTACAGATAAATTGAACCATACTGAGTCTTCTGATTCAGTCCTGGGACACGTGGAAGACACAGCAGATTAGATCAGTATTCAGTATTTTTCAGCCTGATTAATATAGTTTTGTTTATACCCTCCATAATGAAGTATGTTCATCTGTTTTGTCAATTTTTTATGAGAAAAAATATGCAAGAAAAATTTAAACCTGACTACTACCAGGCTGATGTTTGAAATGTGGAGGCACATTTTTTTACACGAAAATTGGTTAGTCCAACAGCCTTCAGTTTTTTGTATTTTTGTAGGAGACAAAGTAAAGAAAATGTATTTGAATTATCCAATCACATTCACAAATTAATTCCATTTTGAGGCTCAGCTTCTTAGCAGCAATTTGTCACTGCAGAAAAAAGTTATCTTTCAAGACCATGGCTGGCCAGGAAATGTCTGATATATAGAATGCTTTGGTTTCTTGCCATGCTGGGAGGTGTGCATGTTTTTGATATTGGAAAAAATTTTTGATATCATGCAACCCAGACTGTGGAGACTGCATGCATACTTTGAATCAGAGAGAATTAATCTCCTGTCTTGTTTCAGCAGGTAAGTTATAGCTGAAGGGACAATAACATTCAACAGTCTAATCTGTGTGAAGTGAAAGGGCTTTGCTAATGTCTTGTGCCATTTGAACAACATTCAGTGAATGTCACATCAAATTGTCTTGTCAAAGCAAGGCAAGAAGGACCTAACTGATGCCTTTGTCAAAATCTGAGCCCTTGACCTCTTGCTGTTTTGCCTTCTTAGGAATGCAGGTGCTGGAATGGAATGGCATCCCCTTGACTGGGAAAACTTATGAAGAGGTCCAGAGCATTATTATTCAGCAGAGTGGGGAAGCAGAAATATGTGTAAGACTGTGAGTTTTTCCCCATCTTTCTGTTTCCATTTCTTTTTGGCTTTTCATGGCTTTTGTTTTTGTTTTTTTACTTTAATTTACAGTTGTTAAGGTGGAACCTTTGTTAGCACAAAGCATCAATGTAGTAATAAGCAGGAGTTCACTGTGATTGTGGGAGATTTTTTTTGTTCTGTTTTTATCTTAATGTCAGAAGGAGAGATAAACTGAATCAGATGCTAGTAATTATGTTTTTATAAACAATGATTACTCCATTGTCAGGCCACAATCTCCTCTCATAACAAACATACAGTTCACTGAATTTACTCGTGTTAGAAGGTAATTTAGTAATAACTTGACTTTTAGGGAGATCTGTCTCCTTTAGATGAAAGTCGTTTATGCATCATGAGAAATGCATACACTTGCATTAAATCCATTAAAGATTTCACCTTAAAAGAAGCTTTTCTTCTCAGCTCTTTAACAGCATTGCAAATATATATCAGCTAAGAAGGGACCATGCTTGGGAGCTGCTTTCTGTCATGAACCACTATTCATTTACCTACTTAATACAATAATGAGGGTATGAGGAAAGAGTTTCTTTTGTCTCAGGCTTCTAATTGCTTTTTTTAGGGACCTGAACATGCTCTCGGACTCTGAGAATCCCCAGCACCTGGAGCTGCATGAGCCAGTAAGGGCAGGTGAGAGACAAGAAGTTGCTTTGATATTGTAGGACTGGATAGCAACTGAAAATTGGATGTGATATAAGCTAGTGTGTTAGTACTGTAAGCTCTGGTGTTACATCCCAAATATTGGCATGGGTAGAAAGGGGATCATGCTTTATAGGAAAAGGCAAGACGAGGGGATCGAGTGTGCCCCCAGTGAGTTGGCAGACAACACCAATTTGCGCAGGTGTGTTTATCTGCTGGAGGATAGGAGGACTCTGCAGAGGAATCTGGGCAGGCTGGACTGATGGGCCGAGGCCAATTGCATGAGATTCATCAGGACAAAATGTCAGGTCCTGCACCTGGGTCACAACAATCCTAGGCAGCCTTACAAGCAGGGGGCAGAGTGGCTGGAAAGCCTCCCAGTGAAAAAGTACCTGTGAGTGCTGAATAATGTAAACTTCACATGTTGTTGTCCTTTTTCCATGTTCTGTTGCTCCTAAAGTTTACTTTGCCCAACCCCTGGGTTTGCACCTGTGTCAGTACCTGGCCAGTGAGCTCCTGGTGTCCCCAGGGCTACGTCTGCCATCCTGTGTCCAAATCTTGCAGCACTCTGCTGTCACCCCAGCCCTCTGCTCCTATAAACTGCTTCATTAATTTGGAGTCATAAATACTTCAGTCTGCACAGTGCAATTACAACTGTGTCTTTGTATATCAAAATGATTAACAATGGGCACTATACCACACCACAAAACAAGGTCAAGTGCAACTCACACAGATTTAGGTTGTAGCCATCCAGTCATTGGGCAGTTGCTGTTGCAGCCAGAGAGGCTAAAATATAGATTCCAGCAAACTGCAGCAAGTCCAGCTAACACACAGGTCCTAAGGCCTATGTTCATAGAACCATAGAATTGTCAGTGTTGGAAGAAGACCTCGATGGAAATACCTGTTAGCTTAATACAAGGTTTGTGGCCTGCTATAATTTATGAAAAAAACAGTATTTACTGGATACAGGGATGCAATAGCAAGCAGTCAGTTCTGTTACGTGAGCTCTAAGATGGCAGTTCTTTTGGGGGGATTTCCTGCTGTTCAATCAATACTACAGCTGCAGACTTCAGTCATTGTACCAGTCATAGCTAAGCTAACTTTGAATCAACATCCACAATCTTACTTGTAATGCAGACTCTCAACAAGCTTAGTGCAGATTAAAATTACTTGATTGCTTCACTCACCATTCCATTGGTCTCCTCTGGGTTCTGTTGTTTTGTGGCATCTCTTTTATCAATTAGTACCTAAATTACCTGGAGTGAATCCTCCATTTTCTAGCCATGTAAAATTTCCTAGTTATTAATATACTTACCATGAAGCTACCTTTAGTTGAAAAAATTGATGTTATTGATAATAATTGAAAGCAAAGACTAAGTATGACTGAGCTTTGAAGCAGAGCTACTCACTTTTTTTTAAATCTGTGAACAGATAAAAAATCCCAAAAACATTCAAAGACACTGAAGTCAGTTTTGAAAAGGACAAAAACTAGAATAAAACATCTTTTTTATTAATGAAGAAAACTAAAAATGAGAAGGAACAGAAATAAAAGAAAATAGTTCCATTCTTGCAGGCATGCTTCCTCCTTGTCTGGAATCTTCTAGTGGTTTCTAAGTTGGAGCAACTCTGTAGAGTTCTTGCCATTACCTCTGAGGTTTGGCAGACTTTATGCTTTAGAAAGGAGCAATCTCCATTTTTTTTCTGAAAGCAAAAGCGAATTAGCCAAGCAGGCAAGATAAGGCTAAAGTCTTGTTTTAAAACTCTCATACGTCTGAGAATCTGGGAACCAAGCTGTGCCCGGCATTCTTTTAACTGTCTTCAGTCTAGCATAAATGAAACTTACTCAATTTCATTTCTGTATTAAATAGAAATTGATATCTCCAAAGGGTAAATTCCTCCCACTCATTCCTGGGCAGCAGGGAGGGCAATCAGACTCCTACTACAGTTGCCTCACAAAGGTATGATTAATAAGGAAAGATGAATCAGGACTTTTAGCCTTCATTTGTTTACATTTTTTCTTCTTTGATTAATTTGTGGTAGTAAAGTTTTGAGACTTTCTTCTCTTTATTTTTGCATCAATTATCTCAGGAGCATTCTGTTCAAAACCCAGTTGATTTTAAAAAAGCTAGAATGAGATTTAAACCTTTTACAATAAAATTCAGATACTTATTGAAACTGGACCAGTTTCAAACAATGAATGATAGGACAGGCCAATCTTTAAAACTGTCATTTGCTCCAGTTTGATTCAACATGATCAGCAAAACCTGTTTTTCTTCACCTAGAAGCACCTCCTCAGAAAGCTTTTAGGTAAAGAGCACTAGTAAGTAGCACTAGCTCAGAAAAAATGGAATTGGGATGTTGATATTGTGGGAGAGGTGTCTATTTTTCATAGGATTCTTCAAAGTATACAGGCAGATGACATGAAAACTTGTAAGGATTGTTATGCTGTCCCTATACCATGGCAAGACGGATTCGGATGTGCTGGCAATTATCAATACAGAGCTCTCTTGCTTTAATCCAGTAGATAAAGCAAAGTCCCCAGGGGTTGATCCCAAGCAGCTGGCTGCAGAGCTCCAGAAGGTTTCTCTACAGCAGTCGCCTCTGGTTGCTTCTTCAGGAGTGGAAAAGGGATCTCACGTCCACTCTGGAACCACTTCTGCCACCTCCAGTGCTGTTCCTAGCCCTGGTCAGCCTGGTTCTCCCTCGGTGAGCAAAAAGCGGCACAGCAGCAAGGTAAGAAATTTCCAAGCTTTGGAGCAAGAACATTTTGATGACAGGAAGAAACTGCCTGTTTACCTTCTTTACTGTAGCAAGAAATCTCAGCACATCTCACTCATTTCCTGCATAAAAATGAAAATTACTGTTAAGATATTGAATGTGGACATAAAGAAAGATTACATGATTTATCCAAGAGATTTGTCCCTCTCAAAAAAACCCCAAAAAAACTAATATTATTGGTTTTGAACAAAATAACTTCCCTTTACACCCTTTGTTGCTCTTATTTTTTAAGTGCATCCTAAATGGTGGTGAGGTACTATATCCACTAAAGAAGCTGATAGTACTAAGACCATAATTTCCCTCTCTGTACTAAACTACTGCTTGAAGTGATACAAGCTATGAATAATCATAGCAATAGTAAGTAGGTCTCTGAAAACCAGGGAAAGATTGAAAAAAAAATACTATTAAAATGTGTTTTGTCACTAGCTAATTCCTGAGAACTTGCCAAGCTTAATTTCTCATTTTCTTTGACACATCCTGTCCATTCCTCAGCTGAAGTTCTTGTGCATCTTCACACATAAAAAGGGAGGAGTGGGAATTTAGAAGCATTTTTTTCACAGTCAAAACTGAAAACTAGATCGTAAAATCATCTGTCACATTTTTGCATTTTTTGTCAAAAAAGTCAAGACCTGAAGTGAAACTCAGTTCTGTGAAGACTGCATTTGCTTAAGCAGTTTGCAAGAGTGCTGATTGCTATCCTGATTATGCAGCTTCTGACACACAATGCTTCACATTGCAAACAAAGTGCTTTCTAAACATTTATTACTCTGCACCTTTACTCCTTTTTGGGACTCTCAGGTTCCTACTGTGTTATAGTTATGTTTTTATTTTTTGTGCTGTTGGAACTATGTGTGTGATTTGAACAGATGTTAGGTCCTGCACAAACCAGAACCAGCAAATGGTGTCTGCATATTTCAGACCGTTCTTTGAGATTCCAACATAACTTTCATGTGAGAGGGAATACAAAATCTTTTTCATCCAGCAATTTAGTATAAACTGGGAAGATATTTATTGATCAGTTTGGTTTGGATAGTAATTCTGTCTTGCCACAATGCCTGCCCATACACTTTCTACAAACTAATTCAGGTCTGTGATGCAGAAGTAAAATCCATGTGTCAATATTTACTGGATCTAACTTCAGGGATATGGCAGAATTTCTTAATCCTTAGGTCAACAGTTAGATTCACTGCAACATACTCTGGATATTGTATACATTTACATATGAACTAGTTTGCCATGTGCATGATTTTTGCCACTGAGAATAATACGTTTCTGAAGTACAGTTCCTGAGACTGGTTGAAACCTTCCACCACAGTGCAGGCACTGCATGCAGAGAGCAGAGCTCTTAGTGCACATGGCACCATCTACCCTGAAATGTAGATCTCACATTTGGTGAGATCAATCATACTCCAAAAAACCCCATGTTTGAAGATCCATAGGTCCCTGCTGTGCAGTTTATTCTGGAGAGGTGCCCCATTCTGTCCACTTGAAGAGACTGAGTTCCCAGCTTTAGCACTGTAGCAGGTCACCTAAAGTTAGATGCATAAATTAATTTCCTGCTTCACAGAGGATTTAGAATTCTTTTATTAAAATTCAGCTATAGGCTTATAAAGATGAAACAAAAAAATATTTAGAACTAATGCCTTTATATAGGAGATGCAAAAGTCAGAACTAGTCAGGTAAATATTTAAAACATTCTTTGCTCATTTGTGAAAATCATGTTGGGAGGCATTTGTTTCATAACAAGCATAGCTCTTGTTGACTTATATAGTTTCTGTTCATTGACTTCAGGCCAAGTTTATAATGGTGTTGAGCTCTGTTAGAAGAGAAAGCTCATCCTTTCTGGAACTGCTCTTTGCCTTGGGCTGACTGCATTTCTAGGCAGGCTGCAGTCCTGCCAAATATCATGACAGACTAAATATCCAAACTGCCTAGATCTTGTTTTAGCAAGTGTTTTTATTTTTAGCAAGTACTTAAAAAACATTTTTGTATAGAATATACACTCCAGAAACGTCGTTGTAGTCTCTGCCATATTCTGCAGTGTCAATTTTCTCATATTTAATGTTACTAAAGAAAATGATAGTGAATTGTGCATCTAAGCCTGGCATTAACCAGTTTCACCTCATTGTCATCACAGCCTGCCTGAACAGGTGTGATGGCATTACAGAGCACTACCTCTTACATGGGGTGTGTAAGTGCATGCAGAGTATCAAAAGTAATGAGACTGAAATTAGATCAGCCATCACAGCAGAGACTTAACCCTTGGAAGCCTTGCGCTCACAATATCTTATGCAGACCTGTTTCTTTCATAGTATAAATGCATGATCATTCTATGGTGAAGATTACATCCAGGATATAAATAAACTATATAAACATTTAATATGAAGAATTAATTGCTTTTTTTTTTCTAAATTCTCAGATCTCTTAGCTCCTAAAATAGTCAGCTGTGAAATACTTTGTCTTTACAAATTAATCCTCACTGAGGCCGTGATAAAGAAAGATACTTATTTGTATCTCTGCCTTCCAATACAGAACCAGCTTCAAAACTGGCCCAATTCTGAGCTGAGGATTAGACCAGATGGCCTTGAAAGGTCTCAGCCTAAATTATTCATGTTTCTTTAAAATATACGGGTAATTCTTCATGATTAGTTTTAGATCTGCTGACATCAGGGAAAACAGAATATTTAATGTATTGAATCACAGCCTTGTAGAAGATACAGAGATTCAACAACAATATAGAAACATAAAAGTGTACATTCATTTTTAAAGACTGAACTTTACAAACTACAACTTCACCACCTTTGGAAGTCTCAGTACAAATTCATCATGCCCATTCCCTTCTCTATAAACTCCTCCTACTTTATCCATACTCATACATTCCATATTACATGATATTCAGAGGAACAAACTCATTGTTCTTGTTATTCCAACTCATGAAAAATGAGAGCATTTAGACTCTCTGGCAGTGATTTTGTAACCGCAGCACAGCTAGCCCATGTTATATTTGGTGGTGTCAGTATTTTCAGTGCTAGTACAGCCTGAGGTCAGAACTATTAAATATAATAAAATCCATTTGTCGTGCTAAAGTATGAGAAATATAAGACATTTATGCCCTAATTTGAAAGATTGCATGATGCTCAGGTAGCTCCCTGTCTTTGGCAAAGGAAGTGAAATTCACTCTCTGAATAGTCTTCTCAAGCACCTAAGAAGTTTTAGGAGTATTTTTCCATCAATCTAAAATTTCATTTCAGATTCAGAACAGTTTATAGACTATTGATGACTTATTTTATCTGTTGGATGGATTAAACTTCTTTAAAATATTTGTAAGGTACCAAGGGAGGCTGATTATAAATTTTTTCATGAGAATTTTTTCAGATGCAAATGCACTTACAGACAAATCAAGTTTGATTTGGTTTTGTTTGTTTGTTTGTTTGTTTGTTTTCTGGTAAAGCTTGTACTCCTAAAGAAACACAACTGGAAGGCAAGGTAAAGCGGTAAACCAAACAAGAATGAGGCAACGCAAGACAGTGAATATATCCATATAACAGGCAGATTTGGGCTAGTTTTCTCCTGATTTTTTTCATTGTAATCGTGTTTAGCTGGGATTTTTCTGGTTAGTTCTCATCTGTGGATCTGACTGAGAGGATGTTTCTTCAACACAAACCTGAAAAGTGCACCTTAGAGATCACCTTAACTTCATGCTGTGGTGCAGAAAATGTGAGCATTTCATCCGCCTAATTTAAAGCAGTTGATGTCCAACATCCTAAAAGAGCCTTGGAGGGTTTTCTTGGAGTGTTAGGCAGCACAAAAGAGGCAGGTGGTTTTTACTCTTTGCAGAAAGTGATAGAAATACAAATTACATGGAATAATGTCAGGCAGCTGCTCACATCTGGAGGAACAGGAAATGACAGCTTCCAGACCAGTCTCCAGAGAACAGCAAGTTTGTCCTTGTTTGCACTCTTTGTTTTCTGCTGCATCAACCAAGGAAGCAGATACGGAGAAAATGCAAAAATATTCAAATACTACTACTGAAACAGAGCTTTCTTGCTTGACTGATGGCTTGCAGATTAGAGGTTGGTTCAGAGAGGCTCGAGGCCACCAACATTTAAGAGAACAGCATATTTTTGTGAGTTCAGAATTCTAATCAAGTGGTGATATTATTTTCCACCAACAGAAAAAAAAAGAAAAAGGATTCTACTGCCTTTTTGTCAAAAACCAAGACAAGTTTAATGATAAAAGAGAGAGGAAAGTGAGGACAGAAATATTAAATTTTGTGTCTCAGAAAGTGCGGGGAGGAATTTGAAGTGTTATAGCTGAATTGACTATCAGAAAGCACAGAATAAAGTAAAAGACATTATATGAGGTGGTTTGCAATTGTGTGATCCACTTGTACACATTACTTAGTTTTAGTACCATTTCCCCTCTTTCTACCCACTTTCACCTAAACTCAATTTAAATTAGAGTAACTCTTTCCTCTCCCTGCCTTTCTCATATTGACAGAAATATATGGCTGTGATTATTTGGCATGGTCCTTTCTTTTTCGTGGCAGCATTCATGTTTGTTAGACATGGTTAATGCTCTGTGATTTTTTATTCCACATGCCTCCTTGTCTGCTCAGATTGTAAAGATTTGGTGTTGAAGTTTTGATTCTGTACCTGCATAAAGGCTGATCAAAATGGCTGGGCTGGACTTTACATGCTGTTAAAATACATAAGCATTAGTTTTGACTGTAACAACTGGAAACTTTTTTTTTTTAATTTGTGGCAATACAGCAGTATAAAACACACTTGAAAAAAAAGGTAATTGTGAAAATCTATTTATTTTTAATCTGGCAGCCCGCGGAAACTACAAAGTCTGCTTCCCATTCAATCACTGGAGAAATACAGGTAAATATGTAGCTTTTGCTGTGTAAATTGTTGTTGATACTGGCTGTGTTTTTCTGTGAAATAAGTCTACAGAAAACCATCTCCATCACCTTATTTCTTATTCAACTCCAATACCTTAAAATGTCACTAATATAAGTCAGTGCTTGATTTTTGCACATATCTTTAACATTGGATTATGGAATACAACCAGAAGAATGGAAAATGCTGCTGTTCCCTAAGTGACTAAAAGGATAGTTAAATTAATTCTAATCCTTAATCTTTGGCCACTTGTTGTGGTTTTCCTTAAAATGCCCAATCTGTTTACATTGAAGCGAGAACCACGTGTTTCTTACAGTGCAGGGTATTTATTTCCATGCCATACCACGTTTATGGCTATCCCTTATGTAAATTGACTTTTGCCTTTTAAAACACTCAAAAAGAGAATGGCAGAACAACTGAAGCCTAAATTCCTATAGATTTCTGAGGGTTTTTTTCCCTCTTGATTAACCTCTCTCTTCTAAGAGTCTTTCCATAGTATTAAAACATCCTTATCAGACTTGGCCTCCAGCTAGATAGGATATGTGTCATTAACCATTGATCAGAATAATATAAAGAGTTCAAAATTCCTTTGCTTTTTCCTGATTGGAATATGGGTTTTTCTGGTGTTTTTAAGGTCCAATGTGATGATCTCATTCCAGTCAGGAGAGAGAGACAGAAATTTCTGAAATGTGTTTATTTGGAGAGAACATTTTTTCATTTTGTTCAAAGGGTTTAGGAGATATTGAATCACACAGAAAATAAAAGCAACAAATAACTCTACTGTGTTTTAATGCATTTACTAGCTTCAAATCAACTATGACAAACACCTTGGCAACCTCATCATCCACATCCTTCAGGCAAGAAACCTTGCTCCCAGAGACAACAATGGCTATTCGGACCCCTTTGTTAAAGTTTATCTTCTTCCAGGGAGAGGGTAAGTGTGGACAGATTTTAACCTGAACTTTCTTCTAGTTTAGGATTGCTATGTGTCATTAATAAACAGAACTAATAGTTATTGCTATAGAAAATCCAGGTGCAACAACAGCAAAAATGGTGGATTTTAAAGGCAGAGTAAGATCCTGTTTCCTGGAGAATATGCATACTTTGCTAATGACCTTAGGAGCTTTATGAACTTAAGGTTTTTTTTTTCACGTTTCCTTTTAAAAATTACAATACAAAGATTTAAAATAACAAGTCTTAATGGAAATGTACTAAATAGATCCAATACTTTCTGTAATACAGAAAGCTGCATGTTAAGTTTAGCATGGAATGGTTGCTTCAGTTCAAGAAATCTGAATTTAGGATTGATTTGCAAACGAGCAAAATTAAAGTATATGAGATAGGTTTAAGGTTGCAGTATACTACAAAAGAAATACTGGTCAGAAAAATATCTCTCCGTATGTATTTTATGGTGCTTTTCTTTTTAAAAGTGAAGATATAGTTTTAGAAATACTGCTAATTTTTTATCTAAGGGATATACAAGTCACTAATCACTTTTTCACAGATCATTGATCTTTTTGACTCTGTAATTGCAAACAGCTCATTATTACTTCCTTTAAAAGCTATGTTTCTGTATCAGCTAACTACTTTTTTGCCCTGACGTTACAGAGTATCATATTTATGTGCAGAATGTATAAGAATACATGCTTTAATAATGCTGCTGACTTCAGTGAAACAATAGCTATATCTAAAAATTAAGCTGATGGACCAGACTCCATATTGCAAAGAGATATTCCTGCAAACTCCCCTGCTTATGTAGTAATTCTCATAGTACATGACTCTTAGGATAGAACAATACAAATAAAAATCTGTATTTCTGCTCTACTCAAACTAACAGGAAAGTGGGTGATCAGGTCACAGTGCACCATTTGGCGCATGGGCAAGATCACTAAATGCACCAGTGGTACAAATAATGCCAAGCGTTTTCTTTTGTGGCTTACTAGTTCCAGGTATACAATATTCAATATTGTGCAGTAGCACTGGGCCCAAAACAATTTCTGAATATAAGGAGAAGAGCTGCTAAAGCTTGAGTGGGTTTTAAATGCACCTAAGATTTTATGAAAATGTTTATCAAATCAATCTTAGTGGGCATTGTGCAGGTACATTCACTGATATAGAAATAAGATATTGAACTAAAGGTGTGTTCATCCCATAATGTATCAGCTTAAACTTGTTGACAAATTATAAAGAATTAGATTTTAGTTTTGTTTGGGTTTATTATTTTAATACATGTCACTGTTACAGTTTTGCATGTAACTTGGGCCTTTAGGGAATAATGAAAATGAAGGGTTTCTTAAAAGTCCCAACTTGTTTCTGAAAGTAGAAACTTGGATTTATTTCAAGTTCAGTCCATGCTAAACTTCTTATTCTTCCTAATGCCTCTATTTCCTTTCATTCTGATTCTAGAAACTGCCCATTATTCATGTTTTCTTCCATCTCTATTCTTATTTTCTCTTACACTGCTTCCTCTGTGCTCCTAACTCTATAAAATTCTGGATATGCAGACAAGTCATGGTTGTCCAAAACGCCAGGTAGAGTGTACTATCTTCCAACTTTATTATTTCAGTTTTGGTACGCATGAATGAGACAATGAGCTTTTACAACTACAGATATCTCTCTTGAGTTATGATTGCATGAAACTGTGGTGTAGTTTTGTTTTTCATTTGCTAGTTAGGTAATTTCCAGGAGCTGGAAACAAGTAGTTAATGCTCCTTGGTGCAGTTTTGTTCTAAGGCCAAACTCTGATGACAGGCAAAATGTCTTTTGAAGTCTGGAAGAATTTAATTCAAAGGTATCTAAACCTTCATTCTCACTCACTGAAAGTTGAAAAATAATTAACTGTGAACCTGTATCAAGGTTTTGAATGGTGGTACTGCCAAGACAAACAGGCCCTGTTTGGCAAAGAAATTAAATATTTTTTCTCTACTTACCTTGCATTGTGTATAGACATTAAAGCCAGATATAATTCTAGATGATTGCCCTGATGGACAATTAAATCTGCTTGACCATATAAATGGTTATTTGTGGTAAACAAACTTGAAATTTAATTATTGAAATGAGGAGGGCTTTATTTGTCCTGGAAACATAAGGCAAAGTTCAGTTCTCAAGATATGCCAGTATCATCCCATTCTAAGCACATAAGAAATTTAAATTTAAACCCCAAATTTAAATTTGTTTAAAAGTAATGCCCTGAATAAAAAAGTGAGCAGATTAATTCCTTTAAATAGATTTCTGTAATCTCTTTTTTAATTACTAAAATTATTTAATGAATGTGTTCAAATTGCACATTTCATATGTGTACTCTTTTACACTTTTTAACACAGTTAAATGCTTTTTTTCATTGTAATTACTACACTGTATTTTATATTAATAAATTACAGTTAAGGAATCTGAGAGAAAATAGAAATAAAAGAGATACGTAGTTTGTATCTTTTCACACAGTATTCTCTTTGAATTTCAAATGCAAATTATTTCACATTAAGTGACATACCAGTGACTGGTTTAATGAGTGCATTTTATTAAAGCATCTTCATCTGTTAATCTATTAATTGTTAATCTGTTAATTTTTGAGGGGAAGGTGCATCAGGGGTATGAACTTAAGGTGTTTGCCACATTCTTCCCTTCAGAGACCTTGAAAGCTTCATCTGCCATCCAGCTTAATCTGGTTCTGCACCTCCCTAGAAGAGGTCAAGGTCTCCTGCCTGCCTCTGCACAGATGCAGACCATAGATTACATGGATGTGGGCTCAGCTCACTCTTACAGTTTAGATCCAAATATTCCATGGACTTCACTGGAAATATTTCAGAGCTGCCATGTTAATGACAATTTCATCTTTTGCAAGCTCTGGAGCTCAACACTGCATGAATCACCTTCTGACATACTTCAAAATAGAATCAGAAACTTTGAAAAGGTGATGACATTCTACTACTGCAAAAGTAAATCCAAGAAAGGAAAGGGAATGTTGGTGTCATTTTCTTGGCTGAGAGCACAAAGGATTCTTTCCCACTTTCTTCAAGAAATGAAAGTATATCAGTTCCCTAAAGGCAGTAGGTCATAGGACATCTAAACAGGATGTTCGAGGCAGGAGATCCTTTTCCCATACCAGAGAATGGGAAAAGAAGGCTACTGAGGTGCTTGAAAATTTTAACTGCATTACTTAATACTGTTTGCCATCAAACTCTCATTTTAAAATGGATCCAGATTTTGTATTTCGGCTTTCTTTCCAAAATATGCAAAGAAATAACTTTGTCTGAGTTTATTTTTCAAATGCTCTTGGTCCCCCTAAATTTTAAATCATCCTTGCCATTCTGTGCTATGGCTGATAGAACCCACTGAACTCTGGAGAGCTGCTGCTTTCTTATCAGCAGAGGTGAACTTTGTTTCACAGATCCCAAAACCCTTCACATTTTTTAATAAACTGAAAGACAGTGGACAGCAAGATTTCCAAGAGAATAAGTAGAAATACATAGAATGACTAGAGAAAAAAATGAGAGGCAAAATAGCTGCAAATCTCTTTCACTCTGAGATGTCAGGCTAGTAGGCAGCTTGGATAAAGCCACCTAATTTTGGAGAATAAAGCCACTCTGCAATCCAGATAAATCAGATGGGATCACTGCACAGCAGAATTGAGTTTGTAGAGTGAAACTGCTGGGGCTCAGTCCCAATGTCGACATATGTGTGCCAGTAAAGCACTGTATCTTTCACATAACCATAAATCAGAGCGGTTCCAACCAGGTACAAGATATGGTTCACCATTAGTACTGAGGTACTGATTAGGCTGATTAAATGTGCTCCTGAGTGACCCTTGTCAGTTATCTCATATGAAAAGAATTACTACATCAGATCTGGGACCATGCCACAGTGTCAACCAAAATAGGTAAATCAGAAGTGAGTACTGTACACTACCAAAAGTTATTGCAGGGGAACCATAAAAGAGTCAAATATGACACATGCAAGTTATTTTGTGCCATTTTGTCTTAGTGCTGGGGAACAGTCCCGGGAACATTTTGTTTAGTAATAGATGAAGCAGGTATAGACTTGCAGATTGACAAAAATAGTTCTTTACCTTAAATCTTGTGGGTTTTTCAAAGTATTAAAAGATTCTCATGTTCCCCTACACAGCTTTTTTGAGTTGTCCATTAAAATATATGTTAAATTAAAATTGGAATGAAGGCAAATCTAACATCAAAGGTCATAGAGCTAGATGAATCTGTATTCTGTCTAAGATTTGTGCATTGCTTTCTCCACACTCAGGAAATGTAAAGTACAATATAAAGCATTAGTGAATCTTTTTAAAAACAGATTATGCAGCCAAACCTTGTTCTTGTCTATTGACCAAAAAAAAAAAATCAAAATCGTGGTCCTGATGTACTTATATGTTTCTTTCCAGTAGTTAGATGGACAGGCAGAGAAAAGGATCAATACGAAATTAGTGTTTCAATCATTAACAGGATAATAGTTACCTTATGGCATTCATTAAATGTGTTTGTGAGAGGGGATTCCTGTAATTAGAGATTGCAACCTATAAATATAATGAATTTGTGCTACTTTAAAGAGCTAATGGGATGGTAGTGGAAAAGAAATCAATGCATTATCAGCTCAATTTAGAATCAGAGCCCAATACCTACAATAAGAGGACAAAGTCTATGTGCATGTGCTGACTGATGCTTTATTTTGAAATGGTTTTAGGCAGAGCAAGCCTGCTGAAGTCAGGCGATGTTTTAAAAGACTATCTTAGAAAAGCATACCAAATAAAACATCCCAAAGGCTGTCATTGTCCTCTCATAACCCTGAATTGTTGCAGAAATGGAAGATACAGCTCTTTTTCCTGGTTTTTGGTTTGTGGGTGTTTTGGGTGTTTGTTTTTTTGGGTTTTTTGGTGTTTTTATTTTTGTTTCTTTGGTTGGTTGGTTGGTTGGTTTTTTCTATGAGAACTAAAAGAAGCAAAGGATCACTAATGTAATGTTTTGTTCTTTTGTTCAAATTCAGTGCTGAGTACAAGCGGAGAACTAAGTACATCCAGAAAAGCTTGAATCCTGAGTGGAATCAGACAGTCATTTATAAAAATATCTCCATGGACCAGGTGCGTGACTGGTGGTGCTCTTCAATGCTATTTGCTGCTCTATTTGCATGGTCTGCAGTGCTCATTGTGAAGGGAGCAGTGCTACTGGCAATTCTCTGACCCCCTGCAAAATCTCGCCAGATTTAGGAGAAATTCAGAATTCTTTCCTTGCCTCTGATAGAGCCTACTATGGAAATACTCCTTTTCTTGCCCTTCTGCTCATTAAAATGGTAATTTGTGGGGATTACACTCATAGTCAGGTTTTAAGTACAGATGTGACAATTTAAAAAATGATAACAGAATGAATTAATAAGGGAATAAGCGTAGACATAATTTTCTGAAGTAGATGCAGAAATCATAGTCACTCTTTGTTCAAAAAGCCATGCAATTTCATATAAAGCACAAATTCTACATTTTTATTTTAGAAATATTTATAAAATGTAGATATAAGTTTTTAGATTTATCAGCAATTTATATCAATATCTTGAGATATGATTCACATAAAAAAAAATCAGAGACTATTTGATTTCTTTGTCATAGAAAGATTTAACTCACATCTGGAAAGGATGTCTGCAGAGTCTTCTCTGTTTCTTGGTGGCTTCCTAACTCCAACTATGCTCCTGAAGCAGTATGAAGCAATTGAGTCCTCTACTCCTCCATCTCTCCTCATAAGGGACTTTTTACCAGCTTGAAAAATATATAATGGCCAAAATAATCAGTTATGATAATGAAGTATTTTTTATAGAGTGTGCTGGATTTGTGTGCTGTCCTGAATATTTTTGCCTTTCTTTCTGTTTTGTTCTTGATACTTTCAACTTCACTTTAAAATGCCATTTAATCTTTCAGTACTTTTAAAAAAGCCCAGAATAACCAGGCTCTTTAGTGAATAGCTTCTCCAATGCTTTTATTATTCTTCTTTATCACAACCCCAAGACCTCAATACAATCTCCCCAATTTAAAATTTCATTTTTCTCTTTTCTTGTTCATTGAGAGGAACATAGATCAAGATACTCATTTTTGCATGGAACAAAACCCTTCCCACAGAAGGATTTTCCTTATTGCTCATGTAACCTACACATGTGGACTTAACAGTCAGTAGCTCAGATTTATTTCAGAGGTGTCGTGTTGTATATAGTGGTTTGATGGGCTTTTCTCACTGCTTCATGTAGGCTTTTATAAATGGTAGCTATTTGACAATTAAAGCATCAGGAGGAAAACACACTGATGTTTGCCTAGCTGCAATATAAACCCTAAGTCTTCTTCATTTAGTGAAAGGGTTTGGTAAGTGTTTACAGTATTTCCAAACTCAGCTTTTTATCTAAGAAAGATTCTTCAGTTTTCTTAATGTGCTTGGGGGTTCTTCTGTGACATTTCACAGAGCTGTTATTAAGAGTACTGGGGTGTTGTAAATTCAATGGCTGTTTGGTGCTTTGAAAATGGATAATGATATTAATCTAGGATTTCTCAAACATTGATTTTAATGACAAAAAAATCTTAAATCTTTGATGTCAGTTTTTGGATCATTATTTGATGAAAATTCCCTTTAGATTGCATGTTGAATGCTTTGCATTTTTGCTTTCTATTGGCAAATCCCCTCCTTTTCCCTTCCTGTCAGACTGTTACGTAGTGTTTATGGTTTTAAGTGTGTAAAGTTCATTTGAGAACCACGAATCTTTTATATCTTGGTGTCTTGTCACACAGAACTGTGTGCAGAGAACACTTTTTTCTTTCCATACATTTCCATGGCTTGTATCTACTGCTAAGGTACCAGGGTGTGTGACTTTCTCCTACAAAATTACATGCTCTGGCTTAGAGAATCTACAGTAAAGCACATTTCTAAATCACAAATAATTCAATGCTGATGATAAGTATCCTCTATAGTCTGAAGAACTCTCACCATGTAAGAGTTGTACTCACCATTGTACTCATAACTCTCACAAATCTATATTTCAAAAGAGTTATGGATATAAACAGAAATACAAGACAATAATTGCATTAGACTGAGTGTTCTGTTCACCAAACAAGCAAAACTGCATCATACACTGTTACACAGTTAGCAGTCACATTCAAGCATAAATTCATGAATTTTTATAAACAGTATTTCTTCAAAGAAACATTTCCTTTTGCCCATGCTTTTTTCTCTCCATCAAAGCATGTATTGCTTGCAGACAGCAAATAAGTATTATTAAATATTTCCTAATATAGTTCTTTTAACGTCACTGTCTAGACTTTAGCTGGTTGTACAATTTTTTATTTTCCTTTTCTCTTTTATAAACTAGCTGAAATTAAAGTGAAAATAATTATGGGAAGTAGTTTACTCTTTGAAATGAAACAGACTTTTTCAAGGTCAGAAAGATTAGTTTTATCACATTAATAGCAAATTTTACTTTGACAGTTGGAGTAAAACTAAATCAAACTGTGAATATTTAGTAATTTAAGGGTTTTGTTAAGTAATAAAGTGGAAATAATTACAATTTGAGAGGAAGGCTGAGTACACATATTACAAATGTTGTGCGATAATTGCTAGCTCAAGTCCAATACCTATTCAGAGCAAGAAAGAAAGCATCACAATAAGTTAAGGAGAAGTTTATAAAAAATCTAAGTTTTGTTGCTGATGAGGCCATCAGCATACTGTATGACCACCTTGTAAAGTGTGTCTTTGCCTAAATTTCTTACTTGTCAGAAAGCAAATAAAAGCATTTACTTATATGAAATAATTCCATAAAGCAAATAGTTTTGCTGTTACTTATATCGATAATTTGAAGGAAATATATTTAGAAAGAGTAATATTTTCAAAATCCTTGAGTGATATGGAAGCCTATGTCTTATTTCCAAAGGTAAGGAAAACTTTTGTATGAATCAGTAAGGTGTTCGTATTTAAATCTTAATACCTAGGACAAAAAAATTCCTGATTGACCTATATAAAGTCATTTTATCCTCCCATGCACCAAAGTGCATCAATATAGAGAAGAGAAAAATAAAATGTTAAATATGAATCTAAATAAAAAGAACTGTAATGGATTATCTAATTCATTAATTTCTACTCATCAATCATCCTGACTTAAATTACAATATTTTTTATTATTTCTGATGTACTTATAGTAATATGCTTTTAACATAGAAAAAAAAACCAAGCTGCATTAAAATTATTTCTTTTCTAATGCAAATTCTAGTATGAAATTTTCAATGAATATGTGTTAAATATTTTAAGTAATGCATATTTAGCTATACAGACAGACACTATCCATTACATCCAGACATTTAAAATGAGAAACAAGCCTTTCTCTATCTGTGAGGTTTGTTATGCATTCCACAAAATACAATATTTTCACACCAGCTGTTTCTGCAAATTCCTTCATTTTCTTTAAAATATGTCTGTCCACAGACAGCCTAAAGCCAATTGGAGTTCACATGCAATAATGTGCTTCTATATGGATTTTTATTTTTTTTATTTTTACTTTTTTTTACCCCAGTGCTAAGGCTGGAATTAGTTATTGTTTGGTAACACTTTTTTCAGAGTGTGTTTGGAACTCAGATGACATTTGCAATGTGCAGAGACTGCGTTCCTTCTTTTTGTGACACTCATTTTCCTGTTGGTACATTGCCCACTTGCAGAAAGCCTTGGTCAGACAGAGGGTTCTTGCAACCTATTTCAGTGTTGCTGCCTGTTATATTCCTGATGAGCATCTGAACTTCAGAATTCACAACCTGAAATTCATTGATGTAAGGCAGAACTCTACGTTGCTGTGATGGTAAAATGACTGCCTTTTAAAGCAGCAGCCATTTAGTGCTCTTTGCCGCCATAGTGGTACACAGATATATCTTCAGAAGAACAAATTTTCCTCTGCTTTGAAACTCATTTCATGCACTCTGCCAAATAAAGAACTTTCCATGGTTTTCCATTGTCATCATATTTTATAAAAGCTTTATTAAACTAAAAGGCTTAAAATAGAATTTGCAAAGAAGTACAGAGTACTGTAAGTTTTCATCACAGTTTTATTATCACACTATTGCAAAGAAGCTAGCAAAGTACAGCTGCAGTTAGTTGAAAATATTTTCTATTTTTCCCTTTCTATGAAAAAATTCTTCAAACCTTATGGGTTTTTTCCCCATTTCCTGCATCTATACATTCTTCTCTCTGTCCTTGCACAATCAAGAAGAAATCTCCTCTCAAAATAGCAACCACTGGGACAATACATTTCTGAAAAGTATTTGTGCTATCCCTTTTTTAAATGGTAAAAATACATATACCTAATATAGCACCTAGCAGAAAATTGTATTATCCAGGAAGGCAAAAACATCATGGACCAAAGGGTACTCAGCTCACTTTTTCAGATTATTTTTCATGTCACGGTTTCAATACTGTCTTGGAAGAGCAAAGGAAAGGTATTTTATTCAGTCAAGGAAATCAGCTTTAGAAATATTCTGTAAGCAATGTTCAAAAAATAATATTTTTGTTTAAATCTTACTTTCATTTTTTTCATATTTTTTAAAAGAATGCTTAAGAAGAATATTTCTTAATTATGTAAGAATAAAACAGAAACATTAAAGAATTGCTCTCAAATATTTTTTAAAAAAATCTTAGGTTTCAAGTTGTGATGTTGCTTGCTTAAAGAGTACATTGGTGATGCTAAAATTAGTTTAATTTAATTCCCCTTTGTGTGGGTTTTCCAGGATATGCTGACTTAAATTTTCTTTTCATAGACATTGGCTTTGCATAGTTGTGCATTTTTCTAAAGTTGGCTGGGAACAGATGATATTCTGAATACATAATAATGAGATGAAATTATCAGTTAAAGGCAACTGCAGGTTATTAGGAACTGTCTTAGCTTGTTACTGCATTAAACCAAGGGGCAGTGGAAGGAAACTGATGAGATCATGGTGTTAATAACACCAGTGTTGTGGCTTCGATCCTGGATATACAGACCATCCACTTTAGAGTTGCCCTCGATGATCCTTGTGAGTCACTCCCAGCTCAGAATATTCTATGGTTCTGTAAATAGCCAAGAGTGCTTTCATTGCAAGTATATGCAATATGTACAATAATTGGTATAGCTTATCATTTTGAGCAGTGACTTGATCCTTTGCTGTGCTCCTGTGCCCAGCAGCCAATTGATAGAGCAGTGAGGGAAAGGTTGCTTCCATTAGGATGATGACCTCCACTATCATGTAAGAATTCTTCTTCTGAAATCTTTTATTCAAGTATCTGAAGAGTCCTCTTTTCCTCAGTAATGCTTGCATTCTTCATTTATAACTTCTGAGCCTGACTTCGTAGACACCCTACATCCCACAGGATTTTGTCCCTCTCTCTTTCAAGCCACATGAATTTATTACTGCCTTTCCAGCTGCCATATAGCCTTTTGCCCTAGCATGCAAAATCAGTAATCAATCCTGCCCCTACGTGTCCTCAGAAACCCCTGGAAAAACACTCTGGTCTGTCTTTACAATAAGGTCAACTGCTTTGGTTAACCATTTCTCTGTCTTGTGTTCCCTTGTCATATAAAAGATTTCTTGTTTCTTACTGTGGCCTGTAGAAGAGTGCTTGACACAGCTATCATGTTTAACAAGATCTCCAGATAATGGGTTTTGACAGCTGTCATTAATAGCCAACAGTGCAGCTTGTCCTCATGACTGCATCACTTGCAGACTCTCACTGAATTCTGCAGGCATTAAAGCCTGGTCTTCTCAGATGAGGTTATGTAAATAGAGTGTTTGAAATTTACACTCAGATGCACTTCAGGCAGATGTCTGAGTTCAGACAGATCTGATGATGAGAAAAGCTCTAGGAACAACGAAATAGGGCCTTAAAAATCAATTTATGTCTTGTAGTGGACATAAATTCTATCCAAAACAATTTGTGGACATTCTTAAAATAGGGCCAAACACAAGCCCATCTGGCTTGATAACAAATAATAGTGCAAAATTATTTTTCTCAGAACAAGGTTGATGAGAGGGTGAAAATTACCCACCTCTCTCTCTGAAAAAGGATACATGGAAGAAATAATCTACAAAAACCACCATAATGACTTGATCTGAAGTTTATGAGGTTAATTTACTTTTTACTTGAATTGCAGTTGAAAAAGAAAACACTGGAAGTGACTGTCTGGGATTATGATAGATTCTCCTCAAATGACTTCCTTGGTGAAGTGAGTATATTATTTTGTCCTCTCTACTAGTAATAACTGCAGGCTGTTGTTTGGAGACTGTTCTCTTTCAAGGTATGGCACATGTGTTAAGTAAAACTTTTTTTTACATCCCAGTTTTATGGTTATATACTGTTTATACTGTTTAAATAACAAATGGTCATGATTCCTTTATTTTGGACATGAAAGATATATCCCTTTTATCTTGATTAACTGGGGGCAAGCTAATTTGGGACCCAACAAAATGTTAATTTGCTGAAAATGAATACTTTTTTTGAGTGTGAGATGACAAAAACGTTCACAGTGACTCCAGGGGAAATTCTTGTTATCACTGAAAACTGTCTCACTTGATTTTACCATAACATAGAAAGGATGAGAAGGTATTAATCTTTGTAAATGATTAAAGGATTAAACTCTGCCATCAAGACATATTTTAACATATGCACAAGTACCCTCAAGTATAAGCAATTTAGTCTTGCTGATCAGTCTCATTTTTAAGATTCTGAAATAATAATATCATTACCAAAGTATGACTGAAGGCAAAATCTAATCTTGTAATTAATAATAAATGAGTGCTCATGGGAAGGAGGCTTTCTCTTTACAACACATATAAACAAACATATGCACATATAATACAGAATTACCAGCAATAACCATGATATAAAAATAATTAAAGATGTAATTGCAAATAAAGATTATAATTAGAAACAGAAGCACAGGAAAATCGATCGCTCCTACTGAGTAACTGAGAGTATCCGGTCTCATTCTACATTTGAATTCTGCAGAAAAGCCACACAGTTCAGCTCCAGTTCCCCTTTGTGTAACTACCAAACTGAGCAATCAGTGTCACTATTTGAACAATTACTAAAATAAATGTCTAGGAAGCTGCTACATGATTACTTATTTCCTGCATGCTGTGTCCATATTCTTGTTGAGTTCAGCATGTTTGTCGAAATGCAGGGCTTTACAGAATATTTACATCTTTGTTTTTTATGACATTCAGAAAAGGGATGCTCCAGAAACTGCTTCTACATGAGGATTTAAACCTTTCCCCTTCAAATTTTCTTCAGCCTCTAGAACTAAATTTTTTCTTTTTTTCTTTTTTTTTTTTTCCAATTGTGAAAACAGTTATTCAGGGAAAATGCAACAGGAAAGACTATCCAGTGTACCTCAGCATCAGGATGTCTGGAGGAATACTGCACCATAAGATCAGATGTGAGATATCCAAATTGTGTCCCAAAGACTTGCTTGAATAGAGCCAGCAGCAGCTCTGTGCCCCAGAAGAAAAGTGGCACACCATGGTCCATATCCATGGAAAGTGAAACCTGTGCTCCTACAAAGCAGAGCCCCCAGCCCACACTGCCTGTTGGCAACAATCCTCAGCCATGCTGTCTTCCAAGTCACTTTCAAAGCTTGACTGAAAACCACAACAAGGAGCATGCTAAATAGTTCATCTGTTAAGATTAATTAGAGGTCTAACCAGAAAGACCAAGCCAGATCACAGACAATCAATAAAACTAAAAGGAAAAAAGGAAAGAAAAAAGGCTTTTAACCTGGAAACCATCAGTTATTAAAGGACTTCCCCAAACCTAAACTTGAAGAGGCTTTCTTTAATTCAGGGTCTTGTAATAAAGTGACAAAAACATTGTAATTGCACATTTATTTGTCTAGTAGTTTTAAAACCTCCCTACCTGAAATTAGTTTTAACCCTCTCACTTTAGAGCCAGATGCAAAGCTATTTTTGACCTACCTTCCTTCAAGACTCTGTGATGCATTTCAGTACTTTACATCCCTTGGCCCTATCAACTGCAAGCTTATTAAGGGAGGAAGGGTCTTTATTGGTGCCAATGCTCTTTTTGTTTTGCTTGTATTTTTCTTAAAGAAATTTCACAGAAGTTCTACTCACAATGAAGGTGGCTCAGAGGAGATTTCATCTAAACTGTTTAGGGGTTTTTTTAGCCAGTTTATTTGTTTCATTCCCACATTACCACTGCACTTCTTGTTTTTTTCCTCAGTAATGTTTAGATGCGCAAATGGTCTGTTGAATTCTATTATTTTAGTGAAGTGCAAGAGTAACCCTGTTTTTTTTGTATATGTGGATTTTTTATGGACTCAAGAAGCATGAATCTCACATTATTGAAGACAATAATAAAAACAAATATGAAACTTTTTTCCCCTTTAAAAGCACTGATAAAAGGGAGAAAATTTTACTGCTTGGTTCTCCTACTAGAATATGTGTGTACAGAGGCAGAATGGATGGATGTCTTTTTGATGTCTTTTTATTGTAGCTGTCAAGCTAGTGCTCACAAGCTGCACTCTAAACTGCTCAGTCATCTTTGTGTGGAGTTATGCCACAGTGAAAGGACTCAGCTCATAGTCCTTACTGAGGTCCTGGTGAGAAGGCATATTGGTTCAAACACATCAATATGCTACTGAATCTGGGTTTGGGGTCATAGCATGCTCAGAGTCCTGAATCTGTCAGCACACAGCCTCATACACCCTTCACTCTTACACTTGATTGCAACTTCTGACAACAGAACTCTGCAATCTCTCTACAGCAATGCTGCTGTATGCAATCATTAAGGGGTCAGATAGAGACCACATATTATGCTTTGATTTATTTGTAGGTACTGATCGAGTTATCCAGCATCTCTCAGCTTGACAACACTCCTCGGTGGTATCCTCTGAAGGAACAGAGTGAAAACATAGATCATGGGAAATCTCATTCTGAAAAGAGTAGCCAGCAATCTCCAAAACCATCTGTCATCAAGAGCAGAAGTCATGGAATCTTCCCGGATCCCTCCAAGGGTAGGAATGACTTGGTGCACCTGATATGAAATATTTTCCCAGATGATGTGTAAACCTTTGCTATGTATAATTCTAATAGAAAAATAAAGATATTGGTATGAAGTTTGTAGACATTTTTATTAAAAATGCATTTATCTCAGTGATTAATTAGTTGGATACAAGGTTTAAATTGTTTCAATCTCGCCAGACAGCTTACTGAGTAATTATATCCTTAGAACAGCAGCATAAGACTCTATGTGCTTTGCACATCTGCTAGAGATTCTGTTCCTTTTTAATTTTCTTGATAGCCTTGGGCAAACTCAATACATATTTAGTTTTCTATTTTTCATATTCCTTACATATTCTATGGTATTTTTTCTTCTGAAAATGCCACGTTAATATTTTATAGAACAACAATTATGCTGCAATGGTGCATATGCATTTCCAGTCAATGATAGTGGATTGTAGCACATCTCAGTTATACTGGAAATCAGTGGAGCTGATACAGTAGAAGTATACTAATGTTTACAAAAGTAGAATTATCTCATTGTCTTCTGCTCCATGAAATTTATTTCTCATTCTTTATTTTATACTAAATAGTCAGTGGACAGGTGCTCTCTTAAAACACATGTGTCCTATCAAAGCAAAAAACATTCCATCTAAAATCCAGATGAGAGCCCCAGAGGGACAATACTCTGCTCCATCTCCTCTCTATTTCTCTATGTAACATTTTGCCAGGGCTGGTGTCTATATAAGATGTTTGTCTGAATTAGAGGTGAGTATAGAAGACATTGTAAATTAGTATGTGATTATTCAGGATAAAATGACTTGCATTCGCTAAGTGTTTGGTACTGGCATAGGTGATGCTGCTTAGCTTCGACACACTAGAGAATAGAAAGTGGAAAACACTAAGCCATCATTCCACCAGTTTGAACCAGCACAGAAGGTCTAATTCACAGGTGATAAAAAAACAATACTAAATAGATTATTCCCTGGGCCAGGTAATAGTGGAGAAGTAGAAAACAGTGCTTCATAAGAGTTTCCTAATCGTGGTATATCCTGAAACTTTAAATGGAAAGGCACAGCTTAATCTTTATTCCTTGTTCTGGAATTCAGCTAGAAAGACCAGTCAAGAGAAAGAGAATGAAATTGTTTGTTTTTAATAAATGCAAGAGTTGTACTTCTTCATTTTCCTGGTAGACATGCAGGTGCCCACCATTGAGAAATCCCACAGCAGCCCAGGGAGCTCCAAATCTTCCTCTGAAGGACATCTGCGCTCTCATGGTCCATCTCGCAGCCAAAGCAAAACCAGCGTCACTCAAACTCACCTTGAAGACGCTGGGGCAGCCATCGCCGCTGCTGAAGCAGCTGTGCAGCAGCTTCGCCTTCAACCAAGTAAAAGACGCAAATAAATTCCTCAGCATGGCAGCTTAATGTTCATCTGTTGCCTTTTTCCCTGCTGTCCTTCCCTTTTTGGCTATTTTTCTTTTCTGTTCTTGGCACACTGTGCTCACTCTGTTCAATGTCTTTCTTTGTGTGCCTGTGTGTGAATACATATAATTATAATATACTCTTGTATTTAGAAGTCTTTTATTTATTTATTTATTTATTTGTTTTATAAAGACTGCAGTGAAACTGGCTGTTTCGCCATCAGTCCCTTCACTCATGGTCCATGATGTTCCATAGTTGTGCATGACTCACAGAGAAGTCCATTGTGTTTTGATGTCACTGAATACCTACCAATGAAATAATCAAAACCTGCAGAGATGCAACTGCCAGCTCTTCAAATTGCACATAAGACTGAGACCACATTAATAACAGGATGTATCTATCAGCAGTGATCATGAAGGACAGTACTATACACCAAAAGAAGATTTGAACTTAAAGAACTTTTTTTTAACTATATGGCTGAGATTTCTATTTTTGAAACATGACTGTAAATATCTTTTTTTTTTTTGGAAAGGAAATATAAGGCAACCTTCTTTATATCTCAGATAAGATTGTATTAGCGATGAGCAGTACAGAAATACAATAAAAACATTAAACGCAATAAGTTCAAAACCATTAAACACACAGAGCCAGTAACAACATCAGATTTCAACAATTTTAAGTTAGCAAACTCAAAGGTAGTTGACAGCTAAGTCAGATGTCACAGTTCAATTTTTCAAGTAATTTTTTACCATGTATTGAATGAGGGTCAAGATAGATTTTCTCTGACAACTTCAAGTAGGTTAATGAATAAAACAATTCCATTCAAAAGGATTACTTTCTAGAGTATACTTCAGACCAGTATCATCTGATTGCTAGCTGAGGGTTTAATAGATGGCAAATTAAATCTCTCTGACTGTGAAGTCATTGTGTTTGTCTTTAGGATTTGTTGATATGCCATAAAATCACCATGGTATAATGCAAAACTGGGGGGAAAATATTTCCCTTGTCTTCACCGTCATTAATACAGAAACAGCCAGTTTTGATACTCTTTAATGCTGTGCATGTGGTGTCTCTTTGGTGTTTGAAAACACTATTTACTTAAATACAGAAAAAAACCCACTTCTGTTTGCATGAATAACATTTAAGCTGGTTCCATCTGAGGATACATACTCTGGGTTTCCATTTCACCCACACTGCCACAGCAGCACATAAAAGCGGTCAGTCTAATCATGCCAGGAAGCAGCACAGACACAGCATAGCAGGAGTCCTCCCTATTCAAAGAACTCAGTCTGACAATCTGCCTCCACCAGCCAATGACAACAAAGACCAAAGCCAACTAGCCCTCAGGAAAGTGATGTCTGATGGACCAGTCAAGCCTGAAGGAGGTGAGCAGAAAGACATGGTTAAGAAACCAACTACATCCCAAATACTTCTTGCCATGTCAACTAATTCATTGCAATATTTAATTATTTATTTTATCCCTCCATTAAGTGCTGTAAATGTTAACATGAGTCAAGAACTCTGCTTGATTTTTCCACCTATCAGTGCATAAATCCATAATGAAAAACTGTGCTAAGAAACATTATGAAACAACAAATGTGTGCACTTCCATTCCACTGGAGTACTTTGAATTCTGTTGAAAAGTAGTATAGCTTTGCTCATGTTGTTGCCTAATAAAAAGCATGCATCCAAGCTGGTCTGCTTAAGCATGATTGGACATTTCTTGTACTGTGACAAAAACCTAACTGCACATTTTTGTTTCTGAAAATGTAATTGGGACAATAACAATTCCTGCTTCCTTTTCCAACATAATTATCATGTCAACAGTCATTAGCATAGATAATTTTTCAAACCATCAGTGGAAAGGAAAGAAGTTTTGATCCATGTATAGCTCAAGCTCTTGATAATTTTCTTATCAGCATCTTTAAAAATTATTTTCTACTTATAGGCACCTGTAATACCACATATCACCAATTTATTCCCTCATCACAAATAAAGAGCCAGAATCTCAATCAGTTCAAATTGCCACTGTTCTTTTGACTTCTAAAGCATCTTGTTTATTTCCATGGAATCTGAGGGATAATCCAAATAAATGTACTGACTGAACTCCCAGATGTTCTCTTGTGCTGTGATCCCTTCCTAAGCTCTCAAGATTCATTGAAGGTTTTTCTGTCAACACCTTTGCACACATTGGAAAATCTAAGCTGGCTGAGAGGGGTGCAGGAGAGAAAGAGGAAATAAGTACTTTAGACAATATATTCTAAAGGCAGCAAGTCATTCAGACAACTAGTGTGATGTTAAAACAACTAATTAACAGGGCAAAAGTAACATGTCTTTTTAAACATATTTAGAAATGAAAAGTTTTTTTCTTGAAAGCCTTTAAAACTCTTTCCATGTATTTACACAAACACACACACACACACATACACTGTATTACTCTACAGCTCAACTCTAGACACTCAACTCAGGCAGAACCAGGGAATGTCATGGTACGAGTTCAGGCATCATGTCTGAAAGCTGCAAACCACTCCTGGGGGGTAGACCATTCAAATCTATGTGACTTTTGTGATCCTCTGAGGTGTCATGTGTGTCGAGTTTTACCGCAAAGACTCGTAGCCCGGTGGTGGTGCCTTTCCACATAGACAGGCAATGCAAAACATTTTTCTTGTGATATAAGGTTGAATTAAGGTTCAGATACACTTTCATAATAAGGAAATAGTGAATCTGTTACCTTCAAGTACCTGTGCCAACAAACTGCTATTCTATCCTCTATGCTTTTAAAATTGCAAAAAGAATATGTACTGATATGTACTTGGCTCAGCAATATTGGAAGCATCATAGAGAGTTATGGGAACAAGAGTCCACATTATAATAAGAGTCCACCATAATATATAAAAAAGGTTAGAATTGTTATGAAGAGATGTAGTACTTTTGTCTTTTTACTTCTGACAAATAAACACAATGCATAGTCACCTAAACAGTGTTAACAAGTCTGCTTTCAGACCTGTGAGGTGTTTTGACTTCTCTTTATTGTACCAAAGATGATTTGTGCAAATTTATTCACATGAGGTGGGCCAGTAGTTACCATTTTGTGGTTAATCACTCTCATTACTTTTAGCAGGAATGAGAAGCAAAATTATTTCACTGCAGTTTTGTGAAACTAAAACTGCAGTTTTTATGAAAGTAAAATGAGATGAGTCTATAACCTCTAATAGAAAAAGCACCAGAGATACTCAAAAGAGCTTCCAATTTATGGACTTCTTTATGGGATGAAGAGATGATGAAGGACAGAGAAATTTCCCCTGCATTGTGAACTATGGATATTAGGACATCATCAGTTTCTAAGTCCATTCCTAAAGGGGTGATGCATGTTTGTGGTACCCACCTCCATTATAGCCTACTTTTTTGTACCTGGAAAAGAACACATTAGGAACTGGTTTTAAGGACTGGACCAGTCATATTGGAAAGTTAGTAATTTTTTGTTACTATGTCTCAAAGCACTTTACTAAGGAAGTCATTACAGATATTCCACAACATTATTATTATTATTGTTTTTACCGCAGCTATTTCTCTGTGGATTTATTAAACAACAGCACCTTTTAGAGGAATTGCTTGGGTTTTTCAGCCCAAGTACAAAATGGTGATGGAAATTATTCTATGCTGTGAAGTCCTTCTATGCCTAAGATAACCCTCAGAAAGATTGTCCTCCTTTGATCCAGTCTCTCAATAGCTTTATTTTTTTCCTCTTGAATTGAACTGTCTCTAGAAAAAAACAACAAACCAAACAAGGCAAGAATCCTCAGTCATTCTGAGAATGTCTCAGAGAAATCCTTCTCTACTTCTGATTCATAAGATCCTTTCTATGTGGTCTATTTTTTCAGTTATTAATTGTGTGTCTGTTAAGAAATAACAAGGAAATCATAAACAAAACCAGCACCTATATTATAAATAGCATATTTTGTGAATACAAAGGTCTTTCATCAGTTTTTTTGTTGAACTGAATTTCTTCTGTATTCCTTTTAAAGAGTAAAATATGTATTAAAAAAAATCAAGCTGTTTTAAAATTAAGGTGAAGATGGAATAAAAAGCATTGGGTTTTGTTCAGAACCTTTGTAAAATCCAACATTCAGCTACAGCAGTTAATTAAAAATAAACCCCAAATTATAATGTTGTCATTGCCCATGAGAGATAAGAGTGTGATCTGCAAAGAAACCAACTCCATGCTACACTTTCCATTCACATCCCTCAGAGAGGAACAATAACATTTCAGAGCCAACTCTTTGAAGCCATAAGTTACAAGGGATCCAAGTCAGAGGAAGAGAGCAGTGCCTAGGCTTGAGTTAATTTGATTTAGGTTTTGTGCAATATATGAATCATTTCCAATTACACATTCACATAAAATTAAGCACATTCCCTTCAACATAAATCTGTGTATTTGAGTTTATCCACCAGATGAGTCAGTTTTAGATACAGTGTGAATCAGTCCACCACCTTTTCAGTCAGTAATTTATCCCACAGAAGGAACTTCTCATTGTATGGAATTTTTGTCTAGGTCAGTTATGTTTTAAATAAATTATTTTAGAGTTTGTCAGATTCTTGAAAAGTTGGAGATGTTCTGATTATTATCACCAGTTCTCTGGATACATGCATATGAAAGAGTAGGTGTATTTGGAATATAATTTTTACTGATTTCATACAAAAAAGTCTTTTCAAACCTAGCTTATAGATTTAAAGGAATGAATAAAATTCTTTCATTTTAATATCTTCCAATAAAGTAAATAAGAAAGACAAGGAATAGAAAAAAACTTCAGCATCTGTGTTAAACAGAAAGGTGCACCACCTCTGCCTCGCCAGAGTGGAAATTGTAGCTTTCAGGCAAGTGAGTTCAGAGCATGAAAACAAAAGATAGTGTTCATCATATGGTCAGCATTTATCTACATAACTGCTCATTTTTTTAAATGATACACTTTTATAGGGACCTGTGCTCTCTACAGGGGTGTAGTTTAATGGGTAAAATTTGGTGGGATTGTCCTTATTTGCACAGAAAAGATGCCAGGTTTTCCCCTGAAGGAAAATGACTGTACAATGAAAAATAAATTCCTTTACTACATTAGAATATCCAAGGGTGAACAAAAAAAACCCCTTATTTTAGATTTTCTAGAAGTTTATTTTGAATCTTCCTAGCATCTTTGAAGAACAGTAAATTAATATTTAAATACTAAATAGCTCAGTAAGTGAATTTAAGTCTCAACATCATTGTAGCCTTATACATTTTTCATGTTTTCCAACAGGGACTTATGAAAGAGAAGCTACAAGTCAATACGCTATTGCTTGTATATAATTTGTTGATGGATGCCATAGGCAACTCCAGCTCTATTTGGCTCACATTAACCCAAACAAACAAACAACCTGCCAAGATAAAAACACTGCTATACTCCTAACCTGAATTAGTTAGCAAATGTTAAAGATCTAGAGAAATTGCCATGTGTTTCAGTTAAAGACCCAAACATACCTGTTAATTTAAGGTACTACCACCCTTATAATTCTACTGGAAGTTCTGCCTAATTTTCAATAACGGAAAAGTTTATTCAAGATCAAACTTTTAGCAATTTAAAATCACATCATTTCCTTAAAATGTCCTCTGACACATGTACCTGTTTTGGGTATTTTTTTTTTGTCCCTGAAAATGGAGGGGTGGGAGGTGGGGATGAGGAAGAGGGGAGAAAATGCAGCACCACCAGCATTTCATAGAGAACATTTCATTCTTTAAGTTTTGGATCATCTGTCAGGACAAAACAGGTTTTCCAAACAGTTGTATGTCAGGTGATTTTACTGGTCAGGAGGAGATCGACTCTCAAAGCTGATACTGTTTGCTAGAATACCTACAGTAGCAAAATTCTTCATCAGTGTTTTCAGAATTGTACCCAATTAAGCCTATCAATTTAAACACCTCAAAGAATGCCAGTTTAAAGCACTTTAGTTCAAAAGGTAGTACACCTGCTTATAACTGCCTTGAACCAACAACTTTGACATAAGTTCACTTAAGTTCACATAACAGGTTAACACTGCGCAGAAATCTGATGTGATGCGTGCATCAAGACTTTGCTATCACTGTACAACCCATGAGACAAGTCTGAGCAGGCACTGTGTAATTTCTAGCCACTTAGCTGCAAGAAATTAAAATTGACATGAATTTTCATTATCTCTAAGGTGTATTTACTGGCCTTAGCAACAATGGAGTGAAAGGAAATTGATTCCTAGCTTATATAAATCTTTTGACTTGGATATGATTGTGGTTTCAAAAACCTACCTATTCGGGATCCCTTTTGGTCTATATCCATTTTCACACTTAATAGGCAATACCGTGTTTTAATTTACTACATCATTTTTGGATATTTCCTTCACACTTAAATAATTTATAGTCCAAAACTGTTTTGTGACTCATGCCACTAGTTTCTTAATTTCCAAGTAAAATGGGCCTTCATATTGCTACAAGTAACGCTTTTCCAAGAATCATTATCAAAACAAGAACAGTTTGTCCCCACTCTCTGAAGACAGCAGTAATATGAGGCTGTCTTTTGAACCTTGTTTCTGTCTAATAGCTGGCCCATTTTGCTTTGGTTATCCCTGCTATTTACTCTTCCACCATTTTAAGCTGACATGTAATTTCAGAGAATTGCTCAGATTCTTCATTTGATAACTCTTATTTCAAAAGTCTTTTTTTCAAAACTCTGTAGGGTAGACTAACCCTAGAGAGTGCATGGAAAGTTATTTCATCCAAATTGCTTTCCTGGGTAAAGAAATTACTTCAGCACAGTTTAAGTGTGTTGTTCTTCTGTTACTCAGCTCAAATGATAAATTTCTCTGTAAAGGATTGTCTTGAAATTTCACAAAATATCCCTGCTCAATGTGCAGTCAAATCCATGTCTAATATACAGCTGTGGCTGAGATGGGTGAGATCATGTCTTACAGTCCTGTTCAGTATGAGGGAGCATTAGGGAAATTATCTGGGCTGATCTGAGGTAGATGTGTTTGATCACCGGTTGTTTATGTATTCCCACTCTGTTGCCAGTTCACAAAAGATGCAACAAGCAGTCCCAAAAACAGTTTTACTCTGTCGAGCCTAACAGAGCAAGCTGTTCCTTGTTTTTAATGCTAGCAAACACTTCATAAAAAGCAGGAAAACTGGCATTTGGGGCACTTTGAGGTTGGAGCACTTGAAACACAAGGCTACCGATAGTGAAGGGCAGCCAAGCTTCTGCCAAAAGACAGTGTATAAGATGCCCAGTCTGTTGGTCATCAGAAAATTACACACGACATATTTTCTTCATGCTAAGACGTGACTTACATGTTTTCCTTGGTTCTCAAAGTCTGTTTTCTAACTGGGTCCATAGGCCAAAGCATAAGCAAATTCATATTTTTGCCATACTAATAATAATTTTTTGAAATGGAAATAAAAAGATGGAGCTGAAAAGTGGGGTCAGTGCTAATCTCCATTTTTACTGAATCAGGATTCTTTTCCAAAAAAGCATAAGGGATTACATGTCCAAACACCATTTTGTTGAATTACTATCTTCTTCTTGGAAACTGTATAGAGTACAAAAGGTATCTATCTAACCCTTATAATTTTTTCTTGGGAAACTCTGGTCCTACACCAGGTATAAAATTATCATCCACTTTCTTAGAACCTGAAATAATTACTGTAAACTGTGGAGAACTTTTCCAACTCATTTATATATTATTCACTAGAATGATTGAACTGAAACTTTTGCTCATGCCAGAGCCTGTAAAACAGGCAGTTTAACAGAATCACTCAGAGGCAGCATTAACACCACATTTCAAACTACTAAATGTGACATATGTACCCATTAACACTCATTCCAAGTAGAAAACATTTCATCTCATCAAGGGAACTACCAGCTAAAATAGGATTAGCAGATGAAAATGAAATCAAGCCACAACAATAGCTTTGTATAATAGGAAAATCTGTGCCCTGTTTCAGAGAAAGCAGCTTATATAAGAATTTTAAACTTTCATTTCATATTTCTATTCTTCATAGTTCAATGGCTAGGCAGCCCAGACATCATGTTATTTAAAAGTGCCAAGCACCCTATAAACTGTGTAAAGAGTTTAGAGAAAAAGGGCTGGAGAGAGTGAAGGGATATCTTTCTCCCAGAGAGAGGCCAAATGAAGGTGCGTAATGACCTTCAGTTAAGCTTTGGCTCTTCCATCTGCTGAGGCCTGAAGAGTCTTTTCTCTAAAAATGTCAGGCTTTAAGAATCATATGTAATTGGCAGCAAGACCTTGCCTATTAGAAGTATTTTTAAAGTTTTTTAAGCTTTCTAAGAGTTTCTAAAAGTCATATATTGGGTTGGTTGGGGTTGGGGTTGTTTCGTGGAGGGGTGAGTGGGGGTGGTGTTGCTTAAGAGCCAGGGAATAATTTGCGAAAACAAAGGGCAAGGAAGCGATGAAACACACTGGAGCTCTTCCACAGTCTGGATAATTAATATTCAAACAATGGAAATTGCCTACACCTGAGTTCCTATTCAGATAAACATTGTAGATTCCAGTAAAGCAAGACTATACCTTGTAGCTTCAGGCACCTCTGTGACATCAGATGACAGTTTCTAATCTTTGGACCCTAGTGAATCTGTATGAAACTGTTCAAATGCTACAGACCAAAGCTACAGACCATGCTACAGACCTCCTGCCAGAACTTTGATGTCAAAATTTGAGGACTAAAGAATTTCCTAGCTTAGGCAGCTCTAAGCAGCTCTATAACTCAGAACTAACTTGCCCTAATACCATAATCAAAAGTAAAATTAAAACTATGCAATAGTTGTCTTTATGTGAATATGGACCCAATCGACCAAGCTAGGTGGAAATTGTTCTGACACTTTCCGACTTCACAGACCGTATGTAGACTGGTAAGACTAGAGGAGAAACACAGAGAATTCTGACTTTCTTGTTAGTGTTTTGAAGACAGTGTTTGTATTCAAAGAGAAAGGGCAAGACTGCAAGTGAGTGTGCAGACAGTTTCTTGAACATAAGAGCATGGAAAAAGTTCTATCTTTCCACATAGAGTAGAACTATAACCATAGTTACACTAACTCTCAGGGAATATATTGCATGGCAGCAAGCATTGCCACATCATCAGAACTCCCAAATTTCATATATAACCAGCAGAAACTTAAAGGTCTAGATGAATGTGTTAAAATCCCGACATGTAGAAAATGTGGGTGTCTCACAAGTTGAGATGATCTCTGTATCCAGATTCTGAATTTGTCAGGAAACCAGCTATAAATCTATTTGTGGATTTCATTTCTTGTCACAAACTGACTCTGTGATTCAATACTTTCATAGAGCAGACAGGAAAAAAAAAAAGAATAACATTAAACTTTAGAATTTTCAAAATCCAGTCGTGAATCTAAACTTGGATCCATTATAACCATTCACCAAGTGAAGTGATCTTATGGAAAAGAAACCATCGATATGAAAAATTATGTGAATTAGTGAAAACAGTAGAAGAACTAAAAATATAGCATACTGAATGTGTAATCAGGATACAGCTGTTTCAAAAGAAACAGCTATGGGTTGATTATAAATAGATGAAGCAAAACTTCTAACCCATTTCTAAAGGCTTAATTCAAACTTTTCTGGATTGAACCAAATTCTAGGTTCTTACTGGTTTTAGAAATCCACCAGTAAATATACAAGAAATTACTTCAGACACTAATTTTTACAACAAAGTCAGTAGAAAAATAAAGCCTAGATATGAAAGATCCTTTCAGGCCACTTATTTTATGGTGGAGATATATGCTGCACTAAGCAAATTCATGCCTAAGGGAAGGGTTGAAGACTCTTTCCTGTGCGGGCACAATACTGTTTTGGCTCCCACAGGTTTTGCAGATGTGTTGATCTCCTATTTATACTCACCTGTGAGCATTTGTCATGCCATGGAAAAAAAAAAAAGCCAACAAAACAACCTAACCTAAAGGAACCCTCAGAATTCCAAACAGAAAACACTGGCAGATGTACAGGTCACAGAAACACGATGAGAATTGAGGTCATGAGTTAGTTTGGGACAGGCATGAGAGAGCCATAATTCAGGCTGTTGAATACAGGACAACTGGCAACAATACGTATAACAGAGAGCTTCACCTCTCATCTCTGAAATGTCACTCTTGCCCAGCATCTCTCAGCAGCATTTTGCTCACATGTCAACACAGGCATAGGAATTCACTCACAGCACCACCAGCTGAAAGTGATAGAGCAGTCACTGCACACATCCACCCCAGCCGGCTGTCTCTCTGGAAAAACATGGGTGCCTTTCCTCCAGGTGAGATATTGAAAGTGTCTTCATGTAACATTATGATTTTAAAATTTATTCCTTTGTATTTACATCCAAGAAGGCAGCCTATGATCATGTAGAAAATAATGGAATAGAGCTAAAGAATAATTTTATCTGAAAACAGCATAGACTGACAGATTCCACTTCTGTCTGTGGGCAATAGTGGAACAATGGCAATTAATAGAGTTGAAAAGATAAAAAAGTTATGTGACAACTTGGTTTACCAGTGAAGAATCACTGTGGAGAATAAAAGTTTGATCTTAAAGTTTACTCAAGGGTTGACGATACGGGAATTGCTTTATTTATTGTATCTAGTTCAAATTACTCACCTGTTTTTGCATCATGTTTGAGGAGTTCCACTCAGCTTCCTGGGCTCACATCAGGCAACATGCAGAGTTCTTCACCAAAAATATTATTCAGTTAGTCAGACATAAAAAATATTGATTGCCAGTTTAAAGCAAGACACTGTTGGGGCTCTGGCTCTTACTAAATTTCCAGTTAGATACTTGACTAATTTATTTTTAAAGAAAAATCTCTTTTAACTACTTACATAGGAGTTTCACAGTTCAGCTAAATAAAATAAAACCTCATTAAGACTTCATAGAAAAATAACTTTACAGTATTATCTGTCTTCAGTATATATGCTCAATAGGTTGAAATAGATGAAACATGACAATAGCAGATGTACTAGAAGACATTTAGCAAAAAAAATCCCCAAATATGTATTAATATTCCCAGAAAATTGTGTTAATCAATATGAGAATAGCTACTCTATTGTTCCTGTATTCATTACTATGTTAATGTCACTGTGTCCTTTCTTGTTTATTTTTCTCAACTTGCTAAATGCCAAGTACCTGGATGTTTTGTAATGTCCAAAACACAAAATAAGGCAATCTGAAGTAAAACTAACATACGCTATACAAACATCAAAAAGTATTAAATTAAATTAAGGCATATCCTATCAAAATATGTTCATTAAAATTCTATGCATGTAGTAAGAGAGATCCAGATGGCTAGGAGCAGTTGAGAAATATAATGCATAGCTGTGTTATGTCTGAAGAGAGGTGGGGATATTCTCTCTGACTATAGATTGTGTGCTTACACATCTTTGCAAACTCCTCTCCTCAAAATCACCAGATGCAAAGAATCTTTCCCCAGGAATATGAGGAAGGCCCACTGGGACTTTCATTTTTACAAGATTATAATATGAACATTGTATTGAAATGAATATGAAATGTTTCAGATGAATAACTGGTTTTCTGTCATTTTAATCAGAAAAGCAGTGTTAATCACTCCATCCTGTTCTTTTTTTCCGTCAGGCTGTTGATTTGAACTATTAACATGACTGGAGAAAAAAAACAACAAAAACACGGTGGTGTACTATTTGGTTTAGAACACCTCATTCTACATGAAAACAAACTTCATCTGCAAAATATGATAAAGCAATATTTGAATGTAAAATATAAAAATGAAAGTGTTTGCAGCATGTGATTTTGATAAATTACATTTTTTCTTAATATCAGTGGTACTGATGTCTGACAAGATTTTAGTAACCAAATGTTCCTGCCCTGTACAGCAAGGTCTACTAATCATCGACCTGCAGAAAGTTCTGTCTCCACTGGCTCATCAGCCAGCAGTTTTGGCAGTGGATACAGCATGGATAGTGAAGGCAGCAGCAGTGCCACGGGAGAGAATAATCTATTTCCCATCCCAAGAATGTAAGGCTTTTCTGTTAATATATTGTATCCTCTACGCACAATTTATAGCATTTTCACTTGCCAGTCATCTTCTTATGTAGTTTCCTCTGCAGACTAGAGTTATGCAGTAGAGCAGCAGCTAACTGGGGAGAATTCCCCAGAGTTCACACTTTTATTCTGTTTTGTTGAGCATTTAATTGTTAATAATCAACCAAACCTCTGCCTCAATGTCATTAATTTCTTCCTGTCATACAGGAGATGTGCTTGTCTCAGCCTTTGATGAAAGTGTGTAGAGATGGCCTTGGCTTATGTTTTAAAAGTACAGCTATTGTAGGATTGAGAAAGCTTAGTTTAAGTCTTCAAATTTTCCTCCCTGTGTAAAGAGGTGTTACTAGTGCAAGGGGAATTCATACTCTGGATTGAGTCCAACTTTTCCCAAGTTTTTAGGAGTTTCAGTATAATTTCTCAGTTCTTGAGTGGAAAAAGCTTTTTGGTACAGAGTCCTGTAGGAATTATCAAGCTACTATCAGTGTAATGATCCTATAAAATGATTTAATTTTCCAGATTTTTTTCCCAATAAAGTAGTCTATAGAGAAAAGTTTTGCCAGGATTTTTTCACCTCCTTTGTCAGCATATACCATCACTTAGCAATTTCACTTATATTCCCTAATAGGACAAAGTAACTTCTGATCAACCGAATGATTCTGGCCTGAAAAAAAAAATTATAAAGTGACTGTTCTCAGAATATTAGTTAGTGGTCATTGTTCATTCATTGTCTGCAATAGTTGTTCAATATTTTCCCTGGAACAGAAAGTTTTGCTTTTCCCTTGAAGTTGTGAATCATCAGTCCCAAAAGACATAAGCTTCCTAGAAAAACTTGAATGAAGTGAAAATTCTCTAGAACTGTGATATTTCTGATTATTTATCATTTTCAAAAATAATGTCCAGTGGTATTTGTCTACATCTAGTTAGTAACTAAAGGGAAAATAGAGATAAATATAAGACTTGTTGAGCACCTTCATAATCTAGGAGGATTATGCGAGCTTAGGTTGTAGGGGGCTAATTGTTTGATTTGTATTGGACTTTTCCCTCATGTTGTTCTAGGCTAAAAGGGGGGGTAAAAGAGATGATCTTTGTCTTTGTCAACATCAAAAAAAAAAAAAAAAAAAGAAGAAAAATATCAGGCAGTCATTGCTAGTGAGAAAAGCAAAGATGCATAAAATCTTTGGGCACAATAACATAAGATGGAGCTCTCGATAGAATTTTTAGTTCACACATGCCAAATTTGTGTCACAATAGCATAATTTACTGTGTATTGACTAGCAGTGTGACAGTACCTACAGATACTTGCTGTTTGTCTGACAGACTCATTGGTCTCTTAAGCCTGAAACCAGCCCCACCTCTAAGGAAGGAAGGAGGAAGCAGGAGGGTCTGCACAGCTTCAGATTTTCTCATACAGAAATTTGTTCTCATAAACTAGACTTAATTAAATAAAATATATCCACATCTCTTTTTTTNTACACTTTTTTTTTATTATTATGGCATTTTAAAGTAAATTATTTTTATGCTAATATTAGACAGTCTTTAAAATTACACAGGAAATTTACAGAGACAGGACCTGCTTCATTTTTCATGTTAGTCTCCCAGGCTTCACATAGCAGTGCAAAGAAAATTAATGACAAAATAACTGTTTACCATCAGATCATTCATGGAGAGAATGTTTAAAATTGATAACTGTTTTAATTTTGAATTCTGCATAAAAAAATTACTTATCTGAATAAATGTATAACTGAAATTCTACTCATCGTTTGCATTCACACTGGCTTGATAATGACTTTGGGGACTCTGACCTTGTACTCTAATTAAGCAAATCCATAAGACCACAGCTTACAATTTCGATGTGAATATTAAGTAGGCTAAATATTTTTAAGTATCTTGGCATTTAAAAACCTTTTTTGGTTATCAGCCCTCTGCTTAGACTGTGTTTCTGGTCTATCAATGGAAGTTGTTGGCTACGCTGAATTTTAAACTCTTTGTTTTATCCAAGAACTTTTAACCATAGGAACAATTAGTCTTGAAGCGAAATAAATTAATTAAATAGTGGCGCCATGGGAATTGTTTGATGAGGTAACTAATTAGAATACTTGCCAATATTAAGTAGCTATAACTATCAAGGGAAATTGATAATTATATACAGTTACATGAATCTGAATATGTCTTGTAAAGTCTTTCTAATTTGGATTCTTTTTAAATACTCCAATTATCCGGTTGTAATATTCCTGAAAGTGACTCCTGTTCTTGTCTCTGATAAAGACCAGATTCTGTATGACTTTGTGTTGTGTAACAATATATAGCAGTATATTGGCTGTAACATAAGAATCATTTTGAATGCAAAGGTGAAAAACTATTGAGTGATGTATAAGGAATAAAATCCCTGGGACAAATAAACCTTGTATTATATTTGTAATGATCTAGGAAGCCATGCCTACAGATGAAGAAAACAATATCTTTCAGTTAAAATTGAATATAAAATCACTTGAAAAACTGTGATTCTATATTAATTTTTTTGTTCCCCATGAATTTAGACAACTTCAGACATGAAGCTGGCTCACAGGTAGAAGAGAACAGTGCTGACCCTTTAACCCCTAAGAAATCACATGCAACTGAAGATAATGCCTTATTGTCTCTATCATAGCAGTCAGAGTCTTAAGGCAAAAAAAAAAATAAAAGCAAAAATGTTTGAGAGTGATTGTAATCATGCTTTAGAGCTTTCAAAAAGCATATTTAAAGAGAGCCTATATTTTACCTAACTTTCATTGCATAAAAATAGATATCAAGATTCTAATGCAGGTTCTTTCTACATAAAATGCAGGAAAATAGGCAACTCTAGAGCATGATCTACTCCACTCACTTAACTTTAGTATTAACGTTAAGTTTCAGAATATTTCTTATCCTAAATCTAAACCGTAAAGCAAACCAATCATTTAAGATAACAACCACAAGTACGCCTTACCTTTGAGGTAATGGTATTATAGACCAAATATCAATTTTTGTGACTTCTTTTTATATAGTTCACTGTTGACTATAGCAAGATAAAGGGAGGAGAGAAGATATGCAGCCCCAGACTGATGTGGGGCAGATAGCAGACAGCACCTGATGGACCCATTCTGTAAGAATGCACAGGCTTAGCAAGGTGTAATTGCAGCTTCCTTCAAAAGATAAAAAGAAAATATTCTTAAAAGAACCAAGTCTCATTGGCTTAGGTATGTCATTGGTTTAGCTTTCATCTTTATATGGTTTTATTGACAATAACCATCATATCTTTTAACAGAGGGAAGATGAGCCAGAACGGACAAGAACCTGTAAAGCAGTCGGGAGTAGGAGTAACCGATTCAGAAGGTAAAAAGAAATACAAACAGCTCTACAGTGGTACCCCGTGGTTATAGGAAGGGTGTGCCTGTTTATTTTACTTGTTATGCTATGAAAAATTAGTCTATGCTCTCTGTATTGTAGATTAAAATCCTGACCTTCATTTTCTCTGGGGGCCCTTTACACAGAACGCCAATGTAATGAGTCTTCAGTTTAAATGAGACTGGTGTCTTACCTGTTTATTTAAAGTAATTAAAAAGTTAGAGTACAATGAATAATATATAATAATATCTGTCTTCTGATGTTCACTGCTTTTCAAATAAAAAATACATAGTATGGAGCTGACTCATTACTCAGTGGATTTGAAGAATATATCTAATGCCTGTCAGGCTCTATTTTTATAACATTTCAGGATATTTACCTCATAAAGCAATTATTAATATTAGTGTTTACATTAAAAATTAATTTAAAATGAAAATGTTAGCCGAACAGTGTTGCTTGCTGCACTTAATGCAGATGCATTATCATGAAACCTTTATTGGATTGGGAAATCCTGAGTGATTTTGTTTTGGTATTAATGTGGTGCTGAGAAAGAAGAAGACATACTGGAGCAGGAAAGCGCCTGACTGAATGACTTTAAAAATTTCATAATAAATGTCATTATCTTTTTTATGTGTAATAATGGAAAATGGCATGAAAATTAAGAGTGTTTTGTACTGAGGGACACGTTATGAAAATTCCATTTCCCTTTACATATACGGTATATTCTTTCAAATGTTTATGTTGACTTCAAATGTAAAACTGAATTACCATGACCTTAATTTTATATTAAAAAAGACCTTTTTCATTTAGATGTATTTCAATGCAGCTTTGAGTATCAATTAATTAATAAATTGAAATTTATACATATAATTGATAAATTGATCTTAAGTTTAGTCATTTAAAAAAATCAATATTTTTCAGGTTTATAGAATCTCCATACATGGGAAAATAAGGTAAAAGCAGTCTATTGTTCCACAGAGCTGAAGAAATCAAATTAGAATCTACAGGCTGATCTATTAAGTTCTCTTTTCCAAAGCAAGAATTCTTACCCATGTATATGCATTTTACTA